>JAYKQN010000003.1:9662500-10005000 GCA_036785175.1 Eupleurogrammus muticus
TGTGTATTTCCTCCAGCTGGTGGAGAATGAGGAGCAGTTTCAGCAGAGATTAGCGGACGTTCTGGTGGAGGAGCCGACTGTCACTGTGAATGTGTGAGTGCTCCGTCCTGCTGAACTCTGGGAGCAGAAATGGTCGTGATGCTCGGTGTTGAGTCAACCTCTGCTTACTTGTTGGAACGAGACATACTTTATCAAAATTTAAAAAGAAAGGTCTCTTGTTTGCTTTGTATCAATGACTCAATTTACATTTGCAACGTGTGTTCTAAACAGGAGACTCGCCAAGAGTCTGCCTCTGCCAAAGGAAAATGAGGAGACTCGACCGAGGATAGATCTGGTGGTGTTCATCATCAACTTGACATCAGAGCTCAGGTAACTGACCTGTTCATATTTTAAACTTCTCACCTGTGTGCTTTTATAGCCACCAGGACATAGCATATATACTGTATATGTGTCCTTTAAAAAATGAAGGGATCATCAAAATATTTGGAGATTGAATTCTGTTAATTAAATTTGGTATTTGTTGGCATCAAGATAAAAACACAGTCATTTTAATAAAAGTTGCAATGAGTAATTGGTAATTAATTCTCAAGTAATGTTGACAATCACACATTTTCGTTACAGTTTTCGTTCAGCAGAAGCTTCCCTGAAATATTTGGACCCTGGATATTTTCTTGGAAAAGTCTGCTTCATGGTCCTAAATGGTGAGGCAGTGGACTAAATCTGAAGGAGAATAATAAAGGAGAAAAATTGAGCAGAAATTGTGAAAGATGAACCATTTATTTTTTCACTTTATCTATCGCATCCCACTCACAGTAAATATGACCCAACCTGAGCTCAGCTTTTTATACTCTAGCTCCTCCTTTGTCTCTGTCTGACTGTTGCTTCTGTGTCTTGTAGCTCGGAATTCTTCAGTCTCCACGGAGTCCCTGGATGCTGTCAGGAGGCTGGTGGCATCACTCCAATGCCCCCTGCTCTTTGCAGAGGATCAGGTTTGTATCAATTTTAGTCACATCTATTAAAAAAGGTTTAAGGCTAACAGGACCTATTTCTTTTCATTGTCTGTGCTCGGCGTTCCTGGAATTATCAGTCACGGTGCTGTTGTTAAAAAAGAATGCCAAATAGATTTTATAGGGGTTTTTTGTTTCTGTAAAACCAGTCTTATGTGAACTTTTATCCCCCTCAGACACCATATGCTGTAACCAGAGCTTCAGACAGACTGATGACCATCTTGAAGGTGTCAGCTGGGCTTGTTCCCATGGCTACAGCTCTTTACCTGTCCAACCTGACTCGATGCACCATGCCATCAGACATTGACCAACCAAGTTTCGAGTAGTTCCTTTTGTAGAGCTGGCTTCTGTGACTTTTTTTTTTTTTTTAAATAACCGTCAATATATTTATTTGTATTTGTACAGAATTCTGAAGGTTGTTGCTGCTGTTTGACATGATGCAGAATATTTGAACCTGTGCAGACTAACCTCTTCTCCTTAAAACCACACAAAAATGTGACAGGAATTCAGTTGTTACAGAAGATTTTTAACATTTCAGCACTATGTTTAAGGAATGTAGGCTGTGCTTGTTTTAAAGCTTGTGCTTTGCTTTCTCACTTTCCTTTTGAACTTGGACAAATTTTGTAATTTATAAGACCCATCTTCAACCTCACCATAGACCGATTTACCACAATAACTGTGCATAGTGTATATATTTTTAATGCTGTACAGTATGCTTAATTTCTATATATATTATGTAAATTTAATTATTCATATTTGGGTCAATGCTGCAATAGGCCACTTTAATGCTGCCATATTGACATGTAATATGCATTAAATAATGATGCAAATCAATTTCTGTTCACGTCAAATAGAGTCAGCTTGTGATATTGTGCATGTTGACCCGCTAATCACAAAGTTTTATTTAGTAATATTGACACCCTTGTGTTTACCTGCTATTTCATGTCAGGATGGCTGCTGTGAAAATAGCTCTACTATGATTGATAACTACTAAAAAGTCTTTATATACCTGTGCCTTTTTGTATTTTCACAGCTAGGTCAATAATGAAGAGAATAATGAATAGGATTTCCACAATTTGCTTTAAAGCAAAACACAATTACTTCAATATATTAAAAAATAAGTCTTGTGTAACATTGCAGTGCTGCACTGTTTCATGAGTCCATGATGCCCATATTTACTGTACTGAGAATTATTTAGTTATTAAAAGATATGCTTGCTCTCAACTTGAACCGAGAACCATGCTGCACATGCACAGATCTGGGTTGGTGTCCAATTTACAGCTGTTAGTTGATTTAAAAAAAATTGTGAAAGATAAACTGCATAATGCACTGTTTCACACAGCTCAAATAACTATCTTGACCCTGTTGTATTGTTGGATACCAGCAAGTATTTGACCTTGAGTTCAGGCAACATTTGGTCAGACAGGCAAAACAAGTCCCCAAGAGTGTGACCGGGGCACCGTGTCCAGTGTCACGTCTACACACGCACACACTATAAATAGTAGGTTATCATAGCGATATAAATTATTATTAACTAAACTTTGTCAAGTGAGAAACTCGGGGTGGGACTGGAACGTCAGTGATAACATAATGATAATATCTTTGATGGCTCTCTTGGCTCATGAACAGTGACACCAGTCAAGCCGCACAATTGTTCTGCTCTGACAGATCCACAGATTGAAGCAGGTGCTGAGATCAGAGGCTGCACCAAGTCCGGCGAAAGTTGGTCAGACCAAGACCAAGTATCAGAAATCGAGATTGGGTAAACAGGTCACTTACCTGATATGGGCAATGGTGACACATTTTGTGTTGTGATTTAAATAATTTGACATTGATAAACTTTATTTTTATAGCAACTTTCGAATAGAAATGCAGGACAAAGTGCTTCACAATGGACATAAAATAAACATTAAAAGATATGTTCAAATTACTTTATGATTTACCTTACCAGAAAGGCAATTTTAGACTTATTCTTACAGAAGTTTTTTAGCCCACTTCTGTAAGAATGCGTCAGACTATCTGCTCTCTTAACACGTCTGTCACAAACATCCATCGGTCATGAGTCTTAAAGAACAGTGTTATGAGACCATGTGGCTCAGTGCATCAAGACTTAAAAAATCTAAGGTCAATTCAAGCAATGTAAAATCAATCATCAAATAAGTGCCAACTTATTGTCAATAAGACAATAAGTGCCTCAGAATGCATTATAAATGCAGCCCAAAGCTAAAATAAGATACTTATATGCTAAAGTGAAGAGACGTTTTATTCTTTCTATTTAGTGAAGTATCTAATGAACCGGCCTCCCTCATATAAAGGTGTTGTGTTCCATAGCTCGATGATGATGATGATGATGATGATGATGGATGCATCATCTTTCTGCTGTTGTGGGGAACCTCCAATAAAACAGCAGCAGATCATCTCAGCACACTTGGGGGCAAGTAGTTAACAAGGGCGCCAATGTAGCTTGGTCCTTTCCCATTTAGGGCTTTGTATGCCAGTAGGAGGACCTTAAAATCAATTCTAAAGGTCACAGGAAGCCAGTGCAGAGCAGCCAAGAATGGATGAAATGAATCAAATAATCAACAAATAAATAAATAACCATAAGTCGACATGTTTATTTATCTACACTTACTCTGAACACTTGCTCTGACAAATGTTAACCCTATATTGCATAAAATATTCTTTAACATGGTCTAAAAATGTTTTAAATGTTTTAATTACCTAAAATGGCCTAAATAAGTATATTAAAAATATGTATAAGAAAAGGTTGTGAACATCATTTCAGAATAGTTGCATGCTATGTTTGTCAATGGGACTCCATTTGGCTGTATGCATTAGGAATTTTCTACATTTGCATATAATGATGACATAATGATTAATTATTTAATGAATAATGACATACAAAAACGAAACTTGTTTAGTATATTAGAAAAAAAATATAACATCAAAATTGAAATGAATGTAATGAAAATAAATAAAGTTTACTTACCCCGGATAGTGGTTTCAAAATTTAGAATAAAAGACAACCTGCCGTAATGAGACATTGATGCTCACATGTCAAATGTCCATGAGCAAACAGGACTGGCAAACAAAACATCCTGGTCATGTGACCTTATAACTTGTTTTTTTAAAAATAGATCACAACTATAAATTAACACCACCTTCATCATAGAGGATGATGATAACACCACTATAGAGGTGAGAGAGAGAGATGAGTTTGGATCCTCTCGCAATATTGTTGTAAAGCAAATGTGAATTTAATCCCATCTGTAACAGATGTGAGAGGAATGAACTAGATTTAACAAGAGTTGATATTAAGTAGAGATAAGCAGGAGGATCAGTTCTTGGAAAGGTTGATAGTTTACAAGAAAAAGGTGATGATGTCCCTAATATGGCTGCTGTGAGAGAGACTGCGCTGTCCACATGGATCAGATGACTGAGAATGTGAAGAGTCCAGAAGATAATGCTGCGCCTGAGCGTCTGGTGTGATATTGCTGTGGATGAAATGTTCAAGTGTTTTTTTTTTGATAGGTGCACTCTAGTATCTGTTTATACTTGACCTGATTCCTATCTGGACTGACCAACAATGTGCTGCATAATTGGCTCACAGGCTGCATGTCTCTTATGCTTGATTGGTCATGCAGGACTATCTTTTGGACTTTGTTCCACTCTCAGTCAGCGCCTACTTTAACAAATGTGTAACTCTAGCGTATTGGTACAGAGGACACGAGGTGAGTAATAAAAAAAAAAAATCATGATCTGTGTTTTTTTTGTGTGAAAAATAATGAATAGAGTGAAGCAACAGTTTTATTGACAATATTTGATAACTTGATACAGTTTATTGAAGGTTGCATCCTGTTGGACAAGAATCTTGATTTCATAACACTGTAACATGAACCATGTTTAGGAGCAGTTACAGGAGAGGACACATTATCAGAACAATAAAATAAAGCCATAAAGGACATAACTTTGCATTAACAGATATACAAATTATTCTTGTGAAAATGTTTGTAATAGTTGGGAACATATATTCATGGCAGTGCTGTAATAAATCTTGATTTTTATTGCAATATCAATATTTGGGCCTTAATGTATTGTCATGTGTGCTCTTGCTGGTGGGAAGCGTTCCTGTCTGCTGTGACGCTGCACATTGTGTGAGCTCAGCCAGCGAAGCCCAGCTCCTTGTAGTTGGCCTCCATGTCAGCGATAACAACAGCCATCACGTTCTTTAGGGCCTGCTGCCCGCTGGCATCCAGTCCTGCCTTCTCCGCCATGACCTTAACAATGACCTCTGTAATCAGCTGAAAGGAAAAAGGCAGAGCACATTATACATGCTGCAGGCAGAAAGAAGAAGAAGAAATTTAAATGGAGGATTATGGAGCTAAACTAAAATGTTCCCTGATATGCATCAACCTCACCCTGAAGTTATTAATGGCGATCTTGTGCTTATTGGCGTGGGTGTTGGCCAGAGGTTTGAGGATCGCAGCGTGGTCGCCTTTGGCTTTCAGCAGTTCTCCGAGTTTCTTCAGCACAGTGGCGCCGTGGGCAGCGACGTCTGCGTTCCCGGCCAGGTCGCCCTGGGCGATGCCAGTGAACCTGGGGAACAGCGACTTTGTTTCAGGATACTCGGTGAACAAACTGTGGAGAACAACAGAGGATTCAGCACAGAAGACACCAAAAGGATCAAAGCTACACTGAGATCTTTTTTAATAATGGAGACAGCGTTTCCATCCAAAGTTCCATTCATGACAATGGAAATAAAATGTGTAACCTTGTTTAAACATGATGTTACAGAAAATGCAGTTAAACAAATCTAAATTGCCAGAGGCACTAACCGGGTCAGGACCAGGCCTCCATGGGTGGTGTAGTCCGCCTCCACTGGACCCCAACACTTCAAAACTGCGTCGAAGTCAGCCATGACCTTGGGTGAATGGTGCGATGACAAAAATATCTTTAGAGAACACTGATTCGAGGAGCAAAGAGGAGAATCTGTCACTTTCGACAAAAACTGAGAGAAAAAGGAAACGGGCCTGATTACTAGAATTTACAGTGTTTTCCAAGAACTCCAGCATGGCATTTATCAAGTTTTATTTGATGACCAGTCAAGAGCCTTCTCATCGTGGAGACAGACCCTGACCTCAGCTGCCCTCACAGAGTCCGTAAAATTGATGTATGTGAACTAAAATCAGACGCTCACTTGGTTGTGATGTTTTAAAGCTGTCACACTGTTAAAGAGAACGTAAACAACAGATCATTTTATGTGTAAAAAGTATTTTTTTTTCTCCTCAAGGACAGTTATTTGATTTTTTTCTAGCAGCAGTCTTAATTCACAGCCTGCAGCACCTTTAACTTTATGTGGAAAAAGACTTTCCTAAATAAAAGAATATTACCAAAGGTTGCTTTAATCGATCATTTGCTGTGTTTTAATTTGCATTTCAGGTCAGCCAATATAGTCTGAATCAATACAAACAAAGGAGAATTATTTCAATAATAAATTATGAAACTATTTAAAATGCAATACATACCGACAAAGTAGTAAAATATCCTGTGTGATTTCAAAAAAAAAATTCTTCTTGGCTTGGCTCCCCCCTAAAGCTGACCTTTTATACTCCCTCTCTGTGTCCCTGCACCAATATTCCAGCCCTCCCATCAGTCTACCCCTCTTACCGCACGTCTCTTAAAGTGTTCATAACACCTATGTTCTTATTGACACGACAGTAGTCACATGCATATTCAGTCCTTTATTTAGGCTGGGCTCAGGATAACACCATCATTAGTGAATCTGCACATGAATGAAAGTGTACAAACTGATCTGAGCTAAACATGCAACATTTCACCTACAAACGATGTCACAACACGTAGAATCAAAAGAGATGCTGCATATGAAATATTTTGAAAAGAATCAGTGGTTCTCTGTATATTTTCTGAAAGAAGAAGATCTAGAAGATCAAAAAGAGGATGATGGTGTATGAGACTATTTTTTGTACCTGTAATAAAAAAAAATGTGTTTTGAAAAAACAATTCTCAGCAAGGGATGTACAGATGTATAACACATGCACACAGGTAGTTGTGGTTTACTAAACACCGGCAGCTTTGTTATGTGTAAATCTTTTTTTGTATTTTTTGTTTTTTGTTTTGTATATAAAAAAAAAGATAATCAAATATGTTGGCATCATATATGATATAGCCAAACGTAGACTAACCCTCATCATGCAGGATCACACAGGATGGGGAATTTCTTCTGTCTCTCTTCATGTAAAATGTGCACCATAGACTCCTGCTATTAACATGGATGATAAAGGTAGAATTTGTCCCAATCAAACAGGGGCAACAGAGATACTGTCACAGGCAGGAGGAACTTTCAAATGAATTTGAACACAATATAGCGCAAATATAAATCAGCTGAACAATCAAAAGAATATGACCTGCTGATAAGTTAATGGGCTGTTAAAATAAGTGTGAAGGTTATAAAGCTGTGTCTAGGAAAACTAGTAAAATGTCTAGATTTATGGAATTTATACTTTAGTTGGATGAAGTAAAGTTTTAGTATCAATTCACAGAATGAACAGAACAAACCTTGTTCCTTTCAGAGAGATGGTATATATGAACAAGAGACAAACAAGAGTGCAAAATAAATAAAGAATTATTCTAAACTATACATAACAATACGTACAAAAATATTCCCTTTATATACATATATAAATACATTAAGGGCATAGTATCATATGCACTAATGGAAAATGTTAGGTGTAGTTTGGTGCTGGATAGCAATGATCAAAGTGACCTTAAATTTTATTTAAAAAACACAATGCATATTGAATATGGATATTGTTCTTTTTATTTATCTACTCAACAATATCAACATTATTTATGTGAATTTCATGTTAAAATCTAACATGAAATTCATTTTAAAATCTAACAAGAAAGAATTAATTATTGTTTTTCTGCTTAATCTAAAAATTTACCTGCTGTTTTACTTATTCAACATACAGATTCATATCTGTAACATATTCCCTCCTCCTGTTCTAATTCTCACGGTTAAATTAGAATATATGTGTTTGAAGTTTTATTAAAGCAAAGTCTGATGTGACCTCTGCTGGTTGATCATCACGTTGGGTGAAAGGTAAGCCCCTCCTCCTCTAGACGGTGATTGGTCTAGACTAAACCTCACATCTCCGTTTGTCCAATAGCATCGCCGGCTCCGGCCACGTGGTTTAACAACAACCGGAAGACAGCGATTGACTGCTGGAAAACTTGGGAAACTGAATTATCCTGAGTTGGACTCAAGTTTATTCTTTTTTATGCTTCAGGTTTCGGTTCGGTTCGGCAGAGGTGTTTTCTAACATGATGCAGGCTTTGAAAAGCGTCAGATACCTGACGTCCAGCACCATGAAACAAGCAGGTAACTCGCTGTTTGAAAGAGAAACATGACGAAGTTGTTCATTAAAACCAGGACGAATGTTTCACACATGATGTTAGATCGTTTACTCTAATATTGTAATTAAGTACTTAATGTTGAGGTACTTGTACTTGAGTATGTATATCTGATGCTGGCTCACTTTATACTTATACCTACACTACAATTAGAGGAAAATGTTATCAACCAACTAAATAATGACGCCAAAGTCATTAAATAAACTTTATCACATGCATTTACTTATTTCAATCAAAACTGTCTGTCAAAAAGTGGATGACTGTGGACATGCATAGAACGTTGTGTGTCACTTATGTAACAATAAAGAATAAGGTGATTTCTGAACATTCAGTGTGACTTTAGGCAACTTTAAATTAAACCGGCCCTTAATTCCATAGTAAAAAATGAGCTTACTTTACCTGGAGTTAAATTAAACTGATATCAGATAAATAATTAAGAATAAACTGGACAAAGGATCCTGGAACTTCCATTTTTTCTTTGTATTTGTCTGCATATTTATTGATATGCACATCACTTTGTATTAAATTATTATTAAAGTATAACTTGAAATTTAGACTAAAATTGTATTTTTTAAAATATTACTTTTACTACTATTACTATATACTATTACCACTACATTATAGCCTGAAGCCTTTCCACTCACAAGTAGAAACCATAGATTCTTGCTTCTTGAAGCAGCTGCTATCATGATCACTTTTTAAATTGCCAGATTTTTGTCCGATTTTTCTTTATCCTGACATAGGCAATAAATAAAATGGCCATTGTCTTATAGGGAATACAGATTGTGATCCTTGTGATTATACCAGACATGTCAGCATCATCAAGAGATGATTTAGGCCAAAACCAAACCTTTTGTCAAAAAATTACCTGGGCCTTTACGTTTATGGGGTGACAGTATCATACTTTCAACTCCTTACAATGACAAGCTGACAAACAGATGATTTTAATATATCTAGTCGGTCAATGTCTTACAAACAGCAGTGATAGTCAAGATCATATTTTACATGTGTTTGACTTGTTGAAAGAAGAACAGATTCTACTTTTTACATGTTAAAATTATCCAACATTTCACCAAAAATCATAGGTGAGAGAAAAGGCCCAAAAGAGGAAAAGAAACATATTTGTTTTTCAGAACCATAGAATTAAGCTTGATAACAAAGCATCATGGGATCGTTATAATTATTGATGAATAAATGGATGTTAGTTGGATGATTGACGAATCAACTAGTAATTGTTTCTGCAGTATACGAACCACACAAATATGTTCACAAAGCTTGGGTCAATTTACGGGAAAGAGACAAACAAATATTCCCAACAGGTGAGTGGACTGAGGTTCAGGGGTCACGAAGAGCTGGTGGCCCCTAAACCTCGGCGTCCGTGTCCAGTTACAGAGCTGTCCCTGCCCGTCCCCTGGGGAGAAATCCGAGGGAAAGTCTGGGGTCCTGATCACGGTCGTCCTGTGCTGTGCCTGCACGGCTGGGCTGACAACTGTGGTTCATTCAACACTCTCATCCCGCTTCTGCCCAGAGGTGAGTCACGTTGCTGGGAATTTAACAAACAAATTTAACAACTCACACTTACATTTTGCACAAACATTTTTCTACAAAATGCACAAATTTAACAAGGGCAGCTTGATCAAGTGTTGATCATTTTCATTATTGATTAGTCTGTTGTTTATGTTCTTAATTAATGGATATTTGGTTTTGTTCTGGAAAAAAAAAAGATAATTCATATCAGGTTTCTATCAACAACTGCCCCAGCTGACACAGATGTTTATTCAGATTATGTTTCACTTTCTACTTCAGTACAGGTGATTGTTTTCTTGCAGAAATGAACTGAGAGCTAATGAGCCTCCATTCTTTTCCCTCTCAGAGTGCAGGTACGTGGCGGTGGACCTGGCAGGTCACGGTCTGTCCTCCCATCGCCCTCCTGGAGCCTTCTACTCTTTTCCTGCGTACGTGGCTGATGTTCGCAGAGTCGTTGACGGTGAGTGACTTTGACAACTTGATGTTTAGCCGTTATTCAAATTCAGCATCAGTGATAGGGGCCATATTCACATATTGATTAACACATGGTCACCAGTCAACAATCAATTGTATAGGCTTTTTTTTTGCACAATTTAAGTGTTTTGAGAAAAGCCTGTTCTGTTTGAAACTTTCAACAACATTGAATATTTGTTTTCAAGATGAGGATGGCCACTGAAAAAAGAACTAGAAAAATAGAACTGAAAAAAACTTTTTCTTTTTGATGTGATTTTTTTTTTCTTTTTTGCTATCACATGATATACTGATGTGGATAGAGAAAAAAAAGTCAACACCCTGTTATTGATTTCAAAAATATTGCTCAGCCTTTCCCGTCACTGTGGCAGCAAAACAAAATCAGTGATGTTGTCTTTGTTATACTAAAAACAATCTGAGATGCGTTGTGTGATGAGATGCTGGACCTGCCTGATGATCTGTGAAATTGACTCCCACAGCTCTCCAGTGGAGCAAATTCTCCATCATCGGCCACAGTATGGGTGAGTAAGCTTTACAGCAGGGCTGCGGCAATTAAAATGTTGATGATATGTTATATCTATTTATGTTCTTTAATCATTTTTTCAGGTGGTAACATTGCTGGAATGGTAAGTTATATTGTTTCATCAATCTACTTTTGTATTGTATTATTTTGTATTGTATTTTTGATGCACTCGGTAACTTCCAATTGTTTCTTTAATAAGTATTTTTTCACAACTCTTTCTTGTTGCACTTGTACCTGTTCACTACTTGAGACCCTGTCAGAGTTACCGTCCCCTATGATTTTATAATTTCTGGTATTTTTCGTGGTGTCACAGTTCAGTGCTCTGTACCCGGAGATGGTGGATGCTGTTGTCCTGCTGGACTCCTATGGATTCTTGCCCACAGATCCGGTATTTGGAGATACTAGAGTTACCTGTGATGCATCGCTATTATGATGAAATCTTAAAAGGCATTGCATTTTTTTCCCATCAACTGTGCACCTTTTGCTCTCTTTGCTCAAACTGACTCTTGTGAATGTGAATGTGTATAAAGCATTTTACACATCTTGTTGGAACTGACAGTCAGTAGAACATAAACATGTATATTGTCTGGAAACTCACCCATATTAATCTTCATGTTATTGCTCATAATAGGTCTTCTTTTCTTACAGAAAGAAGTGGTCAAAGTGATGAGGCAGGGGATGGACGAGATGCTTCAGTTTGAAAAGAAGTGTAAGCACGCCAGCGCGCGGGTTTACACCTACGAAAAGGCGGTGGAGAGGTTCTCACCTCATTTACTGTGTTTTAAAAAGACCACTGAGCACCCACTCATCCAGTTACTTTGATTAGACAAAAGTTGTTTTTGTTTTTTTTTCCTGTTCAGGCTGTTGGCTGCAAACCAGAGTCTGACTGAGGAGTCTGTGAAGGCCCTTTTAGAGAGAGGTCTAGTTAAGGTTGAAGGAGGTACGTCTTTATGTTCATACGACAGAGTTCACTCACCCAATGATCCTACTTTACTTCCTCTTCCGTGGATTTTAACATGGTTGTCTTCTCTTGTAGGAGTTGCGTTCTCCAGAGACTTCCGTATTAATCTGGTAGGGTCCTGCTGCTCATTACTTTGCCTTCTTATTCATTCCAAAGGTGTCTTCAGCCAATGGAATGTGTTTACATGACTTTTTATATGATTCTTTCAGAAAAACATAGTACGCATCAGTTTGGAGCAGAGTCTGGAGATGCAGTCAAGGATAAAAGCTTCTGTTTTAGTTGTACTGTAAGATTTCCCTCCACTACCCATTTCCTTTTCACATAAAGTAAACTTTCTAATATTCTAAATATACAAACAATCTTGTTCTTTGACTTTCCAGAGCAGAGGAAGGCTTTGAGAAAATGTTTGCCGAACCAGATCAAAAGAAATTTACATCAACGCTTCTGCAGGCCTATAGAGACAGAAATGTGAGTACATTTTTAAAGCTTGTTTTGTATAAAGTAGGTGTGCTTTCATCTTGGTATTTTTAGCCACTAAGCCTGTATGTAATTGTGCCTTTTAGACAGGCAGACAGCTGCACGGATGCAGAAGTAGCAGTGCAGTATACAAGCTTAAAGTCTTCGAGGCAGCAGAAAATATCATAGCTGTGAACTTCACCGCTGACCTACATACTGGAATGTTGCTCAAGAAGTGCTGCTGATGAGAGGAAACAGATCTACTAGCCATCCCTAATGATGGTTTCTCTCTCAGCTTTGTGTTTAGAGTGGCTGAAAAACAAAAAAAGGAAACTGGATAATTCCCTTTAATTTAATCTTCCAACCTCCTGTTTTCTCTCTTTCAGCACAAGGTGGTGACAGTACCAGGCAGCCATCACGTTCATCTGGATCATCCTGAGTTTGTCGCTCCACTCGTGTCTGACTTCCTGCAGACCACAGAGATCACACACTCAGACAACAGAAAACATAAGACATCGAACTTATAAACGACAAACACACTCACACACAACAATTTCCAGCCAGATGAACACATAACAATATTATAATTATTTTTTAAAGCAGTTTTTGTACATAAAAATGTAACACAAAGTGCTTTACATGTTTTAAAAAACAACCAACATCCCACCCCAGCCCATCCAAAGCCCCAACCCAGCATACACATGTACAGTTACTCTCATAAACACACACACACACACACACACACACACACACAAATATAACTGATCTTAAAGACATGTAGCTGCACACAAAGGAGCAAAGTCAGGAAACTGGAGGTCGTCTGCACCGCCCCCCACCCACAGCCCACGGCCAGGACCCAGCTCAAGCCAACAAGGGGCCACAACAGCAAAGCACCATAGACCCCCTGCCAAGCTCAGCTGATGTTCATCACGAGACAGAGACATCCCGGCCACAGCTGAACCACAGACCCCACCACGGAAACACTGGAGATATTGGATAAGAGCATTTTTTAAATATATATATATATATATATTTATATTCTTTGTGGCCCTCAGCTCATCTGGCAGGCTGTTCCACAGATGGGGGCCATAACGCTGGAGAGCTGCCTCACAGTAAGTTTGTGTTCCAGCTTTTGTGTTCCAGGGATTATTAAAAGGCCATTGGCCGAGGATCTCAGAGTCTGCAAAGGTTCATATGGTAAAAGCAATTTTAAAGATAGGAAGGTCCTAACCTTGTAAAGCACTTAAAAACCATTAAAAGGTTCTTAAAATCTATCCTAAACCCAATGTCAATGCAGTGAATTACAAATCATTGTAATATAAGCCAGCCTTCTGATCTTTGTCAGAACATGTGCTGCTGAGTTTCGTAAAAGTTGTAGACTTCAGATATTGACATTACATTATACATTATAGTAGGCGATACGACTGGTAATTAAAGCATGTATTAGTGTCTCTGTGTTAGCATGGGAGTAAAGGGGCAGACTGACTGTTTTTTTGTTTTATTTTGTTTTTAGATGTTGTAGTAACCTGTTTAGTGGAATGCAATCAAAAATGATGTCCAGAACTTTCACCCGACTAGATAGAATAACAGACATTGTTTTCAGTTTGATAACCATTGTGCTCCCAGAGCCTTAGGGTCAATTATAAAACCTCAGTCTTATTCCTGGTTGTCATCTGCATAGCTACAGAAATTGACACCATGCCTACAGATGACATTTCCCAGTGGGCGCCTGTACAAGTTAAAAGTATTTGGCCTAAAATTGAGCCTTGCGGCACACCACATTTGATCACATGGATCCTTGAGGGGCATGTGTCCAAACTTACCACAAACACATTTCCATCCCTGAGATTAGAACTCAACCATTGAAGGACTGTATCAGAGACACTAACAAGCTGTTTTAGTCTGTTTAAAAAAAAAAAAGGGGGGGATCTACTGTATTAAAAGCAGCACTTACTCTAGATGACGCTAAGCTATAGGAATGAAACGTATCATGTCAGTAAACATTCTTATGACACAACTGATTTTGAAATGTTGGTTTATAATGTACTGTTTACATTTTTTTGTGCTTTATCCTCATCCAACTGTTTAGCAGCAGCTCAGTGCCTTATACTAGTTATGGTGGACTCCTTATTATTTAAAGTATTTTGAATAGATGCATTGATTTGTATCTCGTTATGGCTTTTGAGCAACAGAGGCATCGTGACACTAAGCTGCTCTACTTTAACTCAGTATCATGTAAAATAGAAGAAGAGGAACTGTTGAGATAACACAGGAGTACAGCCAAATTGTGTTTGAGCAGTTTGTATATTTTGCCTTTTTTTTAACAAATGAGTATTGTAAGATCTCTGAAACTCTCGCTGGGGCACTGCCTCTCTTTTTAATCTTTAATTTAATGCTGGGAGGAAACATTAAAACATATATTCTAACTCAAGTGATCAGTCTCTGTTAAATTCTTCTCCTATACGGACTCTTGTCTCACCACCACATTTTATTGATGAATGTTGCTGTACGCCTGGTGCAATCACCCCCCTCACTCCCCTTCTATTCAAAGGAAGGGTGTGTTGTTGGAGTACTTAAAGATAATTTTTTATATTTACTTTTATTTGTTGTTTTAAGGGGGGGGAAATCGCCTCCTTACAGTTTAAAATCTTCTCTCTGGAAAGAAGAACCTGCTTTTTGTCTCTATTAATGAGCCTCTCTTCTGAGGCAGAGTTTCTCAATACAGGCCTGAAACAAAATCTCATTTTCCACCATATGGAACCTTTAACACTGCTCTCAATCCAACAAATTTAACTTGTTTTCTTAAATTTCAACACACTTCGTTCAAAAATCTTCTTTATACCTGAAGATCCCACTGCTTCCATGAGAAAATGATGTTATACAAATTAGTGAAGTGTAGGTTGAGAATGAGCCTGTTTAGAACAGGCTGATTATTTAATCTCTGGTGTGGTTACTGTGCATGTGAAGTATGAATGATACAGCAACAACTTGACACTAACGAACTACTAACTAGGGGAATTTATTTCTTGGTGTGAAGTACTGTATTTTTTTTTTGCATTTCATTGTAGACTGCATTTTAAAAAATGCATTTAAAAAGATGCACATTCTAAAATAAGGTAGATCTGTCACATTGGACACTTGGTTCCTCTTTCTGTCAGACATTTCCCTCTCAGCCACATCATTTTTTCTTTTTGGAGCATGCCATGACCTGAATCCCAGTCCCACTGTTTATTCAGAACTCATCAATTTTAAAAACCTGTCGCTAGTCCAAATTGCACCAGATGACACTGTCCTGCTTTGGATACGTTTCATTCCAGGTGAATTTTACAGGTCCATATTTTTCTTTGCCTGCAACGAACTGAGTATTTTTTGTCATTGATTCATCGACTTTGTGATAAGTTAACTCCTTATTTGGTCTATAAATCATCAGAGAACAGTGAAATACCCCCAATACTCAGGCACAAGGGGGGTGTTTTTAAATGTCTTATTTTATCCAAAAAAAGTAGTCCAGTTTGCTACAGTGTACCATGAAAAACAACTCTCACATTTAAATGATTGGATATTATTATACCATTTGATGTAATAATAATTTTTGGGGAAAACTCAGTTTTGGTAACCATCAAAAAGGAAAATAGAGACACAGCTGGTTCACTTGCAATGAATTAATTTCAATTATCCGCCAGCATGACTGAGGCAGTAATTTAGTCAACGCAGGGCTGATCAGCTCAACATGCAGAAATGTGATCCTATAAACACACAAGAATTAAATTCAGCAGCAGCAGAAAAAAAGTGAAAAGTGCCCAACAAAAGAACAAATGAAGACTTCTCATTTTTGAGTTTTTAACAAAACTGTTTATTAGTATGTTTTTTGGTCTTATTTTTATTCAAGAGCATGATCTTTATGATTCACAGATTTCACATTCAGATTTTTAAAAGTTCTTTCCTTTGACCCGTGTCCCTGAACTCAAATCACTCATCAGATTCGCTCTGTATTTTTACACTCAGGAAACTGTTGTTGCACATATTCACTCCAACTTCAGCTCGTAGATGGACAAACGTAACAATGACCAACAGCAGTAGACCAGTAAAAATATGATGGGTATCTTTTAATTTTTTTTTGATGTTTTATTCAACAAAAAATATATTGATTAATTGAGGAAATAATAACCACATTAGTCTATAATGACAATAGTTGTTAGTTGCAGCCCTAAATAAAGGTAACTAATCTTGTATATATCATATATTTTATGGTTTTTATGATAAATCTGTGTTTGAGATTAAGTGTCTGCTCATGTGAATCCGGCGTGTTACTGAGTATTTTTAGGTATTTCATTAGTCTCTTCCTCCTCTCGGAGGGCAGGTGGACCTGACAGGTCACGGTCTGCCATGACGTCGTCCTCCTGCGGAGTTCAAGAAGATGCATGAGAATTTTTAGGCAGCGAGCGGAGGTTTGTGCACAAAAAGCGAGGCCTCTTCGGGATTGTGCGCCCTTATTGTTACGAAACCACAGCACATGTCACTGTCCTGTGATGAAGTGCTGAACCTACCTGGTTGATGATGTGTGAAATTAACTCCCAACAAACTCTCCAGTTGAAGAAACTCACCCTCTTAGGCCACAGCACGGGTTAGTGAAGCATCGGGGCAAAATTTATCTTAATCTGTTTGTGTAAACGTAATTACACCTTTTCATTGCTTCACCATGTGTATGTTGTTCTGTCCTATAGAAGAAATTAAGCATAAATCAAACAATGTTTCCTTCTTAATTATATGGATTAACATCTCAGGAATGGTCTGATCTCCAAAAGAGATAGAATTTGTCATCATATTGTTTGTTCGGTGCACTGTATCCAGAGAAGGTGAAGGCTCTTATACCTCTCCATGCTTATGGATTATCCTGTTTTCAATATCTGCTCTCACACCACAACTAAAAGTTACCGCAGAGCTTTAATGGCTCCAAAGCGATGAGCAGGAAATG
This sequence comes from Eupleurogrammus muticus, assembly GCA_036785175.1. NCBI lineage: Eukaryota > Metazoa > Chordata > Actinopteri > Scombriformes > Trichiuridae > Eupleurogrammus > Eupleurogrammus muticus. The sequence continues at coordinate 9,679,855 of JAYKQN010000003.1, forward strand.
AAAAGAGGCTCTTAGACTTCTAGGAGGTTTGTCTGTACATCGGCTGATTTTTTCTTTTTTTAAGGCTGTCTGCTGCAATCCTGACCCTGTCTGTAGATTCTGTAAAAATCCTTTTAGAGTGAGGTCTAGTTTAATTTGGGGGAGGTGAGATTTTATTTCTCCTTCTCCTCTCTGGGAGGAATAATGTCACTCTGCTTTTCTTCATTTGCTGCAATGTGTCTCTTTTTAGCAGGATTTCTGTCCTCCAGAGACCTGCGAGTTAATTTTTAAAGTCACTCCACACACACACACACACACACACACACACGCAGGAGGATACAAGCTTCTGTTCTAGATGTAAGATATTATCCTATGGTAATGATATTCTGTTTCCTGTTATTCAGGACTGCAGCCAATGGTTGTTTTTCGTTATTGATTACTCAAATGTAAATTAGTTTGAAATCACACTATAATGTCAGAAAAGAATACATTTTTCCCAAAGCTCATGTTGTTTCTTGTGTCTTGTTCTGTCCACAGCTTAATAAAATATGACTAAAAAAATCACATTTGGAAGCTATAATCAGAGAAGTTTGATTTTTTTTCCCCTAAAAAAATGCTTATCAAAATAGTGGCAATTAATTAAAAATTGCAAAACTACGTATATATATATATATATATATATATATATATATATATATATATATATATATATATATATATATATATATACTCCAAAGTCTTACAGCTTTACAATGTGAGAGCAGAGAAATACAGAAGGTACTTTCATCACTTTTCAATTTCAGTAACATTTTTTTCCAGTTCGCTCTCATATCTTCTAGCTACACTATGATAAAGTTTAAAGTAGAGTGCTACAGGCTTGTTGTCAAACTGAACTAAAGAAGTGCAAAATCTCCTCCTTCCAGAGCGGAAGAAAGGACAAAAGAGGTTTACCTCAACACTCCTCCGGTGCTTGCAGGACAGAAAAGTGAGTTTACAACTGGGACAGGAGAAATGTTTGAAGTGGTTTGTTGAGATTAGATCTTCCTCTTCCTGAAAGTGCTGCTCTGACTTCCTGCAGAACCAACGCGTTCACACTCACACAACAGAGAGCAGAGATGAGATCTAACCTATAAACCTACACACACACACACACACACACAGCCATTTTAACAACAGACTGTCACACTTAATTCATATTTGTACAACAGCTGCTGCTGCTCAGTTTAAAGGGCATCAAGTCTATCCACTGCCTAAGGGCATTTTAATAAATTTTTAAGAGGAAACTGTGGCCGTCTTGATCTTTACAATAAGCTCTTTCTCGGAGCGAGGACAGGAAAAGGCATGATCTCTTTTTAAGATAAACATGTCAGCCAGACTGTAAAATAGAAAACAAACACAGAAGAACAAGTGAACTTTCACCCCATTTAATCTGATTATATACTGGTTCCTTTATCAACTGTAAATTCCTGATCTGTATTTTTGTTTCTTTGTTGTTTATCTTATTGCCGTTGTCTATGATTAGTTTTGCCTGCAGATCTCATCTCAAACATTTATTTGTTGAGATGTAAGTTTTCACTTGAACTTGATACTTGAACTTCTGCAGAACTGCGGGCAGATGGGAAAACAGTAAAACTAAAATGCAACCAATTGCACATCTTGTTAATCGTACCAGAATATTGCTGTCACCTGGAGTCAGGGATTTAAAGGCCTGATCCTAATAAATAAAGTGATTTTCTTCTTGCTTGTGCTTCATTGTGCAGAATGATGTATTTGCAGAGTTTAACAATACAAAAGGTTGGTTTTACGTTACTTTGCTTAAGTGGGAAAGTTCCTTTTGTGCCTACCTTAATAAATGACCCATACAGGCTTCATTTGTGACACCACAATTAATTCGTAGCCAATCATGGTCAAGTGCGCATCTTACAAAATTTTGCTGAAGAAGTTTGATGAAGGCAACATTTTAAACTTATTTCTGTGACTCATATCAAACACAAAATCAAACTTCTTTTCATGTTTTGCACAATGTCTTTAATGACTTGTAAAGCAATGCGTAAAAGATGTTTATGCAAAGCATCAGTGAGGTGAAAATCTGTTTTGAGCAGTAACAGAAAAATACTCCCAAGAGAAGCAACTGTTGGGTTGAGACAAATGCAAGAAGTTTTTTTTTCCTAATAGCATCTTGCGAAATGTTCAAAGTAAGAACATAAAAGAGTGTGTGACAAAAGTGAAGAGAGAAAGAACTTGTGTCAAACACGTCGTGTGTGTCAAACACATCGTGGAGTGTCTCAGCCTTGCAGTCAAACACTGAGCGCTGTGATCTCTCTCCTCCTTAGTTTCAGTAATCTGGTTAAACTGCAACTCTGCAGCTGAGGATAGAGTTCATCCACCGAACAGCACCGTGTAGGCTTCTTAAGAGATTATATAACAGCAGATAGAGGAATGTGAATTTATCTCAGCAGGAACTCGGTGTCAGTCTCAGACTTGTCTTCTTGAAGTCTGCCTGACAGACATTACTGAGGGAAAACAGTTCTGGGTTTGGACTTTTCTGACTTGTTGTAAATTAAGGCCCGCCTCTGCAGTGTTTGATGATTAGCTGTAACAGCAGCCAATCATCTGGAACATCCAATTATAGTCATTGTTAGCTATAAGTTGCTTTTAGGTTCCAAAGGTTAGATGTTGCCTGCATATTGCATATGTGGATATTTCAGCACTTTCTTTTTTTTTTTTAAATATAGGGTTCATTGTTCAGCTCTGCAGACATAAAGAGAGGATCATCAGACACTGATATGTCTTCTTCAATGAAAAAAACAGGTAGCATTTCTAAATAACCCAAGTCTGACCTACTATTAATATTTGACCACTTCCAGGGATTTCATATATTTTACATGATCCTGTGAAATCCTGTAGTTGTTTTAGTAACCATCTGTCAGAGCCTGTGAGACTGTGTTGTGTGTTCACTTCCAGAGTTTTCCCTACCAGTCTCATGGGGGGAGATCAGAGGTAAAGTCTGGGGTCCTGAAGACGGCCGCCCCGTGCTGTGCCTGCACGGCTGGGCTGACAACTGTGGTTCATTCGACACCCTCATTCCCCTTCTGCCTAAAGGTAATCTGAGATTAACTCTCAGTGAAGGCTGTGATATATCATCTGACACCTCCAGCCGCATTTTCTAAAAGTACAAAATGAGACCGAAGTGTTTATCAAGGTTTCTCCCTCCTTCTCTCAGAGTTCAGGTACGTGGCGGTCGACCTAGCGGGTCACGGCCTGTCCTCCCATCGGCCTCCTGGGGTCTTCTACTCCTCTTCTGCGTATGTGGCCGACGTGTACAGAGTCGTCTGCGGTGCGTTATTTTTGCTTTAAATGTGTCATCATGTTTCATATCAGATGCTGTACAGCGACATGGGGCACCACAGCTGGGTGTATAATCAGACATGATGTTTCCTTCCTAAAATACCTCCCACAGGTCTCCAGTGGAAAAAATTCTCCATCATCAGCCACAGTATGGGTGAGTCACGCGCTCTGCCGACCAAGCAGGATATAAATGATACACCTGATTACCACATGCTGACACTGCACTGGGCCTTTCACATGTGCTACTACAAAACCTCGTAAAGGAATCTGATGTTTGTTTATTGGGGGAAAAAATGGGGCTTTGATTAAATGTGCACACTGGAGTGTGTTGTGTGTGGAGTGAGCACCTCATGTGATGCTGCAACAATTTGATATTAAATCATTAAATTAACAGTATACATATATATATATATATATGGACAACTTGGTAATTCACAAGGTATTCATCAAGTCAATACATTATCTGGGCCCATCTTCTCAAACATAAGCACTTACACCTTTTTGAGTTTGTGATGAGCATTTTTCACAATTCTCTGACATGTTTGTATATTTTACTAACTAATTTGAATACCTGACAGATAAACCTGTGATGATGCATTTGGGTTCATGACAAAGTGACTGATGATTGTTTGTTCTACAGGTGGAGACATTGCTGCAATGGTAAATAAAAGTCATCATAACCTTTTTTTTTTTTTACTGTTTTTATCCTTTTGTATTTTCTCACTCTGTATCATGGTTCCATGATGTGTTTTTCATAGTTCAGCGCATTGTATCCTGAGATGGTGGATGTCCTCATACTCCTGGACAATTTAGGATTTGTACCTAAGTATCCGGTACTTAAACACATTTACTATCACGATGCTGCTTGACAAGCTGTTGCAGGAAAGATTGAATAATAGTGATAATATCTGTGCAAATGAGGGAAAAGATGAATCGATTGTCTACATGTTCTACTTTGGCTCAGCATGTTTATCTCTCGCTTTCATCATTTCTGTCTCTTTTCTCGCAGACAAAAATAACTGAAGATGTGAGGCAGGGGATGGATGAGATGCTCCAGTTGGAAAAAAACGCAGAGAAGAAGAAAAGAGTTTACACTTATGAGAAGGCAGTAGAGAGGTGTTACACCACTGAAACTATGATGTGTTTGTTCATCATAATAATCCAGGGGGAGATGAAAAACACCTGTCTATAGCTGTTGGCTAAAGTGTTTCATTTATTTATTTTTTTTCAGGTTGTTGGCTGCAACCCCAATGCTGTCTGAAGACTCTGTGAATATCCTTTTAGAGCGAGGGCTAGTTCAAGTTGAAAGAGGTACATTTTTATCTCCCCTTCTCCTTGTAATAAGTGCCTTGCTGGCAGCTAAATGTATTTCTTTTTAGCAGGATTTGTGTTCTCCAGAGACCTTCGAGTTAATTTTGTAAGTCACTTTTAACCTCCCGCACCTTCCACCAACATCCAATTTCACCCTGTCATCTCTGTTAAAAGGGTTTGTAGCGTTCAGCCGGTACAGGACATGTGTTTTTTTTTTGCTTTTAGAAAAACATAGCAAACCTGAGCTTGGAGCAGAGTCTGGAGATGCAGTCCAGAATACAAGCCTCCGTTCTAGTTATTCTGTAAGACATTCATCACATCTATGAAATGGAGGTTTTTATTATGATGTATAAACACGTCATTCTAAAGATATTCAAACTCTCCGTTTTCCTAGTGCTGACAATGGCCCCTTTAGAAAATCCTCAGAATCTGACAATCAAAAACTGAAAAACGTGATTCTCCAAGGCTACCGTGACAGAAAGGTGAGTTTTAATCTTGGGAGTGGAAGAAAAAACCATCAAGTGTTGTTGATGTTAAATGACATTTTGATCATCAAACAGGCAATTAAAACACACGTTGCTCATCTGAATAGTGTAATCGTAATAGTTCTCAAATGCAATAATTCTGCTGACAGGTGGCTGACAGATTTGACTCACTCTGCAAGCTTTTAAACACAGTGTGTGTCTATCTGTGTGTGATCTGCTAAGTCTGTTGCAGCTGATACAAAAGTAGAAAGTACAATCTCAGTGTTTCATTTTTATGGACAAGAATCCCAGCATTTGACCTACTGTACATGCTATGAATTGGTTGAATACTTTTGAAGGTGAGACTAGAGGATTTGGATCAAATAAAAGCTTCTTATTATAGCCTCTTTCTATTTATAGTTTAATAAGGACAAGATGTATTGACCGAATCACGAGAGAAAGACTTTAGTTACAGTCCATTGATTGTGATCGAACTGGAAAAGCCACAGATAGGATTAGATCAGTGAAATACGTGGATATAATGAAGTCAAAAGCTAGGATAAAACTTCTTACATGTTTGTGGTTATGAGAAGAACATTTTACTTACTTATTTATCTTCAATTTGAACCGTAGCTTCATCTTTTATTTTCTTTCTCTTTGTGTTGCAGCACACAGTGATGATAGTACCAGGAGATCATCACGTCCATCTGAACAATCCTGAAGTTGTTGCTCCATTTGTGTCCAACTTCCTGCTGACCAACATGCTCTAATCAATATACATATATATATATATATATATATATATATATATATATATATATATATATATATATATAAAACCACAAATAAAACATATTAACATCTGGTCAGAACAGTCTGTTTTGCTTTCATTCATTTACATGATTCATTCAGTCCTGATGTCACATGTCATCATTTCTGTAGCCAGATATCGTGACTCTTCATTTCAATCTGATGTATTTGATTCAGTTTTTTTCAATGAGCGAATCCACCTCTTGAGCTAAAACTGTCGGCCATTAAAATAGACACCGCTTCATTATGTAGACCATCTTGTCTGCATTCAGCTTTTCTATTAGAGCAAGACAAAAAAAAATAACTAATTTGCCCACTTTCACTCAGGCAGAGTGACTCCATAAAACACTGCAGCCGCCGTCAGTCAGAGCCGATATGAGGGATGCTGCTCATACAAAAATGGCCCCCCTCTCCCTCTCAATGTCACATAAACTGTGTGATGGCCTCAGTGTTAAATGGAGTGGAATTGATTTTACGCAGCACAGCAGTGAGCATCCAGAGACATCTGAAGGGCTTCCCCCCCATCATCCCACTCTCCCCTCTTACCCCCCAAAAATGATTATAGTTATATAAGTTTCCCTCCTACTCCCGCCATCCTCTCAGCCATCAGCAGGGGTGTTGTCATGGCAACCCCCCACCCCTCCTTTCAACGTCAGAGCCCGGAGCTGGAGGATGAAGCTGCATGCAGCCTCTGCCTCTTGTGCCTCTCAGAGAGCACCTGTGATTCTCGCCGTCTCACATGCAACAGCGAGAGCCGCGGAGCTGGATCTAAGGAATAATCTGATGATCGGTTTGACTCTGGGCTGCTGTCCATCGCCACCCTAGAGACGTGCTGGTGCATCAGCGTCTGCAGGTGAGCACAATGCTTTTATTTACTACTGTTTTTCTTTTTTTTTTTTTAGGGGGAGCATGCAACACCTGTGTGAGTGTGTGTGTGATTGTGTGTGTGTGTGTGTGTGTGTGTGTGCATGTGTGTGTGTTTGCAAATTAAAAATCTGATAAAAATGCATGACTCCCCCGGGAGCTGATTATGTGCCTGTAATGTAATGTGCCTCATCCTACATTTGTAAGGAGGGAGCAGGGAGGCATTCTACGGAATGAGTGCAAATAAAGGGAAACACGGGGATGCTGCAGTTAACATGTGATATCGAAACCTGTAGAGAAACATGTTTGTATGGAGCACTTTTAAATGAAATAAGCACAGCGTAGTAACTCTCCTCCTCCACCCTTTGCCCAAAATCTCTCCTCTCTATCATCCGACTACCCTCCTCTCTCTCCTTGTCTTTCCTCTCTGTTTCCTCATCCATTTTCCCCTCCCTTTCCATCCCTTTGCCTTGACAGCAGTTATGTCCTGGCTGTTCTTGGACTGGTTCGTCCCGCTCTACCTGCTGGTGTCAGTTTTGGTGCTCACAGGCTTCGGAGCATGCCTGTACTTCCTTGAGCCCGGGCTGCAGGATTCCCACAAGTGGAGCAACAAAACAATCCGGCATCACCCACTGGTGGCCAGCGTGAACTGCAGAGATGACGATAGCAATGCCCTGATATGATGGAGAGGGCGAGGCGGGGCGGGCGGCGGGCCATCTGGACAGGGGTGCCGCCAGGACACCGGCGGGATGGGAGACAACACCTTAACCACGGAGAGGGGAGAATGGAAGAGGAGGATGAGAAAGATGGAGGGGCGGGGGGTGATTCTCAGACAGCCTGGTCCTATCATTCCAACTCTCTGATCTCTATATGCAGGAGATCAGAGAGGAGTGAAGCAGAGGACTGCCACTTTAAAGCATTTCTTTAAAAAAAAAAAAAAAAGAAATGAAGCCAAATGCACAAGGAGAAAACTGAAGGCAGGAAGAGATTGTGAGATGCGTGGAGGACATGTTACCCTTTAGAAATGTGTTTGTAAATTTCATGCCATCTTATACTTGTGCCAACTTTTGCATACGTTTTGTATTTGACAATCACTTTACATGTATCATGAAGTTTACTTGTATTGTGCACCTAATTAGTGAAGTGAATGACAATGAATGCAATGAATTTGTTGCCAGTAGGGAGGATCAGACCTCTCTCTCTCTCTCTCTCTCTCTCTCTCTCTCTCTCTCTCTCTCTCTCTCTCTCTCTCTCTCTCTCTCCCTCTCCCCCCCTCTCTCTCTCTCTCTCTCTCTCTCTCTCTCTCTCTCTCTCTCTCTCTCTGTCTCTCTCCCTCTCCCTCTCTCTCTCTCTCTCCCCTCTCTCTCTCTCTCTCTGGCGATGTTGGCTGGCAGCTGCTGAGAAGCTTGTGGATTGTTAGTGCCACTGTGCCAAAATGATGTAGTAGTGACTTTAATGAAAAAAAATAACGTGTAATGAATAAACACTATTGATTTTTTCAGGCTGCCTAGTTGATCCTGCTGTAGATGGACCAAGATAACAGAAAACTGTACTTCTCAGTGTGTTTATTTTTTGTTTTTACTTGACAGCATGGTGAGGACAACGGTATGTAACAGCCCTCTTTGGATGATCATAAGCTTCCTTTCTTCATATGAAAATAAAATTTGTTTAATCCTCAATTTTTTTGCATGTTATCGTGAATTTATATATAACAAAAGCACAACATTGAGTTAAGGGTGCTCATATTGTGATCAGGCTGCACACAGACCACATTCAGATTTCATAGACAGCGTCAGATAAACCAAACAAAGTGACAGTGGGAGTGGAACAGTGGAGCCTCAGTGTGGAGGAATGGAGAGAATGGCACTTCTGTGCCCACTACTTCCTACTTCTCTGTTCCCTGTCCTGCACACTTTGTCTGAATTACTCACTCAGTTTGTCAACAACAAAGACAGAGCTTCAAATAGCAGGTTGGTGAGGTCTTTTTATCATTTGTTACTAAAAACATATTAGATTGCAGTTAAGGAAAGTAATTTTATTCATTTACTGTTCTTGACATGCTTGTACTTTACAATGTATTTCCATTTTATGCTACTTTATATATTACCCTGCAGGATAGGCTACATCTATATCACAACAATGCTACTTCGAAGATTTATATTTGGACTTAAACTGTAAGCCTGAAGTTATGCATTTAATTTCATAGAAGGCAATTCCACCAATAGATTATGTTTAAATGCATAGTCTGTTTTCAATCAGCTGTGTGTGTATCTGTTGACCCGTGGTGTGAGCTGCTGCAAGCAATTGGCCCTACAGGGATAAATGATGACGCTTTCTAAATAAGTCACAGATTAAACTAGCTAGCAATATATAAAGCAGAGTTCACCTTGATCAGTCACAACTGTAAAATGATAGTTACACAAGGATGCATTAGTTTTTAAAATGCACAATGAGTGCTTTAAAGATTTAGTGCATTTTAAACTTGTGCTTTTACATAGTTACGTGGACATGTTCCTCATTATAAATGCTTACAAACATCACTTTGTCATCACTATCTAATCACCTCCTTCATTTCTCCCTTTCTTCTATTACCTTACCAGGTTTTCTCTTTATCTCCTTCCTCTCAATTTATGCGAAACAGAATGAGTGTTTTTGACCGTCTGCCACCTTTAAACCCTCAAGTATCTGAAACCTCCAGAGACAGATCTCCTCTCGCTCTCTCCTCGCCTGTCATCAAAAAGAAAGCGATTCAAATTCCATCATTTGATGAGAAGGGAGTCATCAATGAAAAACACGATACAAAGCAGCCTGCCACTGACAGGTGAATTCAGCTGTAGCTCATATTCCAGCTTGGTATTATGTATTATTCACTACAGCAAATATTGTATTAAATTAATTTAGGTCTTAATGCTTTATTTTTTTTTATGTTTTTTTCTTCTTCTTTCAGTGCCAAATCCTTTCTTCCAATTTGTTCCTCCACATCTGCTTCAGTCAGAGCCAGTCAGCCCTTTTGGAGTAAATCTTGTCAGTATTTGCAGAGAAACCTTGCAGAACGAGCTTCAACTCTCCCAAGGACCAAACCCAAAACCTACAGCTCACCAACTCTCTCTGCAAAGCCCAGCATCGCCATTTCTCCTGCTCCGAAGCCAAATTCCTCTCCCACTCTGAAACCAAAGCCAAGCAACTCTTCTCATCTCTCCGCCTCGCAGTTGAGTGATCCTTCTCCCTTACTGCTCCAGCCGAGGGTTTCTCCAACTCTGATTGTTCCGACCCCCAGACTGAGTCCTTCTCCGACATCCCTGTACCAGGGACAGGGTCTGGACGGCCAAGCAACCAGGCAGCCTTCTCCTATCGCTAAGGAAAGACACGCTCGTCCGATTGCCATTTCTAACACTAAATGTGAGCCCAAACAGAGTTCCTCGAGAGAAGCAAAGCATAACATTCTTGACCAAGAAGCTTTACTGGACTTTACTCAACCAGCGCTGAGAAGAGCTTGTTCCACCTCAAGCAGAGAATCTCGTCCTCAGGCTTGTCACACTGAGTCGCAGAGACCAGCAGACATGTCACTGAGTTCCCGCTTACTTGGATTAAACAGAACAGGAAATATCGCAAAAGATGAACTGAAGCCTCCTCCTAGGAATGTCGACATTACTGTAATCCCTAAACCAAATTCAAACTTAAAGCAGGAACAGGAAACAGCAGGAACAAAAATATCTGGTGCAGAGTCTAAAGGGATCAAGTCTCCTGATGTTGTTCAGAAAGAGACTACTCGCTCCAACCCTCGGATAAAATGTACAGAATACTCTCAGTATAAGAATTATACTCAAACTGCAGGCGTTGCCGCTAGTCTCCCGTCATATGAGCAGGTGCATAATGAGAGGAGAGCGGCTGCACAAGTGACACCAAGAACGTCTTATTCCGCAGCTGCCTCGCCCAACGTGGAGGCCAGGAGAAGACTTTACGACACGAGCAATGAAACAAGGGCTGATTCCGCTTTCACTAATCTCAGGAGGAATCCCAAAGAGGACACTACAACCACAGGAAATTCCCCTAAACACTTTCAACAAAGCAATGCATCTCAGATGATCGCGTGCCCTCAGAAACACAGATTCTCGTCAAAGGCTCAGAGTCAAACTCCCCAGATGGATGTACAGGGTAGAGTAAGTCAGCCTGACTACGGCTGCCAGTCAGCAGACTTTGACCAGGGAATAGAAGCTCCTCAGTGTTCACACAGACTAAATCGATTTAAGACGTGTCTGGTGGCCCCTCAGACACAGGAGGCCTCCCAAATTGCTTCTGTTGAGCGCAGCGTGTCACAAACTGGAAATGCTTCAAAACACCAGTTGGATCACAAGCAATCACCCGGGCAATATAAAAACTCCAAAGGTGTGAATCTCGGTGACAAGGGGCTGAATAAATCTGATGTTTTAGCAGCATCTGACTGTCACTGGGCACCCATAAAGCTACTAGAATATCCCTCAGAAAAGTGCGGTGTAAGCTGGTCTGTGGGGCTCTGCACGCTCAACACAAACAGTTTTGGCACCGGCTCAAAGGGAGTCTTTGACCTGCCATCACAGCCACAGAACAGAGTTTACCAGAGACCAGAGGAGGCAACAGCAGCCTCTCTCCCTACAAACCAGCTGAATTACCCTCAAACAGAAAGAGTATTTTTCAAGGAGGAACCAGAGGACCCCTATTACGTCACCATGTATTACCCGGGTTCAGTGTATGTGGGTGAGTACAGAGATATCCAAGCCACTCGGGAGTCTTTAGCTTCTGAGTCTTTTGGAAAAAAAAAAGGTTCAACAGGTTTCTATCTCAGGGGGGGCAGGAATTTAGACGAGGGGGTGGTCAAAGAGTACATACAGGAGAGGGACTTGAGACGTCCCTCCTTATCAGCAGAGTAACAGACTTGCTGAGGAGAGATGTGATGACGTCAGTTACAGAGCGTGTCAAAGTGAGTCGTGCCGAAAAAAGAAAAAGCCAAAACACTCAGAGAAACGAGCAAACCAAGGGAGAACATGCAGAAAGGAAAACACAAGAAGGGGGAAAGGAGAGAAACTCTGAGATAATGTGTGAGTACTGTGCCACCAATAGATTAGTTAAGTATTGTTCTCTTCCTGTTCCTATTAGCAGATATATTGTAAAATGTCACAGCAATAATTTCATATACTATATAATGTTGATTAAATTAAATTATCCCAGCAAATCCTACTGCAGTATCACAGGAGAGATTAAAAAAAGACCATATTGAGCATCACAGATGCACTATAAGGCCATAATGATATTTTTGTGCAGTGAAACCAACAAATATCTACTTTTCTCCTCAGATTTTTTTCGGTTTTAGAGGAATAATGAGGTAAAGCTTTCTAGTACTTCTCTATAATACTATCCACATTAGATTCCATGGTGTCAGGGGACTCATTATTCAAGATAGCTCTGACCTCTTTATGAAGGACAGACAGTTATCACTGTCATCTATGAGGCATGATCCCTGTGTCATCATTTATATGTCATTTCTATTTAAGTTGAAGAGATATTCCACATCCTTCTTATTTATTTAAATGAGTGTGAATCATTTTAATGAACACTCAACATGATGTTAAGATGTGTTGCAAGGAAAAAAAACAACAAAACAAAATGGATTTGGTTGGCCAATTATTCAAGGCCCTAATCCTGCACATTCAGTTATTTTATAACCACTAAGCATGGCATGAGACCTTTAATTTTACAACACTCATGAACAAAAAAGATCAGGACATTTGTCTGAGCTCTATGTCTGTGTCCTATGGTTATGATTATTTTTAGAGGTGCAGGCTTTAATCAGACTTCATAAAGTTGAACTAACTAACAAAACAAGCAGCCTTGGATATTAAGTAAAAAAAGACATATACTGTATACTGTGGAAATATTTTTTTCCCAAAACATCATCCCACTACACCTCTGATTCATGGGACCTTACTATATTTGTCATTATTATATATCAAATAGGTCAAATCAAGCATTCTAATTCCTAGCAATGGTATAATATATGTATACCACAGCTATAATTGTAGTTATTTTACACAATTCATATCACTTTCACAGCTTAGAAACTGTTGAGCCAGCCCTTGTGCTTATTCTTTCAAGAGATTGCAGGATTTACCAAAACTTTTCATTGAAAAGATTTAGTTACTACATCTGCAAACTTCACCTGCATGTTTGGGCTAGTAGTTAGTGGCATGTCTCCCAGTCCAGCCGGAGGGGGAAAAATTTATATACTACACATTGTGCAGAAGGTGCAGAATGGCCTACTATTTTAAACTGGTGTGTACTTTTTTCATATTACTATACTTGTGGTTATTATATCTAAACAACACCTCTAAGCTTTGATGTAATGACCACACTCACCTGCTGTCAACTGTTGCTCACTAATAAACTGGTCTTGATATATTATTTTTGGGTGTTTTAACACATTTTGTCCAGAAAAAAACAGATGAATTTTACCTCATAATGCAGTTTCCTAAAATAGTCTTTACCGTACCAAAAAAAAGTCCCTTAGAGGTAAAATCGCACTGCGCATGCGCGCTGCATCTCCCCACTCCCTCTCCTCTTGTCGCCTTGGTAACGGGAAAGAGGGGGCCGGTTGCCGTAGGGAAGGAGCTGAGAGGTACCCGGACTGGTCACGTGACTGCTCCCCGTCTGCTACATCCGTGGTTTACATTCTCCGTTTGTTTTCGGACACAAAGCGACGGTCTCGGTCCGCAGGAAGCCCGTAAGCTGCTCCGCCGCCCGTAGGTCAACGGAACGGTGAGTGTGACTCGACAGCAGCGGCCGAAGCTAGCGGCTAACACCGTTCTGTTCATTAGCGGTGTGACTGAAGGCAGACAATGGGGTCGACGGGCTGTGATGGAGCTAACCTATGAAACCTGGTCAGATGTGTCCCGCTTCAATATGGAGGCATGCTGTGTCGTTCTTTATCTCCTTGACCAGCCACAACAAGCAAATATGTCAAATATGTTTCATTGGGAAGCAGCTTTCATGTCAGCAGAGCATCATCAGTCATTTCTGCCATTAGCGTGGAGGATTTAGCTCAAAATGAACGCTGAAACACAACTATGGTGATCTGTGTGTGCATGTGTGTGCGTGCATACCATGTGTGAGTTAAGGGGGCATATATATCTTTTGCACCCCCTCCCCCCTTGTGAATTAAAAGCCCCCCTTAATGTAAATTGTTTTGTAGGCATTTGTGGTTTAAGTTCAGGGAAGTTACGTGTTGTGGATAGGTGTTTGGGGAAATTACTTTTGAAATTTAATAGGGTACCGATAAACGTAATATAACTTAATACATTTGATGACTTTTTCGTTACTAAGAAATGTTTTAAACTAGGCAATTAAGCTGAAAAGTCCTAAAAAATAAAGGCCACCTGGCTACAGCATGGTGACTGATTTGATTGGCAAACAAGAGGTCAAAAATTGATGGTGTTGCACTCAAAATTGTTGGCTAAGCTTGCCCGTGTTGTCTCAAAAATATGCCAGAAGACATTCTTGCACAGCAAAAAGATGCAAAACAACAGCATAAATGTTATAGTGTACAAATAAGCTTCATACTAAGAAATAATATTATTTTTTCTTTGTGACTGTAACGGAGTAGTTACCTGTAGTTTAGTTTTCGTAATTTAATTATGAAATGGCATCTACAGGAAATGAATGTAAATCAATGTGATGTCCTCCGAAGTACAGAAACAACGATTGTTTGTGTGTGTCTGTAAGTGTGTGTGTGTGTGTGTGTGTGTGTGTGTGTGTGTGTGTGTGTGTGTGTGTGTGTGTGTGTGTGTCACTACATGACCACTGACTGCTGTGAATCAAAGTGGCAGCCACAGCCTCACTGATCTGGGTGATGTGTATCTGTGGCTGCACAGACTGTCCGAGCAGCAGCCGGCTGCTCCGTGCGTCCGTGCCGTCGCCCTACGGGGAAACTTACAGAAACTCGCCTGTTTCTGTTACCATCTGCCCGCACTGCTTGCTTCAGTTAAAGGGCCGACTCACCCAAACTGCAGAGAAAACACAGGTTTCTTCACTTATCGTTAGTCATTCATTTTCTGTCCATCAAAGCCTGATTAATCGGCAAATTATGTTTTAAAAAATGAATTATATATAAACAATATAAAAGTGGTGGTACTATGCTCATGTGTGATTTTTTATCAGAGCAGTGTGAACAGCCAAGTTGCACAAAATTTAGATTCAGGCCATTTTTACATGTGGTTCTAAATCCGACAGTTACAGATCTGATATTTTAGAATGTGACCTGAGTGTGAACTGTAATGTGACATATCAGGAAAAAACATCTAAGCATTAAATCGAAATTGAGCACCAAGGTTTGTCTCAACATATCTTTATCATTTCTCTCCTGCAGTTTCTTGCCACCTGTCATGTTGACACCAATACCGATACCTGCAATAAGCTAATATCAGCCAATATATCAGCTCAGACACTTCTCTAGTCTACTGTAGCTCTACTGAAGACCGATACCGACCATAAATATTAAGGCACTTCCATGCATTAGTTATTGCTGCGGTTGAATGTAAGTCATAGTGGAAACTAAGTTTTATGAGGTTATTGACAATGAAACTACATTTAATGTGGATCCGTCAGACCTGGCCGATACCCATTTGGCTGTTCATCTCCATTATATTCATAAAACTCAGCAGTAACATCTCTGCTCTGCACTAATGGACAAAAACACACAACTCATCTCACAGCCTATGGGGATAGATATCACGCAGATAGCTTAGACATGACTTGTATTATAATTGATTTTTTTTCTTTATGAATCATATTGTAATAATTGTTATATAAGGGGTTGTGAACCAGTAAGTGTTGTGTTCTGGTTGACCCAACCTTTAACCTCACTGCAACGTTTCCTCGCCAATTCTAGATTCCTCAGCTGCTCTGCTGGCCTATTTTTTAATGGCGAGGGACCATATTTGCTGATGAGGAAATGTATTCTTATCCTCGAATCTCTCTCCTCTGTAGACATGTCGGACATAGTACCTCCAGAAGTGAGACCCAAACCGGCCGTCCCCGCCAAGCCCCCCAATGTGGGGGCTCCCTCCCCCTCCAGCCACTTCCCGCCCCAGGGGCCGGGAATAGGAGGAGGCTCAGCCCCACCTCCGAGCTGCATCCCAGTCCCCATCGGGAGTCACGGCCCTCCGGTCCACGGCTCGGGCCATGGAGGGGGTCAGGCTGCGGCGGCACACACCGGAGGTCTGGCTCACAGTGGCTCGCAGAACTCTGGGGGAGGATCCACTCTGCTCGGGTACATCGGCATCGACACCATTATCGAGCAGATGAGGAAGAAGACGATGAAGACTGGTTTCGACTTCAATATCATGGTAGTAGGTACGTCACTGAAATCTGTGAAGTAGGTGAAAAATGTTTTAGACACAACAAAACCTGCAAAACACTTAAAACAATTAAATATTTGAACCAACTTAATTTACTTGTTTCAAGGGAACACTTAAATGGATTAAATTCCTTGAAATTAAAATAATAAGTTGGTGCTATTCCAAGTCATTTATTTAATTTCAATTAACTTAATTCATTAAGGTCTTACCAACTTCAACTATTTTATTTTTTCAGTGCACCATCAAATATTATGTATCTGTCTAATTTATTCTCTATTTCTCTGTGTTTTGTTCTTTGTGAAAAGCAAAGCAGTCAGAGTTCTTCCTGTCTCTCGTCCCTGGTTTCTCGTCATCTTCTTACGTTTTATTAAGCCTTATTCATGTGAGTTTCCCCTCCCTTTTCTCTCAGGTCACAGTGGGCTTGGGAAGTCGACCCTGGTCAACACCTTGTTCAAGTCCCAGGTGAGCAGGAAGAGTGCTGGCTGGTCCCGTGATGATAAGATCCCCAAAACTGTGGAGATCAAAGCTGTGTCTCATGGTGAGTAGAGAGACAGCTACACAGAAAAGATCTTTGATCAGTTGAATCTGCTTTTTATTTAAAACTAAAATGCAAAATAAACTGTGTTAGGGTCTGTTGTTAAGTGTTTGTCTTCTGAGGATTTGTAGTAAAAATCCATTTTCTTTGCTGAGAGAGACTTTTTGATTTACAAAACCTCTACAAACTTCATTCACAACCCAGATAGTATGTGTTTATCTGTTTATGATGACATGTCTTAACTAAAACACACAAGCTTTAGAGTTGGAAAAAAGCACACTCTCTTAACTCTATTCTACTCCTATCAGTCTAGTTTCACAAATAGATGAAACACTGGTCTATAGTTTCAGGCTTTCTTAGTTGGTCTGTAGCCTAATAAAATCTAGATAATTGCATAAGACGACATAACAAGCAGTTAGGAAGAAGCGTTCTGCTGAAATAAACGGAGCTGAGCAGCAACAATAAGACAAGATTTTGGTTTGCCAGGATTCCTAAAATAGCTGAAACATGTAGCAAATGATTTGTGTCTGACACAAACGTGTGACGGCCACTGTGGCCGACAGCCATGCACAGTGTTTTAAATCTGTCATCTTCAGGCTGCAGCATGCATCACTGCACTCGTTGTGTTATCTGGGGCTGGTAAAGCCACTGCACTGCACTTTAAGATAGAATATTACTCATGATTTTACAGCAGCAGGGAAATAGCAGTGCTATGTCGTATTTAGTCGCTTCATTTTATATGATCATCCACATGTTGCCTGAGGTTGACAGTGACCTGACATTTTCCTGATCTTGCCAGCAGCATCAGAGGAGCTGCACGGCAGCAATGGTGATGGTGACACATGCAGATGTTCAGAATCTTCCTTCAAACCATTTATACTTTGTGTTTTGTGCTTCCAACTTCCAGTCTGTGTTCCTGACTATATTAAGCATAGATGTTCGGTAATCTGCTGCAGTGCCTGTTTGGCCTCTGTAAATGCTGCTTGCAGCATGTCAGAAGGCGTGCACTTTAGATTGAGCTGATTACTTCGTCCCTGGCTTCTTGCGAACCACTTGATTTCACATTCAGTGCTCTTCCTTTGGTTGTCAGCAAGGACAATCGTACATACAGAAAGAGATTTGTTTTCTTATAGTTAGGTGTAGTTGCTACAGCGCCTCCTATTGGCCAAAATATGTCATGGTCACTCATATCTACAAATAGCCCAAAGCCTTCAGGAAGATATCGCCTGGCTAACAACAGACCTTATCTCAATGTAGATTGATATTTGGTCAGGGAACCAAAGGCATGGTTTATAAAGCCTAGAGCCCTTTATTTGGTGCTATAAATGTATATTAAATGTATCTGTATATAGCTTATAGCCTTTCTATCTGCTGCCATGTTGGATCTATAGTTATAAACAAAGTCTCCTCTGTGTTTCGTCATCGTCATGCTGCACTTTATCCTGTTCTGTGATTAGCTCCCTTGCTGAGGGGAAAAATGGATCTTTGGTGTCCAGACTGAATTGCAGAAAGAAGTGAATTTGCATGCAAGGAAGGATGAATATAACTATATTTGAGATGATTGCTCTTAATTTGCAGGAGTGACAAAAAAATGGATTCAGTCAAAATGGCAAATGGGCGCGGCTGATATCAATAGATTTGTTTGGACCATGTGAAAACCTGCAAGGCTGAAAAAAGGAAGACAAGGCAGAAGTGCCAAAACCCAAGATTCCTCAAATGGCCACATGATGCAGGTTCTAGCCAAGCCTTGGGCTGGTTCCTCTCCAGCATTATCACAGAGATGCGTGCGGTGCAGAAATCTGCAGCCTTTGCAGCATTATCGGGCCATAGTGCATCTCATGCAGAGATGACAAAGAGTTGTCATGGAGATGTACAGTAAACTGCACAAACCACCCCAAAAAAACAGATAGAAAATGAACTATATTCCAAAGAGATTTCCTGCCTCCGTTAAAAACGGAAGCATATTATGGACTCAGGCCGTTAAAGGGATGACAGACATATTTGATAGACATTCAAAGCTCAGAATAAACAGCACCAGGCTTTTATAAATCACGCCTCCAATACGAATAAATGAATGGATGGTTCCCAGACTGAAAATCTGTGTACACTGATATGAGGTCTGATGATAGCAAAGCTAAGAAATTGCACCAAAATCACTCTTTGAAATGCACCCACTGAATGTGAAGTTGATCTGTTGAACAGTTCTTAAAATATTGATCCTTTCGTTATAGTGATATTTTTTCAACATTCAGTTACATAAGATTTATGCTTACAAAGCAATGGCTATAATTTATTATGGTTATTTATGTGCATGTGTATGTGTGTGTGTGTGTGTGTGTGTGTGTGTGTGTGTGTGTGTGTGTTTTTCTCAAAGTGATTGAAGAGGGCGGCGTGAAGATGAAGCTGACAGTCGTTGACACTCCAGGCTTCGGAGATCAAATCAATAACGACAACTGGTGCGTTCTCCAAGTCCTTGATCGATATAGCCTCATGAATATCAATATTATGTTATTTTAAAAAACATTGACCTGTCACAAACAAAACTGTACAAAAATCTTATTTTAGTATTAAACAATGACATACAAACAACTCTTAATTCTAAAAAATACTACATTGAAGAGGTTATTAAGTACACTCTTCTTTTCCTTCATTTTTCTCATGTCGGCTCACTTCTTCTTTTGTATCTACAGCTGGGAACCCATTTCCAAGTACATCAACGAGCAGTATGAGAAGTTCCTAAAGGAGGAGGTCAACATCACCAGAAAGAAGCGCATCCCTGACACCAGGGTGCACTGCTGTCTCTATTTCATCTCCCCAACTGGACACTCGTGAGTTAAAGTTTGTCATCCGATCTTAATCTCCAGTAATCTGTTGGCATTGAAGCAGAGAAAAAACTGCATATAAGTATACAGATGAAGCACAACGTGTTCGTGCTCCAAAGCATTTAATTTTAGATTAACAAAGCCCTAAATGAAGTGTGTAGCTTTATATTCCCGACAACACACGTCTCTCTTCTGAACATCTCACAGTTAGCGCCAGCTGACAACTGTGAAATTGTTTTCTAATGGATAAATGAATACAGTCTTTTGTGCATTAGAGCCAGTGTATTCCATCCGTCTTAGCCAGAGTCAATGTGACCGACAATATGTTTTGTGTGGAGGCAAACAAGAACCGAAAAAGAACATTTTGTCCAATGATGAGCCTGCTTTTCAAATCCATTCACAGCGTCAAGCTTTATACAATTATAAAAGACCAGGGAAGGTAATGAGACATGTGGCGAATAAAAACCTTGGTTTACTACCTCTGTTATTTGTTATCCTGATTGCTCTATTCACTTGTACGAGCACATAGGCCTTGTGTGATAATCACAGCTCATAATTCATCTGTCTTTCCTGTTCTCTCTGCCTGCCTGTCTCAGACTTCGGCAGTTAGACGTTGAGTTCATGAAGCGCTTGAGTCACTCAGTCAACATTATCCCAATAATTGCAAAAGCAGACACGATGACTATTGAGGAAAGACAGGAGTTCAAACAGCGGGTGAGCATTTTTCCGATATTCTTACAATCTTTCCAAGCGAGCAGATAAATATGAGATTTATTATGAGCTAGTTAAAATTTTTCCTGGCTTTGATTTTGTGCTGTAGGTGAGGAAGGAGCTGGAGATGAGTGGGATTGAGTTTTACCCACAAAAAGAGTTTGATGATGACATGGAAGACAAGAGTGACAATGACAAGATCAGAGTAAGTGGTTCTGTTCTTTCTTTGATAGCCATTTGTCCCATAATTTCCTTTTTTCCCACACCCTCCTTTCTACCCAATGCAATTAAACCAAAAAAAGACACAAAACTGTCAATGTTATACTTTCCTCTCCACACATGCGTTGCCTCCTCATAGCAGCATGTCATAGCACTGCAAACGTTATGTGTACTTGTTCCATCTCATAAACCTTGTTGAAATGTGTCTGTCTATAGGAGGCGATGCCCTTTGCCGTGGTGGGCAGCGACAAAGAATATCAAGTGAATGGAAAACGGGTTTTGGGGAGGAAAACAGCGTGGGGAGTTGTAGAAGGTTGGTGATATGGACTTTCTTTTTAGGTTTACAGTTTGTCTCCATGCTACAGAGATAACATTGATAGCCTTAAAAGATATAACATTAGATTTTGTGCATTTTTTCTTTTGTTGCAGTTGAGAATTTCAACCACTGTGAGTTTGCTCAACTGAGAGATTTCCTGATCAGGTATTTTATTTTATTTATTTATTTTTCTATACAGAGCGTTAAAAACATATTGGAACACTATTTGACCTAAGGATTTGGAAACTGTCCCTGGGTCAGGATTTTACCTATTTTAATCTTCTTAGTAAAGACTCACATTGAAAAAGGAGCCAGATATTTCCCTTAGGAGCTGATAAACACATACAATGAAGATTAATGTTGCTTTAGTGTTTGTCTTTCTTAATAGAACATGTTTACCTCTTCATCACCATTATCAATGTTGTTTGCAGCTAGTCCCTCTGAAGGGGCCAAAACTGTTTTACTTATCATGAATTAAGGTTCAATTGTCCTTATTTCGCTGCTATAAACATATCCTATTTTCACCTTTAGTGAATGCAAAATAAAAAAATTAGTATGATGTATTAACTAAAACATATTATTATTATTATTATTATAAATTAAATAATAAATGTGATACTTTTTCCAATACAGTAAACTGATCACCTCCATATCTCTCCATCTCTGTCTCAGGTCTCATCTACAGGATCTGAAGGAGGTCACTCATAACATTCACTATGAAACCTATCGTGCCAAGAGACTGAACGAGAATGGAGGTCTGCACCCCATATCCTCTAATGACACCCAAGAGAGCAATCTGTAATCAGTCAATTACGAAAATCATTGAAATTGAGAGCAAAAACAGTGCAATGCAGCTGATAGTTAAATCTACAGTATATTATCATGATTATCATTATCACCACAGCATCGCTGCATGTTTGGAAAACATTTAGATCTGTATAACTTGGTGTCATAATACCATGTCGTGTTTCTGATTCCAAACTAACTCCACCTGTCATATCTCCACTGTCTGCCCCCAAATCATCCCCAGAAACACATATCAAGCTCTTCTCATTCCATTCCTATGAAAATTTGGATAAAAGGAAAGGTCCCACCCAGAGAATTAGTGCCATGATTTTGTCATTTTGTCCACTGCCAACGCCTTGCTATTGTACAAGCATTGAAAGCGCCACATTATTATGTGTAAAAGAGGCAAAAGTCAGTGAATGAATTTGTTTTAGTCTAGAAACTGCTGTCTGGATTCAGATGATTTGATGAGGTTTAAATCATAATTCCTGTATAGAAATAATACATGAGGCAGCTCTGCAGTTGACTCTATATAAATTGTTTTTTTTAATTCTCAGCAGCAGCTGTTTATTAGAAGAATGAATCCTTGTAGCTTTACTGTCTAGAGAGCGTAACTAACATTACAAGCTGTGCTGTCTTCTTTTATAACCACCAAGAAACTAATGAAATGTCTCTAATGTTCCCTCGCCCTGTTCATGTTTAATCTCTAGATTTTAAACTAGTTTGTGTGCATAGACCTGCATACTAAGATAGGAGACAGATTCAGCATCAGTCACATATGAAATGCAATTCTGTGGGCGGCAGTGCGAGTGTTATTAAAGGGTCCACAGAGTGCATGACTGTGCATACTGTAGATTGAGCGATTCCATGCTTCACCATAACAGAACAAACACCAACTGAACAGCTCGGGCACAGCACAGCTTAGCTTTGTTGCACAGCAGTGGGAACAAAGCAAACATCTACAGTTCAGTGCATTTGTGTTTGTGACAATTGCCATTGGCTGACTCTGCTCCTGAATGACAGTTAAGGATAAATATAAAACATATCAGTAAATATATAATTTTCAATGAAGTCAGATTTACTACATAAAAATCCAACCGTAGCATGGCCAACAAAGTGAATTTTCATTTTAAAAATCAGCACACCATTCCCCTCAACAATTCCTGCAATCTTTCTTTAAAACCCACTATTCTTTATTCACAGTTGTTGTATTTGCTAGGATTGAAAATTTTATTGTATTATGTACCCCAGTGGCCATTCACAAAAAGCATATTTTATGCAACAAAAACATATGATACACAATTGTAATCAGAATACTACACGAGTTACATGTACCTGATGGTGAACAGAAAATCAAAAATGATTATTATTTTTGTTTTATGTCTTGTTGGCTGCAAAGTATTTGTGAAAATTACAGAACGATGACATGGTAACCGGGGCGACACGGTGGTGCGGTGGGTAGCACTGTTGCCTCACAGCAAGAAGGTCGCAGGTTCAAGACCGCCTTGGGGCCTGGGTCTGGGACCTTTCTGTGTGGAGTTTGCATGTTCTCCCCGTGTCTGCGTGGGTTTCCACCGGGTACTCCGGTTTCCTCCCACAATACAAAAAACATGCTCAGGTTAATTGGTAAACTCTAAATTGCCCATAGGTGTGAGTGTGAGAGTGAATGGTGTGTGAATGGTGTGTGTGCCCCACGATTGGCTGGCGACCATCTGGGGTGTATCCCTGCCTCTCGCCTTAACGCGCTGGGATAGGCTCCAGCAGACCCCTGCGACCCCGAAAGGGAATAAGCGGGATAGACAATGGATGGATGGACATGGTAACCAGTATTTGTGTTAATTACATATTTTTAAAATATGACCTATTCCTCTTCACCACTTGGTGGCAGCACTCTGCTGTGTAATGGCAGTGACTTAATAGTACATTAAATAGGCACTTCGAATTTGTGTCCATCCAGATGTTCCAATTGGTGAAATATTTAAGGCTTTTTTTCTATTATCTGTCAAATCCAGTCTTATTTCCTGATGATGTTTACAGAGATTGAATCCTCCACTGCTGCCAGTCATATTTAATCAAACTAATGAGATCAAGTTTACAGGAAGCATTAATGATGTTATATTCCAAATCAATGATCAGCTTTCAGCTTTTACTATGTTTTCTTCTAGATTCTTCTAGATTTTTATACTGTTCTGCCACATACTGTTTGCAGAAGAGCACAAATTTGCCAAAACAAGTAACTCAATCATGTAATCTATCTTATTTCATTTTTATTTGAATCATCACTTTATACAAGCATACACATTTGTGGTATTTTGATATGAAATGTGATGTCTGCATTGAAATGATAATAGTTGTCTGTGATTTCGTGCAATCAGAGATTTTCAAACAGAAATTTTAACCAGTATTATAAAATCTGTTTGTACTCTATGTGTGTGCATGCTTGTACCCATATTGCCTGTTTAATTACAGCCAATCAGTTTACACATCACTGCACCTTTTCATCAACTTATCAAGTATCTCTGAATGTGTGATTGCATACATTGAACCCCCACAACATGAGGTAAAGCACTGCTGTCTAAATTCCTATAACTAAACAGCCGGCCATTGATACACTGATCACTCATCCATTTGAACCAGGTGAAATTCACACTGTAGATTTATTTAATACCCACTTTTCCATAGATTGCTGTGATGCATTGAGTTATAATTTCCAGTGTTTTGTTGAATTGTTTATACATTAATGTCTTATTTATTGTAATTTATTGTCTTTATTTAATAAATACACATTTTCATGTTTTTTGGAAGTTGTTTTCATGAATTTCTTAACAATGATTGATTTATGTGTTTTATTATACATCTATACTATGGTAAAATGTTTGATAAGTATCCCTATTAGTATTAGAAATTGTATTTTAATAGAGCACTCTATAGGGGGACAAATAAAGTGTTATGGGTTGGAATTATTGTAACAAAATTAAATACCTAAAATCCTCTTCAGAAGTTTACAATATTCAGTATATTCATTGCAGGTGTATCATGTATTGTATGGTAATGCAGCTTAATGCTTTGTACAGATTTCATCTCTTTCTGTTCATTCCTAAAGTCTGACCAAGAAGCATGGAATGGGTAGTATCAACAAGTTATACTCTCAATACTTGCGTGTCCCGGGTTCCCACCAGCCTTTCAGATAACCACAAACAGTCTTTATCTTAACAGTCTGTCTGAGCTCAGTAATTAGCAAAAGTATGTCAGTAGTGGAGGTGCAGTCTCAATAACTAGACTGTCCATTATTTTTATATTATAATTTTTCTCTAAATTACTACTTCTTTTTGTGTGCAACTGCTGCTCTGTCTTGTGGTGTGCCACAGGGTACTATTATGGATCCTGTACAAATGTCTTTCAGTCTCAGCTGTCTATCCCTATCGAGAGGAAAAGGCACACTGCTTCGAAAAAAACATCCCTTAACAAGGACGGGACTCTGTGACACTATCTACCACCCATTTATAATGTTGCCCTTCATCCATACTCAAGAAAATCTACATCTTAACCCCAGATAGCTCTCAATGTCTCAATGTATGGTTCGAGTGCGATACCAACAAGGGCACAAAGACAACTGCCGTTCGGGTCTTGAGGCCACAAGAATGGTCAAGTAGAACCAGTACTTTCAAAAGTACTTTGGTGAACATATTGTAATTGAACTAAAAGCTAGTCGGCTCTCGGCAGCACAGTTAAAATAGTGCAAGGACATAAGATAACAAAATCAAGTTTTAAATATTCAAGGCAATTACTGAAAAAGTTTCTAAATGTTTAAACAATGATTAACTTAGAAGAAGACCAACATAAAAATGCCTTTTTGGCTTTTCAATCATTACCACAGGTAAATGTCTTCTCCACAGTGAATAAACAATTCTCAATCTTGTCAGTCCAGACAAAACATGATCTTTGAAGCTGGTCTTGCCCTCCTGTTCAAATAATATTTATATTCAGAAAAGAGCTGCAGAGAAGACACTCTTGAACCTGGCTTCCCTCAAACAGGAGTACAGGGGGGTCATCAATGACTTTGTCAGCTGGTGTGAGATCAACGCTCTCCAAATCAATGCCAGCAAGACAAAGGAGATGGTTGTGGACTTCAGGAGGAAGTCCCCCCCCCACCACACCGGTGAGCATCCAGGGAAAAGACTTCGAGACAGTGGTCTCTTACAAATACCTGGGTGTTCACCTGAACAATAAACTGGACTGGAACATAAACACTGATGTCCTGTACAAGAAGGGCCAGAATCGACTTCACCTGCTGAGGAGACTAAGGTCCTTTGGTGTGTGCAGGACTCTGTTGAAGACCTTCTACGACTCCGTCGTAGCATCTGCCCTGTTCTACGCAGTAGTCTGCTGGGGGGGGCGGATGCTCAGACGGGGACAGAAGGAAAATTGACAAACTGGTACGGAAGTCTAGCTCTGTACTGGGATGTCCTCTGGAGTCGGTGGTGGTGGTGGGAGAGAGGAGGATGTTGGCAAAGCAGACATCCATCATGGACAACCTCCATCACCCTCTGCATGGGGTAGTGGGTGCGCTTAGCAGCTCCTTCAGCCAGAGACTCAAACACCCTCGCTGCAAGAAGGAGCGCTTTCGCAGATCATTCATCCCGACAGCAATAAGACTTTATAACAACACATACAAATAACCCTCACTGTAGTCACTCTGTCACTCTTTCACTGGTCACTTTTCTTTTTTCTCTTCACACACACCCTGCACCTTAAGTGTGCATTAGCTATGTATGTGTACATGTGGGTATGTGTGTGGATATGTATGTCCATATATATATATATGCAAATATGTGTGTATGTGTATGTATGTAGGTATGTACGTGCATGTATGTATGTATA
Source organism: Eupleurogrammus muticus (assembly GCA_036785175.1). NCBI lineage: Eukaryota > Metazoa > Chordata > Actinopteri > Scombriformes > Trichiuridae > Eupleurogrammus > Eupleurogrammus muticus. The sequence continues at coordinate 9,706,287 of JAYKQN010000003.1, forward strand.
TATGCCTTGCTTATGCATACTTTTTTCTTACTATTTATCAGCATTTTCTCTCCATTCTATGTCAATAATGCATACTGTGTATGCGGATCAACAAATTCTGCGAATTTGTACATTGTGTTGTGTGTTTTTTTTATTTTTTTTTTATAGTTTTTTTATCTTCTTCAACTTTATTTTTCTTTTTCTTTATCTGTAACGCTGCAGTAACACACAAATTTCCCCGTTGTGGGATCAATAAAGTTTTATCTTATCTTATCTTATCTTAACTCCATTTTGCTACTGCCTGTGTTTTAGCCCTTAAAAAGACCTCTAGCTCATTAGGCAATCATCTGTCTTAGGTGTGGTAAAATGTCATATGATGGTGGGTTGGAGTTCCCATTTCCACCAACAGAAGGCCATAGCTGTCTGTGGCTGGCGTCATCCCTCCAGAATCAATATCCTCATTGTTGTAAAGGATGTGAGAGGGCATCTCACTGGGAGTGCGAGAGGGTATGGCAACTGCCAGCCCTGTGGACAACAGAAAAAATAATATGTACAAGCTCAAAAAACATTGGGTAGCTCTACTAATATTTTCTGTGTTCTTGCAGAGGAGCATGATCAGACACCACTGTGAAATGCTGACCCAGGAGGTAGAACTACAGAAGTTCAGGGGTATGAATAGGATGTTTTTCATCTTCATGTAACTTGGTGAATACAGCCCCTAAACCCACCTCTGAAGTATCTGCCCGGACCAATAATTCCATCTTGAAGTTTGGTGACACCAGGTCAAGAAAAGCCGCCTCCAAAATGGGATTCCACCTACCCATTCTTGAGTGGCATTTGGTTGCAGCTCTGTCAAAGTCGCAGTCAGGTGCATTATCTAAAAAAATGCTGCTGCATACCACTTGTGGGAGGTGAGGATTTGATACTTTAATTGCTAAAATTGCGGCCAGTGCCCAATGGGAGACCGAATAGGAGTCGAATATATTGCTAGAGGATCTTTGGTGCAGCAAGTATAGAAGCGAGTATAGAAGCAAGCAAGTTAGTCCAAAGGAATCTATCGAGTCATCGACATAAGACATTGGATCTGTGTCAAACTTAAGATACTTCAATCACCTTCTGATAATTATTACAAAATCATACTGGTCCATCTGGTTTGGGCACTTGCTCAGACACTTTTGGACTCTTTTGGACCATTACTACCTGCTCTGTGTCCCTAGGGATCCCTTCCCTACGGAAGGAGAAGACATCTTGGTTGCGATCCACTCATCTGCCATCAATATGGTGACAGGCTTGAAATTACCTGAACTTCTTATGTGGGTTTCTTGAACTCTGGGGGGTAGACAACTCAACAGCGCTTCCTGTGCATGCCACTTTTTAAAGAGGTTTACATGGTAAATGTGCTCAGCAATTCTTCTATCAAATTCCCTTATCTTGTAGTTTATCTCTTCCACCCTTTTAATGACCTCAGGTCTTTGCCAGGTTGTGAGGATTTTGAAATCAACAGTGCAAGGACCAACATTCTGCCCCCCATTTTAAACTCTTTAGGTTGAGCAGGTTGATTGGAGAAGGCTTGTGGTTGCCATTGATTTATCTCCATGTGTTTGCATATTTTGGGATAGATGGCCTTCATTCTATCTCTCTCTCATGTCCCCAGCATGCTGAATCAGAGTCCTCTGACAGCATAGAATTTTATCCTAAAGTTCTGATTATATCAAGCATTCCTTTTGGTCTGTATGAAAGCGAGAATTCAAAAGATAATAAAACAATAGAGAACTGAAGTACCATTCTCAATGCAAACAGCAGGTACAGAGGCAGCTGATCCTAGTTGTGCCCATCCTTTCATTTTGCCTTCCACATAATGGATTTTAATGTCTTGTTATTTTATTTTAGGTAATTTTTGTATGCTTTAATTGATAGTAGTGAAGAGAGACAGGAAAGGGGTAGGCAGAAGAGGCATGCAGGAAAGTGCTGCCCGATTCAAGCCAAGGCCCCCGCCAGTGAGAATTGTAACCTGGTTCGACTAACCCATCCATTTAGGGGTGGCAGAAAGACATTCTTCTCTCCTCAGCAGAATGCAGAGTTCGTTGATGAACCTGGACATCAATGGACTTCCTTGGTCTCAATAATGGACAAGGATATGAGGAGGTTTGTATATGAGTGCTTTGGTGCCACTCACTGATACTGAGTTCTGAGTATTGAGTTCTGTCTCCTATCACTATTTCCTATAACACCTGCACCTTTTTCTAGGGCATTTGCAAAGGTAGGATCATATAATTGGGAAGTGCAATACTGGCCTGTGAGAGGGGGGAGCTTCTTTGTGCCTTGTTTGTTTCTCCCATCAGAGCTTGGACAACTTCCAGGGTCATATTGTCTTCTCTGTGCCTGGGTCAGCCTGAGTGTCTGCCATCCCTCTCTACTTCCAAGGTACTCTGATCTGACTCAGGGTGATCCCACTACCTGTATCTAACAATACCTCAACATCATAGTTATTCACAGTCACTGGGCAAGTTAGGGGTCAATCTGAGGTGCCATCTGAGATCACTATGAGTGAGGCAAAGAGGTGAGTGGTGATGAAATAGACATCTCCGTTGTTCTATAGGCTCCTCCATTGGTTTCCTACATTGCCAGGAGATGTGCTCAACCTCCCTGTACCAGTAGCACTGTTGGTTTTCACTCTCCTTGTGGACTCGCCCTGCTTCTGGCTAGCTTCAAGCTCCAACTGGAGTGTATCTAGCTTCTGAAGTAACTGGGTTAAAGATCTTTAGGTTCTTTGGACAGCCCCCTCCTATCAGCAGTGGGAAAGCACTTCCAGGGTCCTAGTTTGGAAGCATGGAGTCTTTTTGCTGGTGCCTGGTACTTTTCTACAGCTTCCATAGAGGTCAGAGCCCGTTGACTGGGGAACCCTTTGCCTTAGCAGGGCCTGTAAGTAATGATCCACCACAACAGCGTCCAACACCGCAGTGGATCGTACTTTTCTCTGGTTCTAGCCATTGTTGAGCAACCCAGACACATTTTTGAATGTGTGCATGAGGATTCTGGTCTGGTTGTAAGGTCTAGCTGCTGGACTATTTTTGAAACACTAAACCTACATCTGCCGAGAATATCCTTGAGCTTTGCTTCCCCCAGACTCAATTGTCTGTGGCTTTAGCCCTTATGCCCAAACATGTTAAACCATTTCTGGTGAGGACCTCTGTCTTCAGGGCATCATAGTCTGTTACCTCGTTTGGGGGCAGATTTTGGACAGCATTCAGTAATTCACTTGTTGGGAAATTGGCTTACAGTCCAAACCACTTTACCCTCACCAGGCTGCCCTAGTGGCTCTGACTTCAAAGATGTATAGATACGCTTCAACGTTATCTGTGACCCCATCTTGAAAATAAAATCACTTGCCTTTATTGGGCGGACTCTGCAACTGTAATTTTGTAATTTCTCTCGTGCAACATGGGCTTTCAAAATTACCTCTATTTTGTTTTTTGAGGGGCCTATGCTCAATTGAGAGAATTGGGTGTTCAAATATTCAGGGCCCTTCTTATATATACACAATTAATGCTCTCCCCTTCTGTACCAAACAATATTTATTTAAAAAAAAAAAGAACTTTCCGTCTGGCTGGTCCTCTGCGTGGAGTACCTTTGAGTCTGGCTTCCTCCAGACTCCATTCTCCTATTGTCTGGCTCTTTAGCCCTTAAAAGGCCCTCCAGTTCATCAGGCAATCATCAGTCTGTGGGGGGGTCTGTGTATTGGGGGTGGAGGTCCCATCTCCACCAGCAGATGGAACCATAGATATCTGTGATCTGAGCCATCTCAGGAGAATGTAGCATCCCTCCAAGACACAGCCATTTGTGACATCACAATACCCACAGAGATTAAATATCTGAATCTCACTCCACTGTCTTGGCCCGACGAGAGCACACTAGTAAGACCGATGTAACACAACGGAGGAAGCCTTTTGGAAAAGAGGTCGAATGTATTCCCAGAAAAATACAAGTCTGGTTGCCTACAATTCATTTTAAGAGAAAAAGAGAACAATGACCTTTATAAATTAGAATATTTATAGACATGTGTCAATACCAGCATAATTTCACCTTTTATCATTTTCATACTAGATCATAGTTACATAGTATTTTTAGTCTGGGTCTACAATTCAATGTAATCAAATGTTAATGATGTTAACATAAAAATCATCTATGTAAAGGATTGGCCATTTTTCTTGTCTCCTTCCACTGACTGCCCAAAAATAAACTTGTAGGGCTGTAATAAGCTGTACAGATATATATATATAAAAAAAACTATGAACCTGCAGTGTTTAAACAATACTTCAACACATTCTAACAAACATTTAGCCAAAGGTTTGTGCAGGTTGTCTTGAGAAAGAAACAATCGGCTTTTATTTTTAAAGGCAGCTGTACAAACAGAAAATTTGCCAATGAAGCGGATGGTATTGTCACACATGCCAGTTTCTTTATTAACACCTGAGGCTGCTTTCACACCTGACTGTGTCCTTGGATAAGTTCTTGATGACATTTTGTCTGACGAGTACACAGAAGCTGCGATGTCATACATCCGCTTATGTTATGCCATCTTATGGTAGGGCTGAACTCATTACCAAATCATTTATTTAATTTTTTCTTAGTTAGGGTCTGTGATATGAAACATAAACATAATAATCATTGTTTAGTTTTGAGCACCGTCTTCTATAGCAAAGGGCTTCTGGAAAAATGTTCAGCATTTGGCACCAGTGGGAAGGACAATCTATACAAGATAGGAAGGATTTGTGTGAGAAGTGTGTGTGATTATCATCAATTATTTGAAGGCCTGGTTACTTGTGATGTTTCCTGGTAACGTTCAATTTAATATACACATGAATAAAAAGACAGGTAAAGTCAGGTTTTAAACAGATTAGAATGAACACACCTCTCTCACGTGGTACTTCCCCTACAGTTAACGCCTCTAGGGATGAAGTTATTAAATTTAACAATGTTAATCAACTTCAACTTAGCAAAGAAGGAGGGGTTGCTGGAAACTAGAAGTAGACACAGGCCAGTTTAAAGAGTGTAAATACAAGTTTAGTAAGGCAGTGCTGCTGCAGGTGCTTAACGAGTGTTCTCTGAGAAACCTGAACAGTGGTTGAAGCAGCCCAGGTTTTTGCCTTGAAGGAAAATTGCCAACTTTAGAGCAAAAGCCCCTCACTCCACCAATGATTTACACTTGACCAACAAACTTTTAGATTTAGATCTACTTGCGATTTAAAAGCAAACATGCAATTCAGACCTCTTTCTCTTATCATCTCCAGCTCCCCCTCCTTCAGCGGGGGGTCTGGCTGCTGCTCAGCCACTTCACGACTCTCTCTCTTCACCCCGAGGCTCTGTGCTGATCAGCCATCTCCAATGTTCATAGACATGTTTAACACCACACTGGAGACATGCCACGTGCCTGCTTCACGTCGTCCATCATTACCTTCACCTTATTTATTGCCTACATCCACTAGGGGCGTAACAATACACAAAATTCACAGTTCAACTCTTGACTGAAAGTATATAAATAGTCGTACTAACATTGTGTTTGTTTATTTTTAAGAATTTCCACAATGGCTCATTGGCTGTACCTATTCCTGAAAAAGTTTAGTTTTGCTACTGGAAAAGTAAAACAAGTTTTTTTTGTCTTGCAAGGAATCAGGTGACCTGCTGACAGCTGTTTATGTTGTTTTATTGACTAACTTTAAATAAAGTGATTATAATGAAATCCACCTCCAGTAGTTACATCAGTAATACGCTGCTAAGGCACTGATGTTTCAGTATTAATAGTGTAATTGTCATATATAATCATATATCATAGGGACTAAACTACTACTTTTGCTGCAATAATCCACACTAGTATGTTTTCATGTGCAAATGCACATCTACTTCTACCTTTACACAGAGGATTCACTCTGCTCCGACGTATCAGAGCCCCACAAACAGTCACTGCTTCGTGATTGGATCTTATCAAGCGTGACATGTCCTTTCCTGATTTGTCGCACCCATATCATGTGACTCTGTTCTGGAGGAACAAAAGGGCACCGGTGCTAATAAAGGTAGCATGCATATTCTCTTAACTGAGGGGCAAGGGATGCAAATGTATTCGGATTAACCCACGACTCCTAATGGCCCTTTAAATTGAATTCATTTATATTGTAGCAAGTCTTTAATGACGCCTTAATGTTCTACCTCCTGTCAGGGGTATAGTGATATTTTTCATGAGCTACGAGATTCACACATATCTCTAATCTGTCCTTGTATATGAACATGGTCACATAGTTTATATTAGTTAATGTAACACAGAAGCGTTTGTACTGCAATGTGATTTGATGATAAAGCATTAGAAGCTACTTTTGCTGAAGAGGCCTGCTAGTGTGACGTCTCCATTAAAAAGCAGAATGTGGCGCTGTACTGAAACTATACTGCCCAGTGTTGTTTTCAGTTCGTTTAAGGTAACCACAGTGAACATGGGTAGCAGCACTTCTCAGAGGCTGCAGATTTATCACCATATCAGTCCTGCTGCTTTGAGATGCTGCAGGCATTTAATGAACTACAGTCGCTGCAGACAACAGGCGTACCCACATTCATTTATCAGTGCAGATTGTGCATACCCACCTGTTTAACATTTATATATATTTTATGTACCATTTTTGGTTGGAAAGTGTTAAACTAAGCTAAACAATCTCTGTATGTCAGAGTGGGTAAATTTTGAGATCTCAGGTTTTGAGCTCTGTGTGTCATTTAAATAATTGTGCTATACTTGTGTCATTGGAGTGTGTTTGAAATTAGATTTCTTTTTATTTTATACACAATTGTATCCTGTTCTGTCAGAAAAATAAAAACTAGTACAGTAAGGGACATTTGATACTGAAAATGGACATTTGCCACTGAAAACTGGCTACACACTGGCTATTTAAATGGGAAAAGCTTTGTCTGAAGCATGAGTGAACAGTTTTCGGAGAGATGAGATGTTTTGCCAGTGAGCTCTGGTTCTGTGCTGCCAGACTTTTGCCAAACGACCTTAAAGTTTTGAGAATGTAATTTCTGTTTCAGGAAATGAGCCAAGCAATTGGACAACTATAATATTTGTCTCCGGTGTCCACATGGAGATCAGATATCTCTGTCCAGCTCAAAAAACTGAACATAAAAAAACAATGAGGTCCATCAAAGATGGTAGCCATCAATGAAGATATTTTTAATTACATCCACAATCTCTTTGCAGCAGAAATTTTATATGTCTTCATCAAGAGAAATGCTGTACACATTAACATGCATTTATTGATTATTAAATCTTTAGACATGCCAATCTAATGTTGATTTAAACGAATGTTCTGTGTTCAACAACACATCCAAATAGGTCTCACACACACACACACACACACACACACACACACACACACATCGACATGCACACACACAGTTCAGGTTCATACAGGGAAATTATTTGGAATACAACAGCCATCCTCCTGATGAATTCTGAGCTCCACACAGCGATCTAAGCTTGTTTTGGGAAACAATCTGGCTGAATGTTAAATGGTAACTCAAGAGAGGCTATTTTGTAGAAGCTTTATAAATATTAGCCAAAATAAATTGTAAATAAAATGCATTTGTATAGCGCTTTCTTAGTCTTCTGACCAGTCGAATGCTTTACACTACAAGTGTAGATTTGAAGCTTCCAATCTCGGGTCAATACTAGTTTCTGTGTTGTGTTAATTTCATCAAACAGTAGAATTACTGGGGCAAACAATGTTCCATTCTCGTAGATGAACGTATCACTCCTTGTTCCTCCACTCACTGCTGCTAGTGTTGTGTGCACTCAATCAGTCCCACACTGTGCAGCAGTGGTGATGACTGAGTGAAAAAGCAGGAACATGTGGAGAAACTTTACACCTCCTAATGAAAGGACCTTTAAGTAAAAGAAGCACAAACCAAAGCGAAATGTCATCCTGTTTACAGAAGTGCATCCAATGGACTTTTGGATGCACAATGGACTGTTATATATGTTTTACACAAAGCTAAACTCCGCCCACTTTCTTGTGACCCAATCAGATGTGAGGATTTGATTTAAATCATTGAGAATGTTCACACCTCAAGTTTCACTGAGGAATGATTGACATGAGACGTTCTTACTACTGTTTCACTGGGCCTTTATCACCACTAACATCGATGGTAGCAGAGATTTTTAATACCAGTTGTTTTGTGGTGCTAATTTAGTACATTTGAACTGCGGAAGGCCAGGTTTGCTGGTCTGTGTGCATCCAGTCTTTACACTGAGCTAAGATAAGTCTATCACCTACTGACCCCTGCTCCATACTCACACTGGGATAAGAATAGTGTGGATCCTCTCGGCTCACTCAAATAGAAAAAAATAAAGGTATTTTCCAGAATGTCAAAGTTATCATTCCCTCAAACAAAAGGCTGGTGAAGAACGTCAAATATCTTATAAACATAAGAGAACGTGATATTTTTTTTCCTAGAGTTAGCGCATCCAATCAAGGATAAAATAAGTGGAAAAATGGAAATTGGACTTGCATTCCACAGCTGGCCTCACTCAGGGCTTTCTAAACATTCTCCTCTAAAGAAGTAAAAATGGTTGACACCACTTCATATTTTAAATATGGAGAATACCGTTCTATTCAATGACCTTTATTTAGTGCTTGTTATATTTAGTCTCCAGTTTCAATCAGAGAGAGGCACCAGGTGGAACTGCACGCTTGTTGCACAGAAAACCAGTCAAATCTGTTTGAATTAATGAGGCAACAGAACAGCTCTCTGCGCAATAGAGGGCTTCATCCACGCCTGCATCGTCACTCTGAGAAACGTCAGCGCACCACAGGCACGTTGAGAAATAGAAACAGAAAGAAATGAGCTACACAAATATGGTCATATTATTTCCATAATTTTTAGAACTGGGAAATATATCTCTGTATGTAGCTTATATACAATATTTACATTTTAATCATGAGAAAGTCAGAATTTTGTAAAAGAAAATATATATATTTTATAGTTTCTAGATTTTTTTGTAATTCATTTTTTTTTTTTAAATATTTTTGTCATTGTTTGACAAAACAATGAAAAGTATTCTAAAATATTTTGCAAAAGGTAGCAAAAAATGGTCTTTGACACATTTTCCAAAAATCTACCTTATTATGTCCTTTGAAAACTTACAGTTCAATAATTGAGTGACTTATTCACTGACCTTGAGAAACAGCCTTTTCCAAGGTCGACGAGGTCGTCAGCTCCCCTGGCCTCTTAGTGGGAACGTTACACTGACTGGTCAGCTGGTGGCAGTATAACAAACAAATGACTTTTTTTTGGAAAACCTACAATCATATTTTTTTTTCTCAGGGTCTTTGACCATACATTGGTCCAATGCAAATATATTTTTCCTGTTGGCGACCTTTTTCAAATTTCATTTATCAACCTGGTTCTATTTTTTATTTCATGTCTCTTCTGCTAAATTGGTCCAATAAAGTACACTGTTTATGTGAATGTCATGCAAAATGGCAAAGGTTTGAAAACCAAACCATATTTGGCTGTGGTGTAAGTCCAAGATGAAAAGTTGCAGCAAGTGTTTTTTTAATTTTTTTTTTCACAAAGACCCAGACATCTCAGCAACTACTGGGCAGATTTCCACAGAATTCAGAGTATTCATGGTACCCAGAGGATGACTCTGTGATTTCAATGTCTCTTTGATCTTGCATCCAGTATCACAATCAGGTCCAAAAATAACAAAACTTTATGAGGAGTAATAGCCATAATTCTATGGAATTTGCTGTAGATGCTGTGGCCACTAGAGGTCTCTTGTGTTGCACCACCATTATGCCAAAATATAGACTTGTACACAAGAGATATAGAAATATAATGTGACGATAGACTTGAAACGTATTGAGCACATTCATGCTCCCCAGAGGATAAAAGCTTTTGATAAAAATCACATTTCTTATAAAACCATTTTTTTCTGTTGAACCTCCAAACACATAAGGTCAGTATGACACAATCAACTGGACTGGAAATGATAAAAAAAGCAAGTAAGAAGAACTCGGTTTGTTGTTTTTTTCAGCTAATCCTCAATTCTTCTTTTCCTTTAAAACCTGGTCGAGCACAAGGGGGAGTGCTGCCTGCGTATTTATTTTTCATTATTACACAAAACCCAAAGCTTCAATTGGTTATTGGCCTTGAAAAGCAGGAACAATAGCAACATCACCCATTAACATGAGAGATTTTAATGTTAATATGACTGGAATGCCCTATACAAGCCAAAACAGACAGGATAGTGTGGCATTTGATTGGAATGTGTGTGTGTGTGTGTGTGTGTGTGTCTGGGAAGACATTTGAGTCTAGTGTTATGTCTCAGTTACTGCAATTATTTGGCCAAAATCGTTGTAATGTGCTGGCTGGTGTGAAATTTACTGAGCAGATTCATGTGCCAAAGAGGATGAATCGTTTCTATCTTCACTTTTACGCACATCATTTCAATCCAACATGCAAAATACCAAAAAAAAAAAATCAGAGTGTGTTTCGCACACATTTTGTTAATTTAATCACAGGCCTCCAGGACAAGTGGAACATTTCTTAGCCCCAGTTCTCATAAGAGAACAAGAAAAATAAAACCTCATGTACTGTTATATCGTAATTAAGTCATTACTTATCAGACGCATGGATATTGAATATGATATCAAGCGGTATTTTTAGTATTGACGAGAGAACAAGACAGTATGGGCGATGAGAGATGGTCTTTTTTTTTTACAGTGTAAGTACAACCCATTTTTTACACAACGCAGTCCAGGAAATGCGTCTGTTGTCAGGAAGCTGCTGGACTACATTTAGACAGGAGGAGACTAAACATTAAACACTAAAATTTAATATATGTGTCCGATACAAGTAGCAGTTTGGAGTAGAACATATAAATTCATCCTGCAATCATTATCTTCATGTTCATTGTTGTGCCACAGAAAAACAAGAAAATTTACAGAGGCAAACAATGTCAAATATTCCCTGTTGCCTCCAAAACCGAGACTATCTGGGTACTGTATTTTTCTGTGTCCATTTCAATGAAATTTCGAGAAAGCAACAGGTTTGACCGCATAATACAGTGCTGTCAAACTGGTCTGCATAGCGAATTACTGATTTAATGTAAAGGTGATTTCGTCAGCATTTGGCAGAAAAACTGGATGAAATTGTGTAGTTTCTTAAAAAGAAAAAAGCTGTTTCTCACACTCATTTCCACTGTTTCTGTGCTAAATTACAGTTATCGTGTTTAGGTGTTGAAAAACCAGCCTCGAGGAAGACCTGTCAAACATGAAATGTATTTGACCCTATAAAGAAACCATGAACCCTACGGCAGACCAATGCGAGTTTTACCTGCAAGTCGTTCATTACAAACGGGAATGTTGAGTGGTACTTCTTTGAAGCAGCTGTTCACAGAGCAGCCACCCATGAACATGTTCAGTCAGAGCTTTTTTTCCTTGGGGGACCTTTCGTTTTTAGCAGCTTTCGAAACACGCAGTCACTTTGCACAGGTTAAAAGTTCTCATTGATATCGATGAAAGCTGAGGATTCTGTGTATGTTAGACAGGTTTAGTTTAGTGAGGCCACTGTGAGAAGTCATAGTGTGACTTGTTCTGGTGAAACTGCCCAAGTTACGACTTGAATGTAGCAAAGCTTGTTTAAAATATTGAAGCTGTGATGATCAATCATTCAATCATCTGATAAATATGACAAGTCTATTAACAATAATTAATACGGCAGCATTTAACTTGTGAGATGTCTTCCTATGCAAATCAGGGAACACTCACCCAGTTAGATACAAGAGTGAGTGTCACAGTGGTTTTCCTCCTTTGTTTCTTTTTAATGAGGAATTTTGGGATTGGTTCTTCTGGCCTAAAATATAAACTATGGATTTGCAGTGATCCTGGGTTCCATGCTGACTTTTTTTGCGATGTGGTATTTTATATGTTATTCAAGACGATAAATCAATTTTGAAAAACAGAAACACCAAAAATGATGTAAAAATTCAGTATTCTTATATGCAGCAATTTACTCCACTGTTAGACATGCAGATGACTGCTTCGTCGACCATTTTACCGTCTGTTCACGGTTTTTATTAATTGCTGCCGATTGTGAAGAGTGAAGCGACACACAGACACACGGTTTTACAGCGGTTCCACCACTGCTCTTGAGGCTGTTTCATGTAATATTCTTGCTTCTCCCCAACGGAGCCTGTGATCAGCACATCGTGTTCCCTGAACACGGAGGGCTCTGCCTCGTTGAAAAATGTAAATGCCATTGACTTCATTACCTCCTCTAGGTCTGTAGAGGCACTGCATTAGTGTAGCCTAGCTGAGTTTAACGCATGTAAAAAAAAAAAAAAAAAAAAAGGGGGGGGGGGTACTAGTCTAACCTAAAACCTTTTTAACAGAGTAGCTCTGCAGATCCGGATGGGAGACCGTGGGAGAGGAAGAGAGAAAAGCTCAGGAACATCTGCAGCTATCCCGTCCTGCTCCTGATCACACGGAATAGATAGGAAACCGTGAGGGCACTAGCCGAGACACGAGACGACGGGAGACGCGAAGGTTTGCTCCTGGTGGACTCAGGACTCATGATTAGAGCTGCTCCACAACCCTCCCTCTGCTGGCCTCCTGGGGAACTACAGGTTTCACACACAAGTGACTCACAAAATGGCTGACCGCATGTAAAATGTCAGCAGAGAGCAATAGACTACACAGGGTGCTCATTAATGCTGTGGTCTGGATATTTTGGAATTTGAAACGATAGAAAAGAGTTGCCCTTCTCTCCCTCGCCTGATTCTGTGAGAATCCTGTAGTGCAAAAAAAAATAAAAAAGATGTGTAAAATAAAATTACTATTCTTGTCTGAGTTCCTGTCTCAGTGTGGCATTTATTAAATCATTAATCAATTAGGGCACCAGTCACACAAGTAGGCACCCTGAAAACACACACACACACACACACACACACACACACACACACACACACACACACACACACACACACACACACACACCTTTACAGACCTAGCTGCAGCCTGTGGTCTGTAGCTGGGTTAACAGACTGATTCTGAGGCTGTGGTGGAGCTGGCTCCTCCTCCGCCATTGTGGCCCTCCCCCCAGGTTCTGTCTCTGGTATCTCACCCATCCCCCTCCCGTGCCGCCGGTCTGCTCCCTGTTGTCCCTGGTTCTAACCGACTCCCGTCGTCTCTGTGAGGCAGACTCAGCTTCGCCGCAGCCGGTTCTCCGCGACCGGGTCCCGCTGCTGTCACAGACCTGCACTAATCCAGCCAGACCCGCTTCAGAACCCGTCCTAACGCGCCCTGGAGCGGTTCATACCTACCTTACCGGCTTTAGTTAAGGACTTCAGCACCACACGCGCCGGTAGAAAGACCGAAAAAAGGCGGTAGGGTGAAAAAAGCCGTTAAGAGCGCGACTGTTGGTCAACCCGACCGTTCGGCGTGCGTCGACCAACCGCCGACTCCGACGCCTGTGACGTGACGCGTGTGGCGGTTCATTGTGCGCGAAAAGAGGCGGAGCCTGTTCGCCAACCAAAGCGGAGAGCGGTCGACTCTCTCGACTCCCGTTCAGCCGTTCAGTCTCAGCTCTTCCCCGGTGAATGTTGCACCTCCGCGGACGAGCGCTCCTCTGACACCGCGTCCCGACCACAGCGTCGCCGCAGCGTCACGCGACACAACAGCGACGAGCGGCGGGAGGAGGCGGAGACAGGCGGCTGCTGACCGGAGACCTTCGGACGACACGAACAGTCGGTGAGTCGAGGTACTGCAGCTAGCATGCTAGCTAGGCAGCTTTCTCATGTCATGTTTGTTTACTGCTAACACACAACTGCTTATATGGACTTTTGGTTTTACATAATTTGTATTTATTTATTATTTTTTTGGGGTTCTGTTGGTGGTACTTTGGTGGCATATTATTCAGAAAATGTTGGGTCTGCAGCGGGTGTACAGAGCAGCGAATTTACATTACGGTTACCCGCTGGATAATAATAACGTTAAGTTTCTTAAATTATGTTTTACAGTAGAAATGGACTTTTTATTATTTGCGATAACAATACAAGGTTTTTAAAAGCAGTTAATATCGCCTATAACATTTCCCGGATTTTTTTTATTTTTGCGTTTTCTCACAATTTGTTTTGCGATTGCAGTTACGAATTCAATTTTAGTGTATATTACATAGATATTACATTAGCATAACCTTTTTTTAACCAAGCTAAACTATTAGTTGGTTTCTTATAATTGTTTTTTTTATTTTAGAAGAAGTTGTGTGTTGCCTTAAGTATAAGATGCTGTCGCACTGCTTGTGTTGTCCACAGTCTGATAAAGTATTGAATCCTCTTTTATGAAGTTCAGTGTCCATTCTGTTTTTCATCTGGAAGTACACATTTACACCCTCACCCTCCAAAAGCCTGCCAGGCCCAACCCATAACAAGTCAATGGGGCAGCCACTGCGTGTTTGAAGAAGAAGCAGCACGTGCGGCACATGGCAGTGGGAGGGGCAACCAGGGAGACAGTTTTCTGATCAAAAGTTGTCCACCCTAAAATAATATGTAATGTGCTTTATAAAAAAATGAGGAATTACTTTCATTATCACACCATGGTGAAGCTTTAAGGAAGAGTTTTTTTTTTAAGAAAGGTCTATTTTTTGAAGATTACTGGAATATCCCTATGATGAAAATCAACACTAACGTGGTCTAAATGGGGCAGAATGTACAAAAAGAGCTAATGTGAAGAGTAAACTAATGCAGTCTCTAATGCAAACCCCTCTCCTGGTCTGAAGTGGTACAATCCAGTAATTTTCCATCTCACTGTCCTGAGATGTGGGTGTGGCTTAATGTCAATGGTAATACAAGAGTAGTTTTTCAGTTTGCCTTGTCTGGTGGCGTTCTAAAGCAGGAAAGAAAATCTTCATCTTTTCTGATTCGGGTGATTTTCTCACAGATATCCCAAGTAACCAGCTGAGTGCCTTCTCTGTAGACCAGAGAGCAATAAGTCACAGTTATGGGGAATTTGGCAGGGTGCGGATTCTATTTTATTATGTGCATTATCATTTTTAGTAATTTGGACACAATTTAGTTCATCAAAAATGGAAACTGTTTCAGGTTTGAGTTTTTAGGTACATGGTACAGCCCTGTTTCTAGTTTCCCCCTCCCCCACCTCACTCAGCGGCAGTGCTCACATGGTGCATTGTAATTCAGAACACACGTCAGTTTTTTTCTGCTTAAGAGGAAGCCGCTTTAAAAAGGCTCCACCTACACTTTTCAAAAGCTTTCCTGTGGATGTTAGCAGTCTCATATATTTCATTTTTGCTAAATGTGCTCAATCTCTCATTCAGCCATATTGACACAAATTCCCCACATATTATACAAACTGCTGCACAAATCTGCAGAGCTAGCTACACAAAAAATAACACAAAAATGATAATATAGGAAATATTTCAGATTGTAATAGTGAGATATCTACATTTTCTTTACATGGAGAAATACAGAAGTTTGTGAGTCATGCATTGACACAATTCTCAGTCCTGGTTTATACAGGTTTGTAGCCCAATGCAAGTCAGTGCTTTACAGCTGTCAATGTGCACCCCACTTTTACTGTAGTTGAGTTGTGTCTGTCACATTAGAACACATATAAATGTATTTCATATACATATGAGCTAAATTTACTGGATTGATTAAAAAGATCTTCTGATCATAATTAACCATTTCAGCCTTATTTTAATTTATTTTTTTTTTACAAAATATAACGGATATATGGGAGTGATAACATGGTCATTTCCTATTTGTATTTTTGTGATTTTCGTAGTGGAGAAGTTTTATTTCTATAATTTCTAATTTATTTTAAACAATACCAATGCCAGAAGAACCAGTTTCAGCCAGTCACAGCCGGTTTATGCTTCAGGCTAAAAATGAGAATGATAAGAAATATGATACTATTTTAGTCTCAAAATGTACATTTGATTGTATTTCCTGTTTGCATTCATCATTTAAATCTTGACATGCTGATAGTTAGAAAATTGGCCTGTTTTGAATGACAACATTTCACATATAGTCTATAATAAACGACCCACACATTCAATGTCTAAATTATGAGATATCCATTATAATAATTTTATTTAAAATTATGATTTGTAAGCACTAAACTGGTACTTACTTGATGTATACATGTAAGGCATTCATTGTTAATATTCAAGCTGTTTGCTTCAATAAAAACCCACTCAATCAGAATCATAGTAATAATCATAGAATCAAGTTTTCATAGCCAGGTTTGTATATACCAGAAATTTGACGGTGGCTTATTTGACTTCTAAAAAGTAAGCAAGTATGGCTGCTTCTATTGACAATTCAAGTAATCAACAATTCTATGAATTGCTGAATGCTGTGCTTATTTCATTTGAGTTCCTTGGGGAAATATATTAGTCCTATATTTAAGGTTTATCTACATGGCTGTAACAATTTCTGTGAAATGTAAACAGGATAAAAACATTGCAAAGACTAGACACTTGTGCAAGACACTCTAAAATTGTTATTACTTTGTTAAAATACACTAGTGGTGATATTTCAGAGAGAGGTAGGGACAGGATAGATGTCTCGCATGTTGAGACTTGCACACCTATGTCCCCTCCCATTCCAGTTGTGCATTATTTTTCAGTGTGTCTGCTCCATTTATAGGGTAGGGTAACCACTGCTTGAAATATCAGTGCCGCAGAAATCCTATTGTTTAATATTTTCCTATTTATAAATCAGACTTGTGAATTGTTACGTTTATGTGGTGGTAGTTTTTCGGGCCCCGTGTCTGAATAAGGACTTTAGCTATAGGGCCAATTTTACAAGGTCAAATCTAGTAACTTTTCTGACATACATTCAACACAAAGTCTTTGCAAGATAAAACATGCACAATTAAACGCATCTCTTTGCTGACTAACACTTGGGACACACCAGAAGCACAATAAAGTACAAAATGGAAAATGTTTTTCTCGTAGTCACTGAGAGAAGGCCGAGCTCCATCAGAGCGGTCATTAAGTCTTTACCAGCTGAGGTCAGATTTAAAATTGATCACTGATACAGCCTGTGAAAGAAGAGAAAACAGTCTTTTTTTTCTTCTTCATACTACTTTCCAAGTCACAGCTGTTGGACTCTCTCTTTGTCTCTCTCTCTTTCTCTGATTTCTCCCTCTCATGCACCAGCTGCTAATTATTAGGTGGGCATCACCATGAAATGTCCTATCGTGTCTTAATAAAGCTTTAAGGAACATTTACACCTATGTCTGAATCACAAAAGGACACCTCTTTAGTAGTCAAAGCTAGCAATGTTATTACATATCTGAAATTATTAACTATTAGCAGTATTATCTGTTTTTAATCACAACAGTACTGTCAACTGAATATCTACATGGAATCTACATTCGTTGAAAGTAGTGATGCACGATATATCGGCCAACCGATATATATCGGCCGATATGTCACGTTTTTTAACTTATCGGTATCGGTCCGATGTCAACAAATTCTGGCCGATATGTCAACAATTGAGGGCGACACGGTGGTGCGGTGGGTAGCACTGTTGCCTCACAGCAAGAAGGTCGCAGGTTCAAGACCGCCTTGGGCCTGGGTCTGGGGCCTTTCTGTGTGGAGTTTGCATGTTCTCCCCGTGTCTGCGTGGGTTTTCACCGGGTACTCCGGTTTCCTCCCACAATACAAAAAACATGCTCAGGTTAATTGGTAAACTCTAAATTGCCCATAGGTGTGAGTGTGAGAGTGAATGGTGTGTGAATGGTGTGTGTGCCCCACGATTGGCTGGCGACCATCTGGGGTGTATCCCTGCCTCTCGCCTTAACGCGCTGGGATAGGCTCCAGTAGACCCCTGCGACCCCGAAAGGGAATAAGCGGGATAGACAATGGATGGATGGATGGATGTCAACAATTGGCAGAGTTAAACCGCTACAGTTAGTTGCGTCACTGTCTGCGTGTCTCTTGGCGACGCGCTAAGCTAGCTGGTCCTAGCGGGCTCCTCCGTCACATCGCATCGCCCGAAAAGACAGAAAAAAATGCGCGGAACGTTGCTCCGGGGTGTCGGACGCCGTCCTGCCGCCTTCTCATCGCCGGCCGCCTCCTCCGCCTCCGCCGACGTTGCCGCCTTCGCAGAGCTCCATCGGGTCCGCTCCGCCGTACCTCCTCTAACCACATGACAGAGTTTTACAGTGAGCCTTCCTTTAAATAAAGAGCACTGTTGTGCTTTTCAAATGTACAGTGTTTTTTCTGGTCTGTACTAAATTTGTGACACTACAGAAAACTTTTTTTCTCTACATATATCGATATCGGCAAATATCGATATCGGCAGTGACTGCCGATATGTATATCGGATATCGATATCGGCCGAAATTTTCACATCGGTGCATCCCTAGTTGAAAGTTATGGGGCTGTGCTGACTTGATGCTTAAAGCATCTGTTATTAGCAGTGAGTAGCTGTATGGGATTGATTGTATTTGAGAGATGACTGCCTATTTAGCTGGTACATGCAGCAGTTGTGTTTTATACTTTTTTCTCCAATATATGCTATAACTATGATCATAAAACATTCCTGTTTGAAGTACACTATATTGCCAAAAGTGTGTGCACACGCATTCAAATACAGGAATCCCATCCATCATTTCCATATCCTCCTCTAAAGGCCTGTGGCCTTTAGATCAGTTGAAGAACAGTGCACAGAGAGCTTTATGAAATGGGTTTCCATGGCTGAGCAGCTGCATCCAAGCCATACATCGCCAAGTGCAATACAAAACATTGCTTGCAGTATTGTAAAGCATGCCACCATTGGAGCAGTAGGGGCACATTCTCTGGAGTCACAAATCTGGTTTTCCCATCTGGCAATCTGATGGTATGGGTTTGGTGGTTGCCAGGAGAATGATACTTGCTTGATGAACATAATAGGATGTGACTTTCTTTTATTTAATTTTTCAATTAATACGCGAGTCATGGCAGGTGAGTGAATACTTTTGGCAATATAGTGTATTTGGAAAGGGGGAGAAAGGTAGGGCAACTATTGCTTTAGTGACAACTTGTGGTTGGATAAAGTAAAAATACACCAATACTGCTCTAGTATTCTGGAATCAGTTTTTTGAGGGCAATCCATTCTACTCCCTGTGATAATTCTTGTCTGTCATCCTCACGGATGTTGGCATCTCCCTGAAAGCACCTGTCCGAGAACTCTAGCATAATACAGATGTTCATGACAGTGAGGTAGCAACTGAAGCTGTTTAAACCATCCAAAACTACAATGATACTGTAAGGAGACTCCAGGGTCACAGGTTTCATGCTTCAGGACTGCATGGAGTATACTGACTCAGAGTCTCTGAGGGGCCATGAAGACAATTTGCTGACACCTTACACTCATATCAACTTTTGTAGGCAGAAGTGCTTTCAACCAAAATTGTTGTAAAGTATAACAGATTGCCCTCCAAATAGGTCAGATGAACTGAGAAGGTGATTAGGATACATTCATGCTGGCTTGTTGAGTGCCTTACTCATGTCTTTGGTTTGTTTACATATTTGTAATCCAGGCTAGCCTCCTGGACAGCTGGCTTCTCTAGATTTTAGGGGGGGCACCTTCACAATCCCCGAAATCAGTTGGCAAGTGACTAACAAAAACTAAATTTGTGTTGTGTCAACTCCGCTTAAAGACATGTACAAAACCAGATGTCTCCAATCTCGAACATGGATGGCCCATGGTCTTGTGTCCAACCACCATCACCACATACCATCTAGAGCTGCCTTCAGTTGTGGATTACCTGCATTTCTCCGGCTCCCTGCATTTTCTCTTGCCATCACAGGCATGGATGCTCTTCATGCAGCTGAATTAAAGGAATGCACCAGGACCTCATTGTGTCTTTGCCACCACACTGAGGCACTCCACCACCCAGTTCTTACTAGTGTAATCAGCCAATCTCTGAATGCTGGATATGACCCTATTTCAAAGCAACCACCATCATCCCACTTCCAGAGTCCATAATTGCATGACCTTGTTGCTTATACGCGTATATATCTTGAAGTGTTTTGAAGTAAGTGTTTTGAAAGACTTATCATGCCTTCTTCAAAGCAATCCTGGACTCCCCCCTGGATTACTGGACTACAGCAGGACGATATTCTCATCATGTCAGAGCTTCGTTCATAGACTTCAGTTCAGTATTCAGTGCTATCCTCCCCAACTGTGCATGCCAAGCTGCTAAAGCTGCAGGTCCCCAAACCCATCTGTCTGTGAATTATGAATAACCTGCTGAACAGGAAGCAACAGGTGCCATTTGGGACCCACCCGTTTGCCCCCTCACCAGCAATATTGGATCTCCACAAGGTTGTATTCTGTCCCCAAATAAAATGGTACACTAACCACTACGATGACCACACATCCGGCCACCCCTGAACCAATCTAGTAAAATTGCTGATGACACCATGGTCCTAGTCATTATCAAGGACAGTGGCGATTTTTGCATTCTCTTGCAGATGGGGAGATTTTCCTAAATCATGCACTTGTGGAAAGAAATATTAATTAAAAACCCAGCAGGAAAAACTATATCTTCAAAATTTCTGTGTACCTATGGCCTTAAATGCATAACTGTGTGGTTTGTTGGGTTGTGACAACCATGAATAGGTTTCTGAAAGCATATATATTGTGCAGAAACAATGTTAGTTGACTCTGGGATTGAGCTCTTCTTTGACTTGAATGGGCTTGGTTGAATATACAGAGAGCATCTAGTTGAACAACAGTGGTTAGCAGCAATTTTGACCAGCTGGGACAAAGGAGCCTCTATGGTCCCCTTTATCTTAATCTAATACAGTTTTTCATTTTTGGGTCACTTCATATGTGCTATCAAGGTTGGCATCATTACATTATCCTTGTCAATGATCCAAGAACTTCAATAGCAAACCCCTAAAGTAGCACGAGCTTAGTTGGTAGTGCCTCAGCATCTGCTTTGAGAAAATTACCAGAAAATCGTGAGCACTTCCACCTAAATGTCAAATGCCTATAATAAGAAGAATATTGGAGTGTCATCAGCCTAGCAGTGATTAGAAAGAATAAATGGTAAATGCAGAGTTAAAGTAAGATGAAACTAAAGTTACACTAAAACAATACCTATACAATGTCATTAAGTTTTGATTACATCTATGCAAGGCTACTAACCTAAGCTAGCTATTTTTGATTACTTACTGTTGGTAACTGCAACAGCACCATTTGGTAGAGAACTTAAGAGAGAAACTTTGCCAATTGCTGCATGAAGTGGGTGCATTTCTTCAAACGCTAGTTTTATAAAGGTACCAAAATTGTTGAATGCAAACGTCCCAATTTAAAAGGTCAAACTGTAAAGACATTATCAGACTGGGTTTAACAATTGAAATACTAGATTAAAGTATACAAACAACCTCATATTTGAATGACGGGTGAACGATGACATCATTGATGGCTGATGGCTGGCAGTCATTGTCCACTAAGCCGCTACCATTATAACTTAGATGTGGATTCTGTTACCTTTCCTATCCTCTTTATGTCAGCACAGTGCAGTTGCAGCTTGCTTCACAGAAACCGATGCACACAGTCCTACCTTCACTGAGAAAGAGCAGTAGACGTCGGGGCATGTGCACTCATTTCAGTTCAGTGTGATAGTCTTTGCTGCATTGGTAGTCTTAGTTTCTTTGGGGCTAGTTTCTTTGCTCTCAAAGTTTTTGAAGTTATTTAGCAGAATCGCAAGCAAGCTCTGTTTGCATGGAGGGATTTGGTTGTTGAATGTAGGTCAACTGCGTTGCGGAAGCACTCAGAGCTCAATACGCATTCATTGAGGTCAAATGGTAGGATTGTACTGGATTTTGCCAAAGTCAGTGTTGCAACTCTGTGGTTGGTTTGTACCAAAATCTAAGTACACAAGGTTTGTTTTACTATGATAATGGGCAGCAACCTGGCTGACTTCACTACACTAAGTGGTGTTGTAGCTCTTTCAACAAGTGGTGTTAGAACTACTTCTGGTTGATGGCCACTTAACTACAATAAGAAACTGCATGAACTCCTGCTCCTCGTCCATCCAAAACTGAGTTGTTGTACTGTTTGACTTTTCTGGCAACAACATTACTGTTTATGATGGCATCGGTACCTCCTTACACTTCTGGGTGAAATCGGTGGTAGAATTGCGGAGCATGCGCAGAATTGTGAATACACAAAACAGGTTTACAGTGTATTAAGCCAGGGGTTTCTGTTTTTTTACAAAATGAGTCCCTATTCGTTCCTTAGCCTATGCACATTGTGTGCTTTTATTATCCGATAAAGCGTGTCAATGTGTATGCAGTGAATTACTCTAGTTATGCCTGTAAAACAGGGAGCTCTAGACCTGCAGCCTAAAACTATGCTTTGCTTTTACGTGTAACATTAGAAATGCAAACTCGTACATATCCTGTGTAAACAACTGGATTGATTAAATTTGTTTCCGCTCCATTTTTCATTGTGCATTCAAAAAAACAAATATGTTTTTGTTTTGATCAATAAGGCTAACACAACTTGCCTAAAGGTTCTTGTTTCACCACAATCTCGCTTCAACACAACATGGCGTCCTGCACCACCAGAAATGTCATAGAACCAGAGTGCTTGTTTTAGCAGAGTGCAAATCTGTATAATAACCACAGATGTATACACTAAGAAAAAATATTTACTTTGACCATCCAATATTTTTCACATTTCCTTGAATGTTTTGCTTTTATCCTGTGTAAATTGGCAGAAGTCTCTTCATCGTGTTTTATTTTGAAAATTGACTGGATGCTTTGTTGTTTCCTGTGTCGCAATTTTCTGTTTGGCTCATGTTTTTTTTTCAGCTTGATGGGGCTTCAGCTTAACTCCATCAAAAATAGTCTGCGTATATTTTTAATTGACGAGGGGCCTCTTATCGATCACTTTTGGGACATAGTTGGAATCATAAGCATTGATGGGAGTGGAGGCAATTAGCTTTGGCAGTCGCAACGCTTCCAGAACGCACCACATATGTGTCCTGTGGAATCAAGCTTTAATACATATGGGGAATGAGTATCAATAAAAGCAGGAATTCCTAAGACTTTTTTAAAGATGTTGTTGGCAGTCAACACAACATATCGTTGATACTAAAAGTGTATTGG
Source organism: Eupleurogrammus muticus (assembly GCA_036785175.1). Classification (NCBI taxonomy): domain Eukaryota; kingdom Metazoa; phylum Chordata; class Actinopteri; order Scombriformes; family Trichiuridae; genus Eupleurogrammus; species Eupleurogrammus muticus. The sequence continues at coordinate 9,729,447 of JAYKQN010000003.1, forward strand.
CTGGATTTTAATTATTATTGCAATTAGAAATGTAAAAGGAATGCAGATAAAATGGATCAACCTGAGATACAAAAATCAAAGACCTTAAGAGAACAAAGCAGGGAGAAAAGCAATGAATTTCATCTTTTAACTAGGGAAAGTCATAAGCAGGAAAAGGCATCTGTGTTAATAGCAGAAGGGATTTTTTTTCTGCTGTAGCTGCATACAGCAGTAGCGGCCATTTTATGCTGTAGCATTCCCTGCGAGCAATCCATCAAAGGGAAAGGTGGTGGGGGAGGGGAAATTTTGAGTAGCCTAGCTTGTTGTCTAATCCACATCATTAAGATTAAATGTTGGCTGTTTATTAGGATAATTTGTCACAGCAAAGCATTTTTTCTCAGTATTTTCCAAATGTCTGTCTGAGAGAGGAAAAAAAGCTTAAAGCACAAGATTTACCCTCCCAATAAAAATATAATTATTTTTGGCTTGATTTCATGTAAAAAATGTGACCTGAGTGAAGTGTGCCATGTTTAGACTTGAAAATAGGGAGAAAAAAAAGTTAATACCACAAAGAAAGAAATGGTAGTGATCAGATGTATCTTAGGAAAAATGAAGGGCTCTTTCAGGGGTAAAATGTCTACCAATTCAGGAGAAATAGAAAACAACAAGAAGTGTTTTATATTCTAAATGAACAAATTTAGTAGTTTTCAACTTGCAGATATAGAGCTCATGTTGTCTATATGCCACTTAACATGTTGTTCACCTCTTGAGCTTCCTCCCTTGGAAACACATTTAGTGAAAACACCCGTTTGCTGAAATGGTTTAGTCCATGCTTGGCTGTAAAACTCCAGACGGAGCAGCCTGCTGGTGTGGGGGAGGGGTGTTGCCGCTCTGTATCAGGCTGCGGACTGTGGCTCTGTTTGTTTGTTGCTAGCTATAGCTTACCCAAAATGACTTTTGACTGTAGTTTCTTAAAAACTGCTTATGAGACTGTAATAAAAATGGAGCTACTATATGCAGGCATTGCAGTTCCCCATTTAACCAAACGTGTTTTTTTAATTTGTATTCCTTAAGGGGACATAGGTTACCCTCATTTGCCCCCCATATGCTTATTGTTTATTCTGTAGAGTGTCTTTGAACATTAATTTTCTGTTTTTGTAGCCATGAGATGAGCCACCTCAGTAGCGCATGGCTACAGGATAATCACCATGTGCTTGATTCTCACTGAGACTCCTGGTTCTGTCCACCCCACCCTCTTTCTATTTTTCTTCTGAGGGGAAAAAAATCCAAATCTTGCGTACAAATATTTGATATGGGAGGAGGGTTTTAGACTGTTGTTCATCTGTTTACCCATGGTTTGACAATTATGGCCCTTTGACAGAATATTTTGGAATGTTTGAACTGTTAATCCTTGCGTTCTGTCTATTTGTCATTTGCCTACCGAAAATACTACCTCGAGTGTGACAGGGGCCTGATCCGAGTATAGGTAAAAGATTCACACATGTAGGTGCTATTTTCCTAATAATCTCTAGAAAATTACATTTGAAGCTCTTTACCTAGTTTAACATTTAATAGAAAAATACCCACATGGCTCTATGAAAAAAGGAGGCTCAAATAGAAATACATGAAGGAATGTCACAGGAAAGATCAATAATCAGCTGCTGCTTAGGAATAACTTGGTCTCGGCTCCATCTATGTTCGTACTTGTCGGGTAGCAGATTTAGAATGTAATATATAAAATGGTCTGAGTCTGTGGGAAAGCATGAAAACAGACTGCTGTACGTCATAGACGGGACCTGTTAGGGTTGTGTGGTTTTCTGCAGTCTATGATTGATTTCACTTAAACATGACGTTAACATATGATTGTTTGATCTGCTAGTCAGGTTACCTTAGTAACCTTAGTGTAGTAATTGGTTGCTGTTGAATAAGCTCCTTGCACCGACAGCCTGCATTGCAGCATGTATGTTTTTACACTAGCATACGTAGAACATATTATTACTGCTGTAGATGGTGGTGCATTATATGGACAATAACATTTGGATTAGTGTTTTCAGGGTACAATAACCGCTCTGCATTTTTCCATCAGTTTTCTATTTCTCCTATTGCCGCTGTTGTTACATTTTAATAAGGTTCTTTTCTATACATTTTATCGTTGACAGTCTATCACAGTGCATAGACTGACAAAAACGCACACACCCTCACTCTCACACCTCTGGGCAATTCTGAGTTTCCAGAGCACCTGCCTTGTATGTCGTTGAAGTGTGATAGGAAACTGGAGCTCCCATAGGAAACACAGAAAGGGGAAGAACATGGTAACTCCATTAAATCTTAGTTGCAATTACATAGAGGGCCTGTACTCTGCCCTGCACAGAGACCACTTCTGGATGGTCTTGATCCAGAAGACACAATCCCTGTCTATAATATGGAAATTTTGAAAAATCAGCTAGCAAGCAGAATATCGAGAGACTAGACTGATCATAAAATGTTAGATTTTATTGCAATTAATGTAAAAACAGCAAGCAATTATAGTGACCTATATCTTGTTTCAGTCCTTTTTGCAAACAATTATAGTAAAACCCTAATAACCCGAGGTGTAACCTCAACATAAGAATGCCACCTGCCTTAGAAACATAATGCGTGATTCCTTCTTGTTTAATTTTGCAAAATATCATAGTTGGTCCATTCAGCTGACATCAAATATTTTGGTGAGAATTAGGCACATAATAATTTCTTTTAATTATGTGCTGCTTTTCTGCTACATATTATCAGGCTGTGGGGGCTCTGTGACTGCGTACAGCAACCAGGTGGCCATTTTGGGTTCAGTCGATCCAGATGCAGGCAGTGAGTGTGGGGGAGGGGAAGACTGCGCACTGAGCGCAGTAATGTTGGAATGCAGACTCTGCTCTCACTGGCTGACATCTTTTTTTCCACTCACTATTTAGCCTCCATAGAAAATGTCTAACATACAATAACTGTTTTAATTTTTTTAATCAATTAATAGACGTAACAGCATCTGTGTGTGACTGTTGATCTGAGTGTCGGTAGTGTTTTGGCAAATTTGTTGAAACAAAGCAGTTTTCTGGAGAAGTTTAATATAGCCAGTGCAAATTTTCCTGCATTATTTGTTAAACCATTTATCACGAGTTAAGTTCATAAAACATTTATCAATTCGGCTCTAAACCCATGAGGCGATGGAAAAAAAGTTAACTCTTCAGTCGTAATGTGTTGCTGAAGAGTGAGCAGATGCCATGTGGGCTCTTAACAACAGCAGTGAACTCTAAGCCAGAATTTAGATATGATCACTGTGACATGGAAAAGTAACAATGCTTTCAATCAAATTTGCTGTTCAGTTTTCCCCAAAGATCCGTGTACAAGTATGGAGATTTCTGCAGATAGTGTACTTGTTTTTTTTCTGGCTGGTAGGCGGAGTTTGTTAAAGGATCTGCTCATCCTGTGCTCAGCATGCCGCTCGCAGCAGCGCTGGTGGCCATTTTATGTTTCTGCAGCAGCAGAAATGGGGGATGGGCAAAGAACGCTCTGGAAGCTTTTATTTACTCTCACAACAGAGACTGCGATGAAGACGTTGCATGAAAGTTAATTGCAATTAAGAAAAAATAAAATAAATAAAACAAAACAACATGCATTTCTCTGCCTTTTCTGAATCTAAATTAGTCAAATCAAAAATGACTTTAAAATAACTATTTTGTTAAGAATCCATTCTTATTCTGTTTCTAACTTTCCTGAAGGAAGAAAAAATGTATTGAGTATACTTGTAGTTAATATTTTTCATTTGAGGTCCTTTGTTCTTTTTGAGTGAGAAGCCCCCCCTTTTCCTGAATGGTTCAGTCCTTTCAGCAGCACCTCTGTGCTGTGGAGAGGCTGGGTGGATACAGGCTGCTCACAAGCTGTGCTCTAGTTTCTTGCTGAGGACGCTAGCATGGCACTGTGTGGCTAAAAAAGCGCTTTTTTGTACCAGTCAGGAATGCGCGACCAAAAACACTTGATACAACTTTTTGCTGAATTAGTTTTTCAACCCCAATTGCGCTAATTTTTGTTCATCACAAAGAAGAACTTATATTCATGTTTGCAAAATGTGGTGCAAAGTCCTTATTTGGACCAAATTGATTTGTAGAGATGGGGAAAAATCAGATAAAAATCTAAGCATAATTGTTTCAATTTTTGTGTAAAAGTAAAAAAAAAAAATCCTTTTGCAAGACATTAAATGGACTTTGATTATTTGAACACCTGAATACTTTATCCTTCAGCTCTTTTTTTTTTTTTTTTTTTTCTCGCCCCACACCCACTCCCTTCCCCGATCTAAATGGTTTGATCCATGTTGACTTGCAGAGGCTGTTCTGGAGGGACTCAGAATGAGAGCGTGAGTGTGTCTGTGTGTGTGTATGTGAGCTTAAGTGTGTGTGTGTGTGTGTGTGAGAGAGAGAGAGAGAGAGAGACAGAGGGAGGGAGACAGAGAGAGGGATGGGGGAGGGAGGGAGGGTGCAGCTGCTTATAGGTTCAGTGTTGTGTGGGTGTGCAATTTAGCGCTGGCTGTGCGCCGCTAGCTAGTCTCTGACTAAAGTGCATGTTGTGCTGCTTTGTCATGTTAAAGTGGCTTTGATTGTTTTCTTTATTTGTATATGTGGTCATTGTTTAATAGCACATACAATGACGCAGTGTATATTTGTTTTGATATTGTCAGGGTTAAACCGAATTTAAGAGGGCTTTGTTGCTTTAAAAGATCTTGGCTTTATGTTCGATGAACCAGAAGTTGGCTCCTCCTTCCTGCCCCTGGCCTTTCCTCAGGCATTTTTAGCCACGTGCTATCCATTGATCAGCACATATGTTTTGTTTGACCTCTAATGAATAGCTTTCTCAAGTCCTTTTTAAGTTGATATATTTTTTTTCCACCATCATTTTTTTCCCCCATATTATTTTTCTGTTCATTGAGTTCTGTGGAAACAGTGTGGACAACAAAAAGACATTGCTGAAAAACATTGGATAAAAATCATCAATGTCAATGCTGAAAGCTGCTAATATACAGCAACTTAGCTCTCCACTGGAAGGAAGAGCCATCGATGCCAGAATGAGATCATTATTAACATTTTTGACTTGTGGCTGATCAGTTTATGTTTATGCTTTTATTTTGTTATAGATGTGAGTGAGTGGTGAGTTTCATGAAGACATACCCCAAAAGCTTTAATCTGTTGATAAACACATTGATAATTTCACCAGTTTGTTTCACATTTTAAGACAGACAAAGCATTTTTATATTCACAGCAGTTTTGTTCCGTTGGCCATTAGCTTCATCTGTATGAGCGCTAGCAAATCATTTTACAACAACCTGAGTGAGGTGAATCATCAGAGAAATGACAGTAGTAGTGGATTGAGGCTAACTTTGTACTGCTTGATGGTAGCTCAGAAGATGAAACATAGAAACTTGAGTGAGTATTGCAGGCAGTTCTGAGTCGGCAGAGGTATTAGGATAAGGATTTATTCAAAGCCAAGTCAGTGTGATTGATTTCTGATTGTCTCCCGCATGACTATTGTGAAAATAACAATTATATAACTTTTGCAGCATCAGAAGTCAGCCTAAAGCAATTACATGGCATTAATAGACTGAAACACAGTTTAATTTTTGGAATCCTCAACATATACACTACTCTATAACGGTCAGGCCCTGGATTCATTTGTACTTTTATGTATTGTTTTGTTCTTGACCTTTTATTTTTTTTTTTTGGCTGTGTGGGTCTTCTTTTATTTATTTGTTTTTTTAAGAAAGGACAGCCCCTCACCTCCTCAGTCAGAATGGTTTAGTCCGTGCTGGCTGTAGCTTTCCATACTGTGGTCTAGTCTGTGCTAGAGTTGGGGGGAAGGGTGTTGCTAAGCAACTGTCTGTGCAGTGTACTTCCCCTCTGTCTGTGCGCTGCTAGCTACGGCTGGTATTGATAATCACCAGAGTGTTCTTTAGAATGATGTTGACGCAAGATTTGATTTGTATGTGTTTGTGGTATCTATGCCATGCACTTGGTAGATGTAAAACTATATATATATATAGGTAAAAATATACATATATATAATATGCATACAACGATTAGTGTGTCACATCTTGCATGATGTCAGACCTCTCTCAAGAGCATTGGACTGACTTCTTATTAGAAAACTGAATTGACACCTCTTTTAGGGTCATTTAGCACACATACCCTATTATAGGACATACCCCTGCAAGGAACAAGATGGACTAGTCCTAACAAGAGAAGAGTCCCTCCTCCTTCTTTTATGTTCTCCTGCTGGCCTCTCAGCCATTCCTTCTCCCACAATCAACAAATACATGGAAGGCCTCAATCCCACACATCCTGCTCAAGGTTTACATTTCTTTGTTTTTGAAGCATGTTTATTTAGCATCTATCTCCCTCTCTTTCTCCTCCTCCTCTCTCTCTCTCTCTCTCTCTCTCTCTCTCTCTCTCATTAAATTCTAAGTATTTTTTTTCGTATGCAGCTTCACGTTGTTCTCAAAATTAGCTTTGCCTACTTGCAGAAGGTGGTATGCTGGTCCAAGAAACTACAGGATATGTTATCAAGCTGATTGATCTGAAGTGGTGGTAGACATCTTGTTGCTCTCAGTACTGCATGCAGAAGTACATGTGCCCTTTAAATGAATAGTTGCAGGTTAATTATGTGTCTGTCAATGGGTTTACAGAACAGTTATGTTCGTATTCTTGGCAATGTCAATGCATTTCTTTCCATTCTGCAATATTAGCTCAGTATGTGACTCTCACGTCTCGGGTATGACACAGGTGTGAAGGATCTCAGCTGCGACAGCAATAAGAGTTGAACTTGAACAATCTTTATTTTATTTGGCACTGCCTTGCCATTTATTAAAGCATATCAAAACTATATAAATTAAATAGAAATGGAATTACTCTGAAGGTTTGTTTATTACCTCACGAAACTGCCTGTTAGCTTAAACAATGTTTGTATGTTTTTAAAGCCAATAAATTTGTGACATAATTTATTAATCAAAAACACTTAGAAAATTATTAATTTTAGCTTGTATTTTAGCTTCCTATATATTTTTTAAATTGGGTGATTTCTTTTTTCTTAAATATAGAAATAATTATGTTTTCATGGGGTATGTTAATTTGAGCTGGAGAGTTGTGCAACACAAAATACATATTTTAGGGAAGTTTCCAGAGTCCATCGTCAGTCCAGGAAGTTGTTGAGGGGCAAACTGTATGTAGCTCAGACTGGTGATGAATGAGTGAAAAGTACGCTGTCATCTGGGAAAGCTTAAGAAACCAAAATGCTTTGCCACAATGGACTTCGCATGTTCATGTATCACAACCAGAAGAGGGATGTCATCAACTTTCCCATTATCTTCATTAAAATCTCTGCTCAAGTTGGAAAGATGTTTCACTGCTGAAAAGTAGTTGCCTCTTCCGCATCTGAAGCAATATTGCAATGTTTAGTTTTTTTAAGAAAGAGAAAGTCTTGACCGAGGTTATTTTGCAGTGTAATGTTGACCTTGAGTCCTACTGTTGTAGGACTGACCCTGTAGTCACTGCTCTTAAAATATTTGGATTAGGTTAAATTAAGAGACTTGCAGGTGAAGTTTTGCAGTTACTGCCACTTTGACATTTAACCAGTAACTTCATGTGTTGAAACAATGTATTGCAGGGGTGAAGTTATGAGGGGGGCAAAAAGCAAGCATCCACTTCAGAAAAAAAAAGGAAAAAGTGGGCATCTCTCCTCATTTGTGCACCGTATCACAGGGAACTAATTTTTCGAATGCATAGTTATGGTGTGAATTCAGACTCGTGCACTTTGACCAGTTGTTGTGTGAGGAATATTCCCCTCTATTTATCTGACTTTCTCAGGAGTAGAAGCAGAAGACCAGATAGCATTTTGAGTATTACGCTACTGAAAAAGTAAATTTCTTATTTTTTTTTCTCAGTTTTCTCTGTGTTTTTGATGACATATTGTGCCTCACCCAGAGTGTTCATCTCACATGGACTGGTTGTTTCCTGCATTTCCTCTTGAGTCCAGCTTAGCAGATGATTTTACTGACAGCCCTATTTCTAAATATGTCTGGTATACAGAGTTAACTTGACTGAATAGCATATTTAGAATGACTTCTCATTTTTATCTAAATACCTTTTCTAGCTAATGGTCAGAACAGACCATAAAAGTAACTAGTCTGTATTTTTAATCAGTCAAAAATCACAGGTAATTTGTTTTCATTAAGCTGTAGTCTGTATTTATGGGTATGAAAGGTTAGGAAAAAATAGGATATACATTTTTATAAGGTAACAGAGATGCCCAACTTGTTGTATTTAACATTTTTGTTAAGTATCATAAAGGCTTTACAATTTCCCCTATTTACTTTGCCCACTTGCAGAAGCCTCATTCTGAACACAAAATGATTAGTGAGAAGTGTGCTGCAACCTGATATAACCGATGGAGATTCCTGTTCAGCTAGCTACAGAGAGCAGAGCCAAGCAGCAAACGACAGAGCTGGCGGCCATTTTGGCTTTTTTATCCCGAATCCAGGCGCAGTAAATGAGGCCGTAGGATGGGGGGAGGGGATATTGGGCTCTGCGCAGTGTGCAATAACACTGGAATGTGAAGTGTACCAGAGATTGTGCTCGCAATTTCACACCGCTTTTTATTTGTTTGTCATGACGTTTGCATGATGGTAAAATTTTAAGCCATTATGCTGAAGTGTCCTCTGAGGTGCTTGTACAGTAAGGAAGCAGCATGCCTGCTGGTAGAAAAGCTGAGACCGGTGCAGCAAAGCTGCTCAGCTTTACAGTGTGAAGTGTAGACTCTGTCCTGTCCAGTGAATGTTGCATTTTTCCACGTGACGGTCTGCTAAGGTGCAAAATGCACATTGCTAAATGAAAGAATCAGGCTGCTTCAGGCTCTGTCAGGTGCAGTCCTGCAGGCAACAATGCAGTGAGAAGCTAACCAACTTATTAGTGTAAAACTGTAACAGGTTGTTGCTCTCATTGAAAGAATACTTAGATAATAAATGGCTTCATATGAATATTTGTTTTTGTTGTTATATCAACAGACTGGGTTGATCTGAAATGCAGAGGACACATGTTAATGGATGAAAAATAAAACACTTGATAACCTGATGTCTGCACATACTTGATTAATATTTACTTAAAGTAAAACTTGGTAAAGTGATTAGACTCTTGGCTGTGTTTTTTTGTTTATCACAGTGTGCGCTTTGGTTAGCATGTCTGTAATTAGGTTCTAGCTGATGAGTCAACAGATACATTTTTGCTATATTGCATTATTATTGTATTTATAAATCAAGCTGTTGTAATACTATTTCTTCATAGGAAAGTGCCAGTTCACGTCTGTTGTTGTGTTCAAAATATTTTTGTCATCACAGAAATTGCTGAAATGAATATAATTATATTGATGATACACTCCCACATAAAGATTCCTAAACTAACACTTTGTGAGCACAAACAGCTCAAGAGCTACATCAGTATCCAGCATTTGTCCAAATGGGTGGTCTATTTGAATGTGATGTAATTATATGAATTATTGATAAATGTGGGGTTTTTTGCCATCGACATAAGTGTGTATCCAGTTTGATAAAAATAAATTTAGTGACTTCACAATTAAATGTCTAAGATTTAATGGCTCGGTTACAGACACTGCTCACGAGATGAATTAAGGGTAATACTTTCTTCTAGTTCAAATGTGAAGCAATGATATACAATTTACTAAAGAAATACATATGTCTCCCTTCAGGTTATAGAAGAATTCTGTGGTAATTCCATGACCAGGAACCTGTCGGCTTGAAGGTGAGTTACTCACTGTTGATATATTTAGTCTATGGATGGAAGGTCATTTAATATAGGAGCTTTATTATATTGTACAGTTGCTTGTTTGCTGCTGAATTTTTAAATAGGAATTTTACTGCAGCTAAGCTCATTCTGCTGCAGCACACAACTTTTTCTCATGCATTTCTAATTTTGCTTTTAGTCTCATAGATCAGTTCTAATCAGATGAATAATGCACTTTAAATGTATAAACATGAAAGAACTAGCCCCAAAACTACAATACAAAACTATGTACGGAAAATCCTCCTCGTTTTGCATAACCTTTTTACTGCTGCCAACACAGCCACGATTTGTCCGCTCTGATTGGTTGAGGCCTGAACCAATAGGAAAGTGGGGGGATGGGAGGGCGGTTGAGTTGCTGCTGTTGTTAACTTCAATGTCATTCCTGTTCACCGGATTGGAGCTTAGGTAAACATGGAATCTATAGCTTGACCAGGAATTGAAAATAAGAACAATTTATCAGAAAAGCTTTTTTGGACCATCAACAGGGTTTCTGGCACAAAGAGCTGCACCTTGACTGTTGTCACGTTAGGACAGATCCAGCAATGTACAGTAATCAGGCTGATCCCCAGAGAAGAGTGATGGCTTGGAGTCAAATTTATAGGAAAAAAACAGGCTATTGGGGAACTGTCCAGTTTGGTATGCAGATCTGTGAAAGAAGAACCTTCTAGAAAAGAAGTAACAAGAAAGCCATAGGGCTCCACAGTGACCTCTAGTGGTTTCTCTTAAATGCTGCAGCCATTTCTTTCTAATGCACTGCGTAAATATCAGGACAGACTCAGAAGCGGGAGAGGCTGTGCTGTTCCTCTCCCAGTCCTCACTCTGGTGTGGTAAATCCTCACCAGACTCATCATCTCTGACAACATCTGATCTCTCCTTGTCACTCTACAGGCAGCAATGGAAGTTGTTGTGACAGAGGAGAAGAAGAAGATTTTCCGTGCTAGGAAAACCATGAAGACCAGTGATCGACAGCAACTGGAGACTCTTCACAACACTCTCTCTACAGCGACTCCAGGCCTGTCCGAACCGTCTCCGCCACCCCTAACAAATGGCACGCACAGAGAGGAGGGACAGCAAGTTGCGGACAAGGATCAAAACAGCAATTTGGACCCAAACTCTCCCCAAACCGCATCACCTGCCTCTCTGACTTCTCTGAGTTCTCCTGCGCCTTTCCTGTCTCTTAATCTGTCCCCATCCTCTGCCTCCTCTCAAAGTCCAAAAGCAAAGGAAGATAGCTCTCCTACATCGCCATTCCACTCTATAAACTTTGAATTAAAAAAGATGGAGGAAGAGGAGGAGACAGAGGAAAAGAAAGGTTCTCCATCGCCCTCCTCAAATGAACTCCCTACATCGGTAGCAACAGAATCCAAGGAACAAGATAAAAAAGAGGGGATTCCAGAGGTGGAAAAGAAAAAGGTAAAGGCTTTTCTTTTAGTGAAATTGTTGTCAAACCATACCGAACGCCACAATGAACTTGTTCAGTATATGAGCTGAGGGTCCAAAAAAAAACAATTTCATGAGTAACTCATTTATTTTTTCTTCAGGAAGAACAGACCACAAAAGAGGATTCAGCTGTGGATCTGCCGAAGGATTCTGTTAAGGGTTTAGATCCATGTTCGCCTGTGTCATCTCCAGTATCTGACAGTGCCGAACCGATGGAAACAGACATTGACACCACAAAGGCCACGGATTCCGAGGCCTCCGCAGTTAATAAAGAAGAAGAAAAGCCTTCTTCCCCCAAATCGGCCACTTCCGATTCCTCTCCTCCCTCTTCTTCGGATGTAAAGCATGAAAAAGAAATTAGAAAGGAGGACATAAAAGAAGAGAAGTGTGACATAAAGGAGATAAAGAAAGGACCAGTAAATGGGGAAAAGATGGCGGTGGACTCTGTGAAAGTGGTGCCCAAAAAGGAAAAAACAGAAACCGCACAGACCACTAAGCTATCTCGACCATCATCCACCCCGCCGTCTAATACAGGTACGATAAAATTGATATCACATGTCTATATTTTCAAGAAAATTGCTCCATATTGATAAAGTTTAGCAGAAACCCATGAGAGAAAATCAACCAAAGTAATATGAGAGATGTCATTCAGTATGCTTTACATGCAGAGTTTATGTTCTTCTGCTTGAATTGAACTAAAGTTGAAATGTAAAGCTTTGAAAGTTATCACAGAAAGACTACGAGGCATTTGTATTGCCTTTATTACATGTTAATAAGCTGAACCCGGAATTGCAGAAACATTCGAGTTTTGCAACTCGGGACAATTTGTAAAACTCCCAACTATCCATGAACGATTTTTCGTTCAGACATTCCCTTCCTGGTTAACTTGTCCTGCAAACTTTACATCTACAATTTGTACCAAAAACCTCAATCAAAAATGTTCGTGATATAAACAGGTGACATCAAAAAATATATTTCTCACTTGACAAAGCTCCTCCAGGGTCACAGAAAACATTATACAGCCGACACTGTTATGTAATCTGTAAATTATTAAACCAAATGGTCAAAGTTATTTCGAACACTTTCATGTTACATTAAATGTCAAATTAATTTGCTGTGCACAAAAAAAACTTGGTAGATCAAAAAATTATGTATCCTGGTCTTAATGTTGGTTCTTTCTGGTAAATGAAGCTAAGCATAAACCAGATTGTGGTTAATAAGAAAGATCTGGTCTGGTATGTCACTGTCCTGTGGTTACTGGATTAATCTCAAATCTCAAAATTAAAATCTTCAATTCTAATCATGAATGTAGTCTGAGACAGAGCGACCTTCAAAACTATTGTCACTAGTTCCTGTTTTTGCCTGTTTCGATTCGTCATATTTTAACTGAGCCTGACCTAGAAAGAATATTGCGCATAAAACATTTAACAAGTAAGAAGTCATTGGTGCATCATGTGGGTAACCATTATTTGTCCTTGTCCCCTTAGCAGTACAAGAGGAAAAGTGCTCGACTTCAGGACTGAAGCGCACTTTATCAGAGGGTTATGAGAATGATGACAATAACTTACTACGAGTGGGAAAGAGACCCAAGATGGAGCGTGAAGAGTTGGTAGAACAACTGGAATTCAAGATCACAGCAAAAGCTGGCAGCCACCACAAACTTGAGAAGGTTTGTATGTAAATATCCTGAAGTAAATCTAAAGTGTAAGCTAACTGAACAAAACATGTGGATGGATATTGAAAGCGCCATTAACTTGTTTTCCCCCTTTATCTGATGTTCCTCTTCAGATTGTGCAGCAGCTAGTGGATGAACGATTGAGGGTCCTGGAGATGACCATATTTGACAAAAATTTTCAAGAGCTGAAAAGCAGAGTAGACAAGATAGACTGTGCCAGTAAACACCAAACCGCCATTAGCACACTTCAAGTAAGTACACATTAGTGTTTTAATCTAAAGTAAGAGGCATTTATGCCCATTATTAATGTCATAGAGGAGATGCTGAAATTCACTTCCTACAGTTCGCAAGTTCCAAATCTAAAGCACTCCTGACCCTCTCCTGTTTTGTTTGTTTTAGGGCAAGATAGCCAGACTAGCAAAAAAGTTTGGAGAGGCCAGTCAGGCGTCAGAAAACAAAAGAAAACATGAGGTAAGAAAAGATTTGCAACCGTTCCCCGCTGAAAACTTTGTTTACGGTGTACAAGTGAGATTATCTGAGGCCGCTCTGACAGCATGTTGTCTGATTCCCGCAGGCGATCGCTGCTGCTGCTGCTGCCGCTGCTGCTACTGCTGCCAAGACCACAACTGTTAACAACCCTCAAGCTCAACGGTAAGTGTCCATGCCTAGAGCAATTCTTCCATCTAGTTCCCTGCCAACCATACAATATTTTTTAACTCATGAGTTATGCAATGACCCATCTCGAGTTTTTTTGTAGTGATTTTTATCTCTTCACTGCAAGCTCGCAGACCATTTCATCATGTGACAAAATATAGAGATTGATCAAAATTAACAGAATAAATGTATTTAAAAATGTTATCTTTGAATCATAGAACAGTCTGTGCACTGGTATTTTGTGTGAATATAATTTGGCCTTTGTATGAACGTGACAATACCGGACTGAAGCCAGTACTACACACACAGCCGTTCACTGCGTTGACATTGTCCCAGGTTGCTATCTGTAAAAATTATCCGAGACCGATTTCAAAACAAATGAACTGAATAAGGAATTCTTACATCCTCCAAATCCATACCCTTTTTGGAAACCAAGATTCCATCTCCCTTGTTCGTTTTGTCAGGACCAACTTTTTAAAAACTCTTTTAACTTCACTCGAAATATTTCTTAAGACTGGTTTGGAATAAACAAACACACGTCCCAGTCTGCGTCCCCCCGTGTGGGTCCAGGTCCTGAGTCTTGTGACGTTCTACAATTTGAAGCCTGAGCGTTTCCTCAGGCACTGCAGAGTGTAGTTAAAACTGCACTTCTCCTCCCAACAGCGTGCTCCGTCGGCAGACACTGGAGCCGCAGACTGTGGTGCCCAGAGAGGGGGTGGTGCCCTCTGTTGGTAAGACCCCTGCACTGTCTGTCAAGAAGGAGAAGCAAGAAGAGGAAATGGAGGATGAGAAGCAGAAAGACGTGTTGCGCAACATTGCCATGGCGAAAAAGCTGGCGGAATACAGTGAAGGAAACTGCCGAGCTGATATTAAACTGCGCACTGTCACTTCCCACTTGGAGAAAGTGCTGTACCACAACTGCAAGAGAAGCTCAGGGAGTCCCAGAGCCGACCGCTACGCATCGTACATATTCCGTTACTTAGTTCCGTATGACGTCTACTGTGACTGGGTCGCTAAGGTCAACTACGTTGGATTACTGGGCAAGGAGGCGCTGCCCACAAACCTGAGGAGGACAATGAGAATGTATATTGAGCGTCGGTTCCCTGAACTGTCCTGTGACAGCTGGAGAGAGATTCGTGATGTTATCAATGAAATACTGCGAGTGAAAAGAAGACCAGAGTTTTTCCGAGAATACGATGATAGAACTGCGGTGTCATTTTGACAGTCTAATTTACCAGGAACAGAAGCATACTGGGACAATTGTCATTAAGCGTCATTGACATAACTAAACATTTCGTCTAGATATAACACTCATTGCACCCAAATTATCATCCAAGTTCATTAAAATGTATTTCATATTGAAAGGAATATTAATCCCTGGTGACTTGTACACAAAATGTTGTGGAATCTGCACCCCACTCATACATTGAAACATGCTGATAAATGCTTTAATGAAATCTCAGACATGTACTTTAATTATGAGGTTGAAGGTTCCACAAGTTGTTCAGAGATGACTGTATGAAATGTAATAAATTGATATGTCAACACTACACCACTTTCAGTCGTCTTCCTGATGTGGACATGAACAGCTGTAAGCTCATACAACTCAAAACGTCAATCTTTTCTAAACAGGCCAGTGTGGACTCCCATGGAGGTAAAGCAGACTTCAGCAACAGTTTCTTTGTGCGGCACAGCTGGTGAGTAGCAACATTTCCTTTCTGCTGGATGTTTTTTTTTTTTTTTTATTTGGAAGAGATAATGATGACTCGTAACCTGGTAGAACAATGGTTAGAGGTGTTTACTGCGGATAACAAAAAGCCTTAAAAGACCAAGAAAAGATCAGCAACAAATTGATCCTATGTTACCTGTGTAGCCAAAGCATTGGTTGGAATGGTCCTTCCTAAAGCTCCAAATCTGCAGCTGTCCAGGTGGGCGAAATTGGACAATACAGTGATCCCTCGCCACTTCGCGGTTCACTTATCGCGGATTCGCTATTTCGCGGATTTTCATAATGCATTTTTTTTTTTTTTGGTGCATTGTGTTCTGCATTCTGATTCGCTAAAAACTCACTCCCGCTTCTTGTATCAAAACATGCTACGAATTGTGCTATCATTTTGTCGTCTCGTGTAGTTATGTGTACGTACATAAAACAGCTTGGCAAATTTACATTAAGTTGGCCAAATTATCTTGTAATTTTGAACATCTCCTAAACCCATAATGTCGACGAAACGGCCTGGACGGACAAAAGCACCTGCGGATGGGCCCAAACGGCGGAAGATGCTACCTATCTCAGATAAAGTTAAACTTCTGGACATGCTAAGGGAAGGTAAAAGCTATGCAGCCGTTGCTCGCCATTACGGAATCAATGAATCTTCCGTTCGTTACATAAAGAAGGAGGAAAAAAACATAAGGACGACAGCAGCAGTCAATTTTAATACGAATGCAAAAAGGGTTGTAACTGTCCGCAACAAGACCATGGTACGGATGGAGACGGCATTAGCTCTGTGGATTAATGACTGCAGGAAAAAAAACATAACCCTGGATACAAACGTTATCTGCACAAAAGCGAGGATGCTTTATGAAAACTTTGCTGTCAGTGACGGGGAAGAGGGAGAGGATGCCAGGCCCCCAGCAAGTGCTGCTGACAAAGTGCCAAGCGCATTTAATGCAAGCAAGGGCTGGTTTGAAAAGTTTAAGAAACGCTTTGGACTTAAAAATGTTTGTCTGCACGGTGAGATGGCGTCTGCGGATACCGCTGAGGCAGAAGCCTTCGTGAACAATAAATTCAAGGCGATCATTGAGGAGGGGGGATATAAGCCCGAACAAGTTTTTAACATGGATGAGACTGCCTTATTTTGGAAACGAATGCCCTCCCGCACCTTCATCCAGTCTGAAGAGCAGTGAAACGGCCTACACGTGAGTCACTGTATTTGTATACATGTAATAGTTGCTAATTGTAAAAAAAAAAAATAATAAAGTTTTCTATTTCGCGGATTTCACTTATCGCGGGTCATTTTCGGAACGTAACCCCCGCGATAAACGAGGGATTACTGTACTGAGGAATGGAAAAAAAAAAAAAAAAAAAAACAAGAGTTTTTTCTGTGGGTTAGAGCTGCAAATATTTACCTCTCCAGCATGCAATAATCAATATTGCATGCTGAATTGTTTTTACTTTTTTTCGGGGGGCCATTGTGGTCATTTATTTGATTGAAAGTGCACAGACAAGAAACATAGCTGAAGAGAGGAGTACAGACTCTAGGATGGCATTTAATGGCAATAAACAGAAAAGGCGGTTTATTATGAAATATCCATTCCTGCTTTTTGACTCGCAGCTTCTAATTGACTGGGCAGAGACAGGAATGTGAGCATTGAGTTCAATTGAAAATATCAGCTACACTTGTCTTTCTCTGAAACAGTGTTTTTCCCCATTCTCCTCAGCAAATTCAGCTCCACCCGCTCTGCCAGCTCCAGTTCCAGGTTCAACGCCAACATCCACCTCTACAGCTATAGTTTCACAGGCCCCCATCCTCCAGCTCATCACCTCCAACTCTAACGCCGCCTCCACCTTGGCCAATGCCATCACCACTCAGAGCCCCACAGGCACCCTGCTGCTGAAGACAGCCCTCGGGAACAGCATGATGGCAACAGGCCAGCCGCTCCTGATCCAGCTGCCTCTATCGATGGCTAATGGCCAGGCGGGAACGCTGGTCAACATCCCTGTCTCCTCTTTGTCTGCAGCTGGCTCGCTCAACAAGGCTAAAACCAGTGCTTCCACCGCCACTTTTATACTCAAGCCTGCTCCCGTCACTACCACTGTAGCAGCCTCTGCCCCCGCTGTTGCCACCGTCCCAGCGCTACAGGCCTCCACTGGCCAGATGTCCTCCACTGGCCAGATGTCCTCCACTGGCCAGATGTCCTCCACTGGCCAAATGTCCTCCACACAGATTTCTCTTGCCCGAGCTGTGTACCAGGGGGGTGCCGGGGGGATAACTACGCCCAACGCCGGAGTATCTGTGACCACAGCCAGGACTCCGGCTCAGTCTGTATCTGTAGCGGGAGCAATGTCTTCGACCTCTTCCCCTGCAACGTCTGGGCCTGCAGCAACAGGTTCCACTGCTCCAGGGCCCCCGCAAGGGACTTCTCTGACATCAAAGACAGGTGGGTGTGTGCTGTGGTCACTAAAATAGTAAATTAGTTACAATATTTCAGCTTGATGATATATTATCAATACATTGTTATCAAGTGTTGATTTAAAAAACACACACACACACACACATTTTAACATAGGGCAACTCTGACTTTGCCTCCTTTTGGAGACACAGAACAAACAATAGAGTTTTAGACAGTCACTAAAACATTTGCTTGTGAAATGCAGCACAGCGAAATGTGTTCAGGTTCATATGTATATATGTATGTTTTTGCCTTTATATATATATATATATATTTCTGTGTTCTGTTGACTAAGGTTGCACAGATTAATTAGAGGTATAGTTATATCTTTCCTTCAACATTTAAACTCCAGAAATGCCAGTTTACCAAGGTGTCGATTCAAATGACTGACACCTCAATGCAGTGAATCAATACATCATTTCTAGTCGAAGGGGAATTTTTCTTCTATAGTCACAGATATCGTGAAGTGTATGAATTATCCTAACAATTATAACAGAATAACAATATTATGGCCCAAATATGAAAGTTCTGTATTCCCATTCCTAAGTATTTTTTCTAAAAATGTTTGCTTTTGATGATATTAACCAGCCCTATCATCTCAGCTGCAATCAGCAGCTTTTACAAATCAAGCTGTTGGTCAGTGGGTTGGTTCTGGAAATGTTGTGAAATGTGATACATAAGGATCCTGGGTTTGAGTCAGTTGATTCTGATGCTGTGGCTCATTTTTGAGGGCAGTGACAGTTAGGAAGAAGATATGTCATTAGTCATAATCGTTTAGTTGGGATCATTGGTATCTCGGCTTTCTTTCCTTCATCATTCATGAAACAGCAGTGCACCTTTCTGCTCATTGGTAACCCCACAAATTGTGTTGTCTGATGATTGTTTTTTTTTTTTTACCTTAGCCAAATAAGATCAGAGGCCTTTTCTTAAATTTGCGGCTTGATCAGTATTTTTCTTTTTTCTCAGACAACCAAGCTACAGGACCCACTTCATCCAAAGCAGCTGCCCCTGCACCACGTCCCAAAGGCTCTGTCATAGATCTCACAGAGGACGACGATGATGTGCAAGGTAACGTTCGGATTCATAATAATGGATACCTTTTTTGATTTACTTTCTATATTTTAACTCATTGAAAACCCTGCTGATGCTAAATATGTTGTTCATTTTGCTCTGCAGTGACAGGAGTAAAGAGCGCCACTGTTGCAGCTCCCTCACCAACCCAACGTCCTCATCCGATCGTCAGCATTACCAACAGTAAGACCCCATTTTATAATGAAGATGCAACATTTTTTTGTTTAGGGGGTGGACATCGCAAAGAAACCATTATAATTTGTATTTATCTAAATTATATGCAATTTTTGTGTGCTTTGTCCTCAG
Source organism: Eupleurogrammus muticus (assembly GCA_036785175.1). Taxonomy (NCBI): domain Eukaryota; kingdom Metazoa; phylum Chordata; class Actinopteri; order Scombriformes; family Trichiuridae; genus Eupleurogrammus; species Eupleurogrammus muticus. Next base: position 9,748,605 of record JAYKQN010000003.1, read on the forward strand.
GTGCAGGAGCAAGGTTGTCCCCGCAAAGCAATCAGAACTCTCCCAGCAATCCTCAGTTGACAATACACCACCGCCCCCCACTGGTAAGGATTTAGAACTGTGCCTGACATATTTTTCACAGAGCAAATGCAATTTTCATAATCCTGTAATCCTATAACGTATCTGCGACATCCTGGGAAATTGCTATTTGCATATGATATTAAATGTAAAATCTGTGGCTCCTATGCTGACAGGCTGCTTATAAAGCTAACATTAGTCTAGCTGTCTTTATCTACCAGAATGATTTTCTTTTTCTGTAAAAGCTTGAATGGACAGCAGTTTCAAGGCAAGCAAAGTAAAGCTTGTTTGTCAGGTAAAAACAAGTGTGGTGCATGAACATTAAAAGCATTAGGAAAAAGTACCAACGAAATGGATCATAAAAAGACATTCAGACCGATCAAACACAGTAAAAATACATTCATGTATTTTTCTCACTTACTGTATTTATTTCACCTTCTGAAAAACACAAATGATTACTGGATATTTGTGAATAATTCTAAAAAAAGTCATAATCCTATTTGCCCCCTCTGCCAGAGTAACAAAAAACAATGTCTTTCTTTTTCATAGGACACTCCACTAAAGCCCCGTGCTGCCACCACTTCGACGCCAACTCGGGTCCCCAACGTGGTACTGCCCCCTCTTCCTGCTGCACCTGCAATTCCGCGCTTACCACCAGAGGCTGAGCGGACATCGCATCCTCAGCAGCCTCAGTTGAAGCTGGTGCCTAGTCAGACTGGTATTGTGCTGTCCTGGTGCGTGGCAGAAACTGATCGGACCTGTGCTGCTGTAGCCAGCTATCACCTGTATGCCTTCCATCAAGACAACTCTAATAACAATGCATCTCAGCAGCACTGGAAGAAGATTGGGGAGGTGAAGGCCCTTCCACTGCCTATGGCCTGTACTCTGACCCAGTTCCAGTCTGGCTCCACTTATCACTTCGCTGTTCGAGCCAAAGACAACTATGGGCGCTTTGGTCCCTTCTGTGAACCTCAGTGCACAAATGTCATCAGTTCCAGCCCTAGCTGAACAGTTAAAGAAACGGAAACTCTTTTTGCATTTAAAAGTTCATCAGTTCAGCCTTTTACTTATTTTTGTCTGTTAGGAATTTGTGCTGAACACATACAGTATCTGTAAATACCTCTGCATAACAACTGGACTCCTGACTGACTTGGGAAATGGAAGCGACAAACGGTGGGTTTTGTCTGTTCAATGTACGTAATGTAATTTTTGTGACTTAAGCTGTTGTATATAATTACATTTTTTTTGCCTCTCTACCAAGTCAGATATTTATGTTGTTGACTCCTGTTACTCTGACCCAAATGTCTTTTGCTTTACTTGAGGATAGGTGAGAGGAATATTCATGTAAACACAAAATTGCACAGAAATGTATAAATGTGTGGTAGAATGATAACTTTTGTAAGTTTTGTCTGGCAACCAGACTTTGAAAAACAATAAAAGGTTTTATTAAACTCTTTGTTTATGTTTGTGGGAACTTTTATCTCTTATATTTGGTTTGTAGATCTTTATGACAAATAATTTAATACCTTGAATATAACAAGGCAATATAAAAACACGGGCACTGTGGAAACTGAATACAAAGATGTCTTTAAAAAAAAAAAGCCCCATGTTTTGCCAACTGGGATGGATATTCAGGACTTTCCACAGTGTTGACAGACTTTTTTCCCCTTTGCCTGTTGATCCAGATAAATGGGATGATTTGCTGCAGGTTTGTTTCATTCAGAAATCTCACAGCTGCTCTGTATACCTGGCAGCCCATGAAGAACCACAGAAGTTCCAGAATGAGTGCTGACACTAACTTCAGTACTCTTTATTCCAGTTTGCACACAGACCACAAGAGGATGTCAGCATCTAGCTGTGGGGAATTTCCTCTTTTGTTTCTTTAAGATCAGAAGCAATGAGAGATTCAGCTGTTGCAATATGGACTTATTTTATCCAGTATTATAAAGTCATCAGTATTTTAAGTATGATAAAACCAGGACTGTAAACATTTGTTCAGAGTAGTAGAATTTTTGCATGAATGTCCTTGAAAGGGTCTACAGGAAAACGTCATGGGCTCTGCACAATTAAGGTCCATTCGCAATAGATCCTGCAAATATGGTCCCTTGAAAACTAGAAGGTTTACTTGATGATGGCATTAGAGGAAAATCAATAGGGTTCTTCATCTGAGGAACTTGAAGCATTGAAACTACTTTGGTGGAAAAAACCCAAAGAGGTTAAATCTTTGGGTCTCACCCTACTGTCTTGTCCGACTAGTGTGGACTAATCAGGGCAGGGCATATCATCAGAGTCAGTCAGGAGGTCCATAAGACTTGAGAGGCAAACCACTTTGGTCCAGAGATAAAGGCGGAATCTGCTCTTGGTAGATTATCACATGATCCATAAATGAATCAAAGAAACTGGCTACACAGACATTCAAACAAGGGAGGAAATGGATGCTACACCTCAGATATTCTTGAAGTTTAGGAGAGCCGATTTTCAGGAGACCACTGGCCTACATAGCAGGAAACTTAGTAAATGGTAAAATGGTAAAGAGAATTGCCATTATAAAGTGAGAACATGCTGGAGTTGAGGCTCAGAACCTCCCCAGAGGAACAGACACTAAAACATGATCAGACAGAAAGTGGTCCAGACACTGACTGAGGGATATAATAGACATTGCCAGGAATAGCCACAGGCAGACAAGCAAAACCTGTTTTGCCAGAAAACGTATCATGCCTCCATTGGTTGTGAAAAAGGATAGTCAACTTCCTTTTGTTTGGCACTTCTATAATTGTTTGACCGCTGGCTGGCTTTAGTTCCATCTAAGCAGTAATACATCTAATTCTACTGATGAAGGTCCTTAGCAAGGGCTCTAAGTAGAATCAGTTGACAAAAACCTGCATCAACAGTGGCTCTCTAGGTCCAGGGTTGCCTATGCCTGGACTAGAGTAACCAGCATACCTAAATAAAGAAGGCATGGGAGCAGTAAAAACACTTCAACAAAACTCTCTTGTTCTAGTTAATATTACAACCCTTAACTGTACCAACAATTCTGGTTTTCCCTCATTGCCATAGTTGTTAGCAGGGACCTGCTAACAACTGTGCTGCTTTATCGGCTGGTCTGTCCGGAAGCCTCACACATACACACGTCCACTAAAAAAAAGTTTAATAGTCTGGTCCGGGAAAAGACTGACAGGGAGAAGGACAGGTGGAGAAGCACGGACCCCAAAGTAATCTGACTACCAAAGACCCAGGAGCCTGAACTGTAATTAATAGCGAAGTTGACCTCTGAAAAGTGAAGGCCACTAGGGGGCGATAGCACCACCTGCTCCAGCCAAGCAGTGTAACATAAAGCAAAATAGAAATTAGAATTTAAACATATTAAAAAAAAATGTAAAATCATAGTTATAGGTCCCCAAAAATATTCCAAAGTATCATATTTCATGAAAAAAATAAATATATTCTAGGTTATTTAAATTACAGTTTAAATGTCATATGTGTCTCCCCTAGATTAAAAAAACACTTCTGCAGCTCCCTCCCCATATCCGGCTCAAAGTTTTTATCTGCTGCCAGGTTATTGATATAGATAATATAGGTTTTATTATGTGTACTGTATCTGTGGTCCGGGCACTGTGAGTGGAGCTGGATCCTGATACAACCACCAGGTGGCAGCAGGTTTACCAGCAGCTAAACGGAAAACAATTATGGACAAAGGAGAAGCAGCAGTTTGTACAACTATAGGTATAATTTACTTCAAAAATGAATTGTGCAGGTGTACTTGATTATCAATTTGATAAACTTTTAAACTTTTTTTTTTTACTTTTTTAAAAAAAATTTCTGCAGGACACCCTGTATTCCTTTTTGTCACATTTATGTCGTATGCACTTAATAGTGTAAAATATTTTGATGGCAAATTGGTATTCGAAATTTGATCCAAGATGCCCGAACCCCCCATCCCTCCCCAGCCTATGATATATTCCTCTTTCTACAATAGGCCCCTGGACTAAAATGCACTCACCACCACTGGATGACCCAGATGACAGCAGATAGAGCAGGGGGGAGGCCGACTGAATGACTGCCAGTCAGTTAGGCACAACTTAAAGAACAACTATGGAATGGTTGGCAGTGGAAATATTGGTTAAGTAAGTGGAGAGATGAACATGGATCCAGGAATGCTGGATTAATGTAAGCCCTGGAGGAGGCAACAGCTCTAGTCGTGATGCTTGCTAGGACTCATGTTAGTCCTCCTGCTGATCCACTGAAAGCGTAACAGGCTTAGAAATCTGATGTTGTGGGGTGGGGACCAGGCGTGCCAGGACTGGAATGACTGGGAGAACTAGGCTGATGCCAACAAGGAAACAGGCAAAATACTAGACTCCAGAATCTGTCTGTGTGGAAGACATTCAGACAGTTTCTTGGCTGTCACTTGGTGATGAGTTGGATTAGGAGGGTGAACTGGGGGCATGAGGCTTAAGACCCCAACCTGTGACGCCTTATATCCACATCTGGAAGGATTCCTGCATTCCTGCGGAGGATAGGGACATGAAGAAGGACATTTTTGCATCAGTTGTTTCAGTAACTGCTTGGAGTTGGCTATGACTGCAATTTAAGCAATGGCACCTCAGTGACAGAAAGGACCAAAACCTTACTTACGCTAGGGAAAATTCAGGGGTAGGCAATACTGGTCCTGGAGGACCGGTGTGGGTGCAAGTTTTTGTTCCAACCAAGCAGTAACAGACCTGATTCTACTAATCAACTACTACAGTGCTTGCTAGGGATCTTTATTAGTGAATCAAGGCATAACTGCTTGGTTGGAACAAAACCCTGTAGCCACACTGGCCCTCCAGGACCAAGATTGCCTAACCCAGAGCTAGAAAGACTGCAGTTAAAAACAGAAACACAATTGTGGAAGGCCATTGAGAGGAATTTTGGGTTGGAAAGATGATTTAGATTAGATAGTTTTTTTCCACTTCATTGTATGTCATCAGGCTGTGACCTCCACCTCCATATCCACTTATAGACGTTAGCTTTAGTGAGTCCATTGAACAACCAATGAGCCATCAAAAGGGATCCTGGCTTTTCCAGAGAGATAAAGAGTTGCCCAGTTTTCCTGAGGCTTGCTGTGCTGTTAATCTGAGAGGATACCACACAATCAAAATTCAAGGCATGAAATAGCTGCATTTATATTGCTAAATCAAACCATCAACCCTGATGTTAGTGGACAACCGGATCTACCTCCTGTGCCACAGCCTTCCCATGTGAAGAAGTCACCTCTTGCATTAATCCATGTATCAAAAATCAAAAAAGGTTCTCAAGCTCCACCCCATCTCTATCCTTTCTGTCTACAAACAGGAAGGTGAACAGCGCAGGGGGAGTCCACCTGCCGCTGTTGGTAGATCCAAGCACAGTCATCTTGAAGTGATTATGACCTGATGCCTTTGTGCTTGTCCCAGAGGAGCATGAGGCAGGTTGGGCGGGAGTCGAGGCCGACGATAGTGGAAGGCAGATGACAGAAAGCTGGCCAGTGGTTGATGACATATTCTTCAACTCCTGAGGGTGAGTGAGGAATCAGTTTATGTTCTCTAAGGTGGCTGATTGAAAAAGAAAGCTGAACAGCAGGTGCACTGGTGCTTTATGACGCAGGGTTTCTACCTCCTGGATGGTGAGTGGAAATGTCTGTACATTTGGAAAACCAAAATTGGAAACTATTTGGGGGTGGAACACATGAAATACAACCTCAAATTTCAGAGATTGATTATGTGTTTACATACATACAGTGGGTATAAAAAGTCTGCACATTCTTTAAAATGCCAGATTTTTGTTGTTTAACAAACAAAATATATATATAACAAGAATAATAATTTAAAACATTTTCCACCTTCAATTTAACTTGTCAAATTTAACTGAGGGTGATGTGGCTGTGATCAGGTTTAACCGATTACATGTAAAACTCCTGCTAAGTTGGGAGTCAGCACACAATGTCACCAGTACCCCTGATTAGCCCCAAATAAAGTTCAGCTGTTCTAGTAGCCATTCCTGACATGTTTTAGCCACATCTTCCAGCACAAGTCCACAGGGAGCTTCCAACATCTCAGTGGATTCTCATTGTTCAAAGATGTCAGGTAGGTGAAGAATTTCCAAGGAATTAAATATACCATGTAGACTCAAGTGGAGAAAATATGGCACAATAGTGACATTAACAAGAACAGGACATACATCCTAATGTGATGATTAGCAAGAAGAAAACTGGTCAGCAACATTGAAGGAGCTGCAGGAATATCTGACAAGTACAGGCTGTGACAACAACTGGGCTTCTTCGTATGTCTAAGCTATAGAGTGGGGTGGATATAACGTCCAAGTCTGGCTTTATTTTGCAAAAAGACTTTTTTTTTCCAAATGCATGTGGGAAAATGGTCTGAGGTTGAACTTTTTGTCCATAATTTCGAAAGATATATTCGGCATAAAAACAACACTGCTCATCACCAAAGAGCAGTGTAGATCCTGTGGAGCCTGGTGGTGCAGCATCAGGCTTTAGGGCTGTTTTTTCTTCAGCTTCAACTGGGGCTTTAGTCAGGGTGAAGGGAATTAGGAACAGTTCCAAATACCAGTCAGTGTTGGCACAAAGCTGAGGAGGAAGAGGAACTTCATCTTTCGGCATGACAATGACTCAAAGCATACACCCAAATCAACAAAAGAATGGCTTCACTAGAACTTAGATTGAGCTTCTGTCCCAACCAGAGTCCAGACCTGACTCAGATCAAACATCTGGTGGGTGATGGGAGGGGGGCTGTGCACAGCAGTACCCTCCACATCTGTCAGACTTGGAGCGGTTTTGCAAAGATGAGTGCACAAATATTACCAAATATGACTAGGTTATTTTAAGTTTTTTATTTATCCCATTTAAAGTTTTCCATTCTTTGGTTGCACAGGTTATAGGTCACTGAAAGGTGTAAAAAGTTGTAAAATTACTTACATTGGTACAATTTTTAGATTGCAAAACCTGGCATTCAAGAGGGGGTGTACACATTTTTTATCCACTGTATGTATGTAAAGTCTGAATATGAAAAATGAATGGTAACTCCAAATGGTAAGTAAACACAGTGAATTTATGTGTTTTTTAAGTTGTGCCTAATTTCTTCTAATTTCTGTTGAAATGCACTGAAACTTAATTGTACAAAGAAACTTATAACTACAATTTAATTTGAGAGCTGTAGAAGGTGAAGTCTGTGTTCTCTAAAATGACTTATTTTGTATTCATTTTATTACCATTGGTAATTCTCACAAATACTTGGTCCAAGTGGAAACTGTAGAAAAATATGATTGCTTTTATGGCTTGCAGTTTAAGAAATGCCAAAATACTTTGTACTTACTTTGTTTTTAATCATTATTTAGCTAATTGTAGTTTCATAAACTACATATTTTGAAAGTATATTCAACCAGCTGTTATTTTGGGGCTGAAATTATCAAAGTATAGTAGAAAAATTTGTGAAAGATGTGAAAAATCTTGAAAAATCGTTCCACATTGTAGGAATTAAAGGTCTATCATGCAACAATAGAGGGAGCCCTTGCTTTCCTCATGGAAACACTTTTCCTTGACAATTGTTGCAGCTCTTCTTTACTGTAGCATTCGTCTAATTCAGAATCCTATAGAGGGACCCACCTCCACACATGGCTCTCTCTCTCTTTCTCTCTCTCTTTCTCTAGCGGAGGGGGGAAGAGCGAGCGAGCGAGCGCAGTTTGAGTTCTGCGCTTTACGCCAGCCAGAGGTGTGTTTGGGCTCCACACACACGCACACACACACACACACACACTGTATCTCTGGGTAGCAGCACCCCACCATGCAGCCAGCTTGAGTGCCATGTCTTACAGCTGTGTTGGCAAAGGGTTACAGCTCATCTGAAGGGAAGGTGGCATCTTTGCTTTGAGGAGGACAGAAGATAAAAGAAGACTAACCAGTTGCAGAGAGAGGGGGGATCAAACTGAACACTCCCCCCCCCTCGCCTCACTTAACAGAGCAAAAACGGAAGGCTTTGGAGTATTCAATTTTTTTTTTCGTTTTATATTTTTCTTATTCCTCATCGCGGTGCTGGGAGGTGCTTCATCTTTTCATATAGTCTCTCTCTCTCTCATTTGCCTCCTCATCTATTTCTCCATCTACCTGGTGTATAATTTCTTCTATTTGTGAGTGAGAGAAAGGAGGGAGTTTTGTTGTAATGTTCATCCTTTCTCCCTCTGTGCCACCCCTCCACCTAACCGTACCATACCTGTCAGTCCCTCCTTGCCATTTCATCTCCTAACTGCTGCCGCCGGTTCATCATTCCACACCCTAAGCCTCTCTCTCTCTCTCTCTCTCTTAAGTCTGATGTTTTATGAACTTGGATGATTTTTCTTCAAAGACAACTAAAAAAAAACTCCTCATGAATGACTCCTTTTTTTCCCTTTTCCTTCTCTTTTGGTCCCTCCACACCCATTTTCTTTGCATCACACTCTTGCGGGATTCTTAAATGTTACTCTAGGTAGGTTAACTATCGTTTAGTGTCTGTCTATCTGTCTGTCTGTGTGTATTTGTGTGTGCTTTACGTATACATAAAACACACATTAACACACACATGCACTCGCACACTAAACTATGCCTAAAAGAACAGTGTTCAGTGAGTTGATATTGTCTGGTTTCACACCATTTTCACACCCTCCTCCTCCTCCACATCTGTTCTTCTCATCATGGCTAAGTACACCCATCTTTAAATGTTGTTATTGAAAAACCTTTTCCACCTGTCTACATGTCACTTTTCCCATTTATAAGAAGTCTATTCTTTCATTGCCTGTTGTAAAGTAATACGGGAGGAAAAAATAAATTTAGACCTCAGGGAAAATGAGAGCAAATTTCTTCAATGTTAATTTATTTTCAATTATTTTGACAAAGTTGGGGCCTATGTTATGTAAATGATATTATATTAGTATATATTATTATTTATTGTGCAGCATACTAAGTTAGGAGCTTATGGCCATCTCAAGCCATTAAGAGCGTATCCCATTTCATGCTTAATTTGTGCTTATTCTCATTCTGGCAGTCCATCAGCAGCCGTTAGTTCTTCTGCTGCCTCTGCCCATCAAACACCCCCCGACCTACTCACAAACATCCATTTCAAAAGAGTAAAACTACGCTCCTTATTATGATTAAATTATTCTTCAGAATTGAATTTTTGTACTTTTGCATTTCCCTCAATTTTCCCTTCCCACAGTTTGATCGATTCCATCCAGAGCTGGCCATTTTTCATTCCTGAAGCCCCCCCCTCCCCTCCCCTCTCTCCCTCCACTTGTCTTCACTCTCATCCTCAATCAGACAAGAGAAACCAGTTAGCATTAGTGGGATGTTGAACAGTGGATTAAGTGAGTAATGCCTTGCTGTGGATTTGAGGTGTTATAGTGTGTGCAGTTTGTAGTTAGAGACAGACTGATAGACAGATAAACGAAAAACAGATAGGAATCAATATCCCATCACATTACTACCTTCTTACTTCTGTCACATTTTCCTCCTCCCTTTATGTTGTGTTTGACACTTCATCTCTTCTTCCGCTGCCACACCTTTTTGGGAGCGCTGTCTAAAAGCCACTGTTGATCTATTCTCAATAAGTTGGACATCTACTTGACATTTTGCACTGAACCCTAGGGGGAGAAATTACGCCCAGTAGCGTAGGCCCACACCAGCCACTCTAGTCTCCTTTTTCATCTCTTGTACGGACTGATGAAGCAGCTTAGTAAACACCTCGTTCTTTATTGTTCTGAGAGGGGGATGTCGTCATGAAGGAATATGAAGGACCACTCGTTTTGCTCTGTCTTTGCTTTTGTGTCTCAACTCTGCTCCTCTGTAAAACATCTCCACTACAGTCTATAAATTATGTGTTACAGAAAAGAGTTAATTAGGTGAGTAGTCAATTAATACAGCACTCACTTCTTCGCAACTGAGTGAATGCACATGCATGAACAGTAAGATAGTGTGCACTGAGTGTGTGTGTGCGAGCGTGTGTGTGTGTACGAGCACAGCTGATCGAGCACGAGCGTGCATGTGCGAGCGCGCATTCGACTGTCAGCATGTTACTGATGGGAAATGTACTCTGCATGAAGTTTCACCAGCAGGTTCTCTGTGAAGGGTGTCTTCATATTTTCCACCACATTTGCTTGTGCTGTTAAACCATTCTTCACCTTGCTGTGACTAATTGGTTGTTTGTCAGGCCGAGCTTCTCGTTTTTTTTAATCTTTATCCATTTTCCGTATATGCACTCCTGTATCTCTGTGAATTTGATGCATTATCACTTATCTCAACGGTGATATAAGCAGCAAGGGAGCATTCTCATGCAAAAACTATTTCTGATGTACGACAGGAACCGGCCCAAAGTACTATGGTTTGGTTAAATCTCTCCATAAGTTGATTCATTCAATTAGTCCGGTGCTGTTTGCAGGTGCATGCATTCACAATCATTCATTTTAGTCCGACTCTTCTCCTTATCATGCATTTTAGTCGGTTGAGGTTTGTTCACCAATGCAATGTTGATGCCCTTTTCCTCCTCTTCATTACATCCCCTTTTGGTCCTGTTTGATAGATCTCCAACAGATCTCTGAAAATGAATAGATCTCTGGAAACAATTTACAGATCTAATGTGACACATACACCAGCATCACAACCGAAATGAGAACGCTGTACTGTAGTCTATAGAGGACATTCTAGGCTGCACGTTTCAGAGTGCATCATATATGTTGCCCATCATGGCTGCTGTGCTAGCTTCTCCAGGAGGTTATTACTTCAAATGACAGCCGTTAATTAGCCAAACAGCAAATTAGCAAATGCACATTTGTGCTAAAGATGATTAGAATGCACTTAGAAAAAAGCAAGTACTAAAGTTTCTCTTGATTGTTGATTAATTGACATACGCAAATAATTACTGCACATTGACCTGAATCAGTATGGTTAGTTTAACATTCCGTTCCTGTAGCCAGAACCAGACACTTGTCTGACTTTAACAACATTTTTTTTATGTAAGTGTCAAGACATTCTGGATGCCAGTTAATATTTTAAATACCACCAGGTTTCTAGACTTTATTCATATGCAAAGTTAAAATAACAAAAGTCCTAGTGATAGCCACACTTAAATAATAAATATAAATATTCTGAGAGAAAGAGTGGGCACCTGGCCTAAAAGTTTCAACTTGATTTTAACTGAGTGCCTTAATGCGCAAACAGCCTAAATGATTAAGGATGGGTGGTGTAGTGTTGCCACACTGTGACAGCACAGTTGTTTAAATATAAAGGCGTAAAAGGGCATGACCACCTCTTGGGTTTCAGTCTAATGGAGGATTTGTGTTCGAGTCATTAAAGGTTTGTGAAGTTTGTCGAGACACACACATTTATAAAGAAACAAAAAACATTTTTTTTTTTAAATATGATCTAGACCTGACGAGTATAGGATTATTCTTTTTTAGATGCATCTGCAACAAGTTACATCTGTAAAATAAAAAAAAAAACTAAATCATTACCTCCACAAACTTGTTTTGGAATATTTAAACCGTATGAAATATCCCACATTAACGGTAAATTTGTAAAAAGCTGTTCATTCATAGAGAATGAACTAAACAAAAACTTAAGTATTTTGAGTTGCTTTATGCAAAGGTTTGTTTAAGAATATACTGTATTATTCTGCATGAGTCAAGCTGTCAGTGTCATGTTAATACTACTACGAGAGTCAGAGATAATTAGACTTTGAAGGAGTCAGTGAGAAAGATGGATTTTTGTAAATAAAATTTGGGGAATGAATAATTCATTACACTGCCAGACAGGATTAAAATTCGACACATGCAGATATCCTCTGACAATTCTCCTCAGGCTATACCTACGTACTCCACTTCCTCAAAATACCCAGATAAACACACACAAGTTCCCAGATAGAGACGTTCCCCTGAGCATATACATGTTAAAATGAAAACTAGAAATGTTAAACATGCATTCCTCTACACTGAAGCAGTTGTTTACATCAGAGAACGCTTCAAGTCAAAACTGTCTTTATTATCTATTAAACTGCAGAATATTTCTTGATAAACAAATTCATATGGAATCAGGAAATCACAAATTTCCATTAGTTAATTTGTATTGTGGAAGACTTATAAAAAAGAAAAACTGCAAACATCTGAGAAGATATTGTAATATTGTCTGGAAAACTCATTTGGGAAAACAATTGAATCATGGTACCTAATAACATTGATGTGATGTTGCCAATAAGCCATAAAACAACTCATTGAATTGACACATTTTCCACAATACCCAGAGATATAAAAAAAAACAGTTTGGCAAAAGCTCAGATGACTAATAATCTATTCTCACAGGATATTTTGTCATATCTCCCAACCTTTAACCACACATCAGGATACTATGGTTTAGACCCACTGTGGGCCAGGACCAATACTTTAAGAAATGGGATAAAACACGGATGAAAGTGAAGCCCTGTGAGCATCGCCTATCAAACAGCAGCACAGTAATGTTACTGGGCAACACATTCAGAATGCAGAGAAAAGGGGGCATGTAGACACAGCGGCTTGACTGAGTTAAGCCTTGACCTCAGAGGCAATTGACTTGTGTACACAGTGGCATTCAGCCTTCACCAGCAGCACATCCGTCCACAGCCGAGCGCTGCCATCTGACTCTGTCCCTCTCCTCTTCTCCCCTTCAGACTGAGACAGCAAGAGCGGAGCACAGAGCAGGCTGGAAAACCCAGGATCATGACTGGCTAGGCAAGCGAGAGGCAAGGAAACAGAAGGAGAGCCAAAGGAGAAGGGAGGGAGGAAGAGGAGTACTCCCGCGCGCACACACGTACACACAGACTGCCGCTGCTCACCTCCCCATCTCCACGGCAACCGTGTTCGCACGGTCGCAAGATTCTGGTAGTACACCTCGGCGAGCTGCATCGCCGGCGTTGGAAGCAAGGGGAGAGAGAAACGGATGAGAGAACGTCCCTTCATCGCCCTCCATCCATCATGTTGTAGTTCTGTTTACTTCACACGCAACACTGACATTATGAGTTGGTGACTCACTTTTTCAAACCTGAGTCATAAAGCATATTTCAACCAGATTGGATCTGGTTTTGTTGCAGTTCGGGCCTTTTTCCCCTCGTTTATATGTAAAAAAAAAAAAAAAAAACTGATGATTTAACACTACTTACTGTAGATTTTGTAAATATTAATACACCTTAGAAGCAGTCATCGGCCCTGCTGCGTCCTCACTCTAGTCGCCCCGGCTTCACCCATCTCCGCCCACATTCAGCACCAAGGCCACGCCCCCCCCGGCCTCGCCCCGCAAGGCCTCGCCCCGCAAGGCCCCCCCCAGTCTTTTGTGCGTGACTTCATCTCTCTACCAACCCTTCACCTGAGGCTATGAGAGGAGGAGTCGAATCCCAGATCACTCCATCATGCCAGTTCTGAAGAGCAGAGAGGAGATCCGGGCTGGCAATGTTCAAGGTAGGCAATGATTCCACTACCTGGATTCTAATTGTGTGTCCACAAGCACATTCTGAAGAAATACAGTCTATAAAACATCAGACAATGGCAAATGCCCAGGATGGGCCAAGGTATATTCTCTTATTCTTTGTTTTGTAAAAAAAAAAAAAACTCTAATATTAATAGTTTGAAATGATGAAAAAAGCTTAGCAAAGTTCTAACATTTCACTATGTGAAATAATGATAGTTTATCTTGATAATTGACTTTATCATTCATTTGTTATCAAAATACCTTAATTATTTTCTGTCTAATCATTTCCCCTCTAGTCTAGAGCCTCGCTCATAATTTCAGGTCATGTAAGATTTGAGAAGAGGTAGACGTAATGAAGCAGAACTACAGAGGTTTTGTGGTGGCTATTGGTTAATACAGTTTTGTCTATTTTGTGATCTATTGCTTCTTTCGATAATAGCTTGAAGGACCTACCTCTGAGAGAAAATGAAGAAGAGGCAGTTCACTGGGTTTTTCAATTTGATGACAACAATGCTGCACGCAACTTTATGGGAATATACTTGAGATATTCGTGGACCATGGAGAAAATATTTTTTTTATTTATTTGGAGTTTTTCTTTTACTGTTCAAGAATGAAGTGCAATTGCACCTCCACTACATTAGGGGGCAATGGCGCTCTTATTGGCAGTGTGTGCGCAGAGAGCATACAGCACAGAGAATGAGTATGAAGGGTAAACATAAAGTGTAGCAGACCCTCAAGTGACACCATGAAAACATATTTATCAGGGGTGAGAAGACAGGCGGAGAGAGATGGAGATAAAGAGACAAACGAAAGTCTCCTGAAAGCTAAGACGAAGAAATATGACGAAGCGCCTGTAGCGCCTGGTTCACTGTGAAAGACCTGTGTGTTACTGTGTCTAACATGTTGGTAGCGGACAGCAGAAAGACAAATAAATTAAAGACATTACACCCCAATCAGGCTGATAAGCCAATTTTATGTAATTTCATGTTTCGGTATCATATGGCTTAACATGGTCAGTCAAAAAATGTTTATATTATTAAGGGATTTTTGAATTTCAGATGCACTTTAAATCATTTCTGTTACAGTTAAAAATCTATTCTTTGTTGTAAGTTGGTCCATATTTCTTTCTTTTTTAATTCTCTCATACACTAATAAGGATACAGTGTTATGCAGAGGTACTTATAACAATTTTATAGACAAATGATACTATTTATAGTCGCGGGGGGGTGCAAGATGTTTTCTTCTTCCATAGGGGGGGGGCGTGACAGGTAACAATTGAGAAGCACTGTGTTTATCTAACTATGGTGGGACTTTTAAAATGCATGTATACACCTTAGTTAGATCATAATCAGACTCAGAAATCAGACTTAGATTTGTCACAGTCACATTGATAAGTTGATGGCAGGGATACACCCCAGACAGGTTGCCAGCCTAGTGTGGAGCATACACACGGTTCACTGACACTTTGAGTAATTTTCGAGTCTTCAGATAACCTCTTCCTACCCACTATGAGATAATATGATTAGAATTAGATTTTCTCTGGCATATCTACACCTTAGTCAGACTGAAGCTGGACTTTGCATGAGTGCATGTTCCACAACCGCAGAGACTGGACAAAGTGGAACAGAGAAGAAGTAAGAAGAGGGGGTGAAAAAAGGCGCCAATTCAGTGTATTTTCTCACAGCGTGACAGGCGAGTATGATTAATCAAAAAGAGAGGGAGAGTCAGAAGGAAACGCGCATCCTATTCTCAGCACGGGCAGCACCAGCCCAGACCGATGCCTCTGGTCCACAACTGTAGCTGAGAATTTATTAAGCTTATTAAGTTGTCAGATATCTATGGATGTATTAACCCGCTGAAACAACAGGGAGCGGACCCCGTCACTTATTGGATTTTCTCGGCTGCATGTGAACCGAGATAAGGAAAGAAGTGCAACTAGATGCAAAAATTTAAATTTGGAGCGTAGCTCAGTGAAGATCTGCATGTAAATGTACTGAATGTCCCATCTAGAGAAATGAAGAATTGTTTCTGTAGAGAAAATCATGCTTTTTGGTTCATCTGTTGTCTTTCATTGTATAACTAGTATTATTAGTATTTGTTTTTTTGCTCGACAAACTCATATGTTGAAGTCTAGAACCTGTTTCCATACATGACCACTCTCTATTTGTTTTCACTGTGAGAATGAGGGGAAAAAAATGTATAATGCAAAACGAGAAACTGCTGTTCATGTGACACATGCTCATTCTTGTGCTGCTTTTGTGAGGGAGCCGGGCATCGAGATGAGTGATAATGAGCTTCTCTGAGCCCATCAAACCGACGAGTTGTGCTGCCTCACAAGGGAAAACAGGTCCAGACAATAGTAAATGTATAAAGCTAGAGAGTGGGGAAGCTGGAGCCTTTTTTTTATTGCTGAGTTTGTGCTCCTTTGAGCAGTTTGACTGATAAAAAGGTGTATTTAAATGGCATTCAGCGCACTTTCAGGAGCACAGATTGAACTTTGAGACCCGTGCGAGGTCTCAAAATAATTTTTCCTTGTTTGAAATAACAATTTTGAAACAAAAACAAAAAAAAATCCTGCGTTGTGTCACAGTGTCCAGCTACAGCCACTGGATTTGTCTCCTGGTGGCATTGCGGATTAAATCCTTGGCTTGGGTTTTCATTTAGCTTGGGTAAGACTAGTTGATAGGCCTACCCACAATTCTAAACTAAGCTCTTCCACATTTGCATTCACCGACTGACAGGATCTGATGTAACTGTCTAATTATGATGGGTGTCTTTTATTTTTTGAAGCGTGAATTAGAGGAGGTGTGTGACAGCTGGTACGTCCCTCCAACACAACAGCGTTCAACACAGAGCAGGTCTACTGTATCCTGATGGCTCACTCACATACAGTACGCCGCATACACTCCATGCTCCCCTAATTACTCCGCACAATATTCCACTCAGAACTCCTCAACAACCGGGTCGCTCCGCTGACACCGCAAGGCTTGAAAGAGCTGCATGTGAACTGTGTTTCTAGGGCAGAGATTCCATCTCAAAGAAGATAACAGAGAGAAGCAACGGGTTAAGGCGTGGCTCAGAGAAACAGAGACAGGCAGACGATGAATCCAGGGGGAGCTTCACCGACGCTGGAAGCAGCTTCGTAGACAGATGTAGCTCTGAGTGCGTGAGCCCGAGAGGGGCGTGTCGTCGCAGCGTCGTGATGCTGCATGTTTTTGGGTAGAGGGGATTAGTGAGCGTGGCTCGCTGCGCTGCTCCCTGGGCCATGAGCAGAGGAGCGACTGCGAGGTACCACGAATGTAGGGGAAAGTCGAAAGGTCGAAGGAACATTTTTCTACTTGGATCCTGTTTTGCTGACTTTTACTGTGTATTAGAGTGATCTGGGAAGACATGTTTGACATGAGAGAGAAGTACTGAGCTACTGAGCATGCATGCCCTGCTGTTATTGGGCTTCTATGAGCAATATTTTTCCATATCTGTCAGACTCATATTGTTTATGTGAGTGTAGAAGTCTCGTGAGAGTTGTATTGTTGCAGGAATCAGTTCTTTCCAAAATAAAATGGAAGAGTCACGCTGTCCTGTATATACAGCTGTTTTAGGCTGCAGGAGTTCATTTTTTTAACTTTTGCAGGTAAAAACAATGATTTATTTTTACCTCCAAATTTTAGGCATCAGGAGTCATACAAAAACTACTGCTGCTGCTGCCGCCAGGGAATTTCAAGAAATGTTTGTGTCTTTAGGTATGAACACAACATTATGAAATTAATAATCTTAGCCTGGCAGGCAAAAAAAAACACTTATGGAGGTCGAACACAATGGGGGAATGGTCGCTGTGAAATAGGCTACTGCTTCTTGCTTAATACTGCTCTGATCAGTCAGGAAAATTACGTCCAGGTTGAAAAGGCTGCTTCTTGTTCACAGAGAGAAGAGAAAGAGAGGGAGATAGATGCTAAATAAACATGCTTCAAAAACAAAGAAAGCAGGATGTGTGGGATTGAGGCCTTCCATGTATTTGTTGATTGTGGGAGAAGGAATGGCTGAGAGGCCAGCAGGAGAACATAAAAGAAGGAGGAGGGACTCTTCTCTTGTTAGGACTAGTCCATCTTGTTCCTTGCAGGATGCAAGTGCAAAGTAAGAAAGCCTCAGAAATAATATACTGTTATTTTCAGCCTGTTGACCGTTTGTTTACCTTGCAAAAAAAAAAAAATCTGTCTAAAGGCAAAAATCGGCCTTTTTACTGCACATGTAGGCTGAGGGCATGTGACGGGGGATCTTTCAGATATGTTCAAGTGCCTGTTTCTTTTGTACTTGTACAAACAACTTTTGTATGTTTTAAGCTTGTTTTTTCATTGATTTAAATTTGCCTCTCGAGAGAAGTTGGATCAATGTGTACATTTATTTTATGCTGCATCAAAATTTCGTTTTATAACAACTGCCCTGCAATTAATCCTACTTTGTGAAGGTTGAATGTTCAGTTTGTGTTGAAACTGTTTTTTATTTGTTCTTTTATTTGGTTTGGGTGGTTAGAGAGGTTTACTCTATATTATATATTGATTGAGTATCAATGAGGGATAGACTAGTTCAACTCAATAAAACTCATCAGCACCACAAACTTTAGCTTCCCAAAAGTCCATATCGTTAAATCAACTTCTCTTAAGCAGTTTAAATAAGAAACACAGCATTTATTTAATCTTTTTTAATGTTTTTGCACAATGAAACAACAAGAGAACAAAGCAATTCAATGAAACAGATTGCTCTAGTGAGAGATAAAGGAAAGACATAGAGGGTTATAAGGCTCTCTCACCTAAGTCTTCTTAAGTAAAGAATACAAAAAATAATTTATTTATTATTACACTGCTTTATAGGATTTTCACCTTTTCAAAAACTTGAGTTCAATTTGTAAATGTTTTTTAAATTATTTTAAATGCAATTTTTTTCACATTTTTTCCCTCATTGATTTACACACAGTACCCGATATTGACAAAAAAAAACAACTAATTATTTATATTTTTGCAGATCTATTAAAAAAAGTTAATTATCACATAGTATTCCGACCCTTTTCTACTGCACTTAAGGTTCCTCTCTATAATCTGTAAATAGAAGAGGCGCTGGACACAAGGTAGGGAGAAGAACGCTGTGGCTGCTCTCCAGAGATGAAGTGGGGAGATGGGAGGAAGTTCTAGAAAGAGCACCATCACTGCAGCCCTCCACCAGTCAGGAAGCCTCCTCAGTGCAACACACATCAACACCCGGAGGACTCTAAGATGGTGAGAAATAGAAATCTCTGGTCTGATGAGACCGACATAGAAATTCTCGGCCTTAATTCTAAGCGGCACGCATCGAGAAAACCAGGCATTGCTCATCAGCTGTCCAATTCAGGACGACTGGCTGCAATCTAAGGAAAGATGAATCCTGCCAAATACAGGGATATTCTGGATAAAAACCTTCTCCAGAGAGCTCAGGACCGCAGACTGGGCCGAAGGTTCACCTGACATAAACCCAGTTGGGCGTCTGTGAAGACATTCACATTCACCATCCAACCTGACAGAGGTGGAGAGGATCTGCAAAGGGGAATAGCAGAGGATCCCCATGTAATCCATGTGTGAAAAACTCATTGCATCATTTTAAAAAGGGTGATGAGGATGAGGAAAGATGAGGGTGGTTCTACTAAATACTGAGCAAAGGGTCTGAATATGGCTGTGTGATATTTTAGTTTTTCTCTTTAATTTTTTAATAAATCTACAAAAAATGTCAGCATTTTTTTCTGTCAGTATAAGGTGCTGTGTGCACATTACAAAGGAAAAAATGAACTAAAATGATTTAAGGAAACGGCTGCAACTAGTGAAAAATGTAAGGGGCTCTGAATGCCTTTCATCCAGATAGCGTTTAATAAACTGGTAACTGAGCATAAATTTGTCCCTTTTCTGGTGTAGACAGAAACTGAGGATGCCTCCTCTACCTCTCCTCTTCTATACCCAGCCATGTGTGACTGAGAGAGAAGGAGGAAGAGCTAAGAATAGAGAATAGGGGGCCCAACGCTGTGATGCCGCCTCTACCCACGTTGCTCAGCTCCTTGCTGTGTTCTCTCACTGAAGTCGGCAGGCGGTTTTCGTCGATGTGCTTGCGCAGGTTCAGCTTAACTTGAGCATCGAACGGCCTACGGCCTTTAGCTATACAAGTTAATTCCTTCTCGTTTTTTTATTGCAATGTCAGATGCAGATATGGAGCTACAGATCTGCCTTTCACTCTGTATGTGTTCACTAATAACATGATCAGAACGTCTGGGCTGTTACATGCAGAAATCTCATCAGAAAACCGTCACTTTTCATGTCACGCCTTTTGAAGCTCTTCCACTGACAGGCAGACAGTCTGAGGCTTTAAAATATATATATTTCAGATCGGATGAATGGTAGAATAAAAGCAAGATCTGTCGGCTGAGGGAAGGGTTGAGGTGCAGAGATGAGAGGAAATGATGATGATGGACTTGATAGCTGAATGAGATTGAGTAATATTTACTAAGTGACGGGTGATGGGGGTTTAGGCCCAGATTCTTTTGTTAGGTGACAGTGCTCGGATTTCCTGAGGGTCTGTCAATGCATCTTGGTGTAAGATGCTGCAGCTAGCATGTAGACTGGTTTTCCTGTAAGAAAAAAGGCAACAGGACTTGTTAACTTTTCTTAAAGGTTTGTTTGGCTTCAGTAGCTCTGTTAGTTGGAGGAAGAAAGTAGCAGCTAAACCAGCTCACGTCTTAACGTGTGTTTGATGACATGACATTGCTATGCATGCAGTGATTTTTGGAGGGACGTAGGCACTGCAGGAAACCCTGATTTGCTAAAAATTCCCCTTAAAAAAGGTGCATGGGTATCATAACGCCCAAGAAACCATGTCACTCAGATGGCCTCGGAGAGATAATCTTTTGATCATTTTTCAGAAGAAGGAGAGATAAATGACTGAAGAGAGGAACAGGAACACATGCAATCACAAAGAGAAACAGGGCGGTGTGACGCCGCTCAGCAGCAGATGAAGCTTAATGAGGAGGAAATGTTGACAGAGGTTAAGTTATTAATGCAGATTTCAACAATGCAATGCAACAATTATACCTGTTGCTGGGAAAAAATATTGCTTTGATCTACATCTTCTGTAAAGCAACCCCATAGAAAACTGTTCATTTTTCTTAGTTGTCCTTTGTGACATTATATAACACTGCGGTTGTCAGAAGGTGAAATCCCATCGGACAACGTCACTGTCCACTAACTTGCTCCAAATCTCAATGAATCTTTTTTTCATTTAACCCTCAGTCGAGGGTAACTTGTTAGTTAATTAGCCGTGGGTGGAGATGGGGAGCGGGTTTGTCGAGTAGACAGAGGTCGGCAGGAAATCTGCCCTCCACCTATACACACGTGAACCTGAGGCAACACAAGCTCACTGTTTTTACCTAATGAAGCAACTGGTCAGTAAGCGAGGCAGAAAGTTAGTGCTCATCTCTCAGGGTGGTAAAGTGGAAGGTGAGGGAAGGAAGAACAAGCACATTTAGGACTAAATGGAGAGGAGTTTGTGACCTTATGTTACTGAAGATTATTTGTGTGGGATTACTGCATGAATGGATCTTTAAATAACTGTTCATAATGCACGTTAGATGGATTTTCACTTGTTCAGTTTTTCTTTGGTGATAAGTTTTTTATCATTTCTTTGTTTAAAAAAAAGGATACAGATTGTAAAGAGGCTGATGATGGAGAATCAGTAAAATCCACTCACATTTAAATGAAACCCTAAAATCAGAGGCTGGGATATGATGCACTGCGCATCTTTTCACATCTCGTGAGATTAAGATTGAAATGGATGAGATAGTCAGAAATTTGTGCTTGAAGGTTTGATGAAAACTGGAGAAGCAGCACCAGCTGTGGTGGAGAGCTGTGATTGGCTCACCCCAGCTTCATTTATTCTACTGAGTTTGCGTTATGAGCATGAATGTGAATGAATGTTACTGCTGCAGCATCTTTAAACACGCTTATTGTTATACAGTCCACTTCTCCTGGGTTCTATTTTAAGTGTGATGGTTCTAACAAGATATATTTGTGGTCTTTCCAAATATTTCCAAATAATGCTATAAGTTCATGTCAGCTTTCTTAAGCTTCTCTATGGAGCTCTAGAAAGAACAGGTCACTTTGGGTTTGTCTCATTACATCAATTTCACCGTATTGGCTGATTTGGAATGGCTGTGGGTGTGACACCAAAACCTACTAACCACTACTACTCTGTGAGCCTTTGGAATATGGAACAGAATTTATATAACACCCAGACCTTCTTTTAATGAGAAAGTAATTAAAATCTCTCTAATTTTGTAGGGATATGTCTTAAACAAAGATGTTTTCATAAATGTATAGAATATGATGTTTAGGCCAGGACCAATATGTTATTTTAATGGTGTATGTGGCCTTTAACAAATAGAGCTGCTGCATGTTGCAACTCTGATAAAATGATGCATACTTGTTTAGCTCTACTGACCAGTAACACTGAGTTCACATCACTTTTCTCATCCTTCAGCTTGTGACATTTTTGCTGAGCAGGTTTATGACCTGGAAAAAAAAAGTTTGGTCAGATACTTGGTTGTGTTTTCCAAAATGAAATTCTAGTTCAGCTTGTTATCAGTTGCGTTTCCATCTTTGTCACAATAACCAGCTCAAGGTTAAGAGCCTAGCACATGTTCGAATAGACAGACATCACATCGGGCATAAAATGAGAGAGTAAAGTATCACGTAAGTAGAATAAAGTGTGGGAATATTAATAATTAACACCCAGAGAGTAACATTGCTTGTTTTATATACCCTTTAAACAGCTGTGCTAATTATTTATTAATGAATTAATGGTGCCACATATGTTTGCTTGGCTCTGCAAACCAAGAATTCACAGTTAAAGGGTGTGAATATAAGCATTACATTTACGGCTAAACCAGGTTATGTTCCCTTTTTAAGATGAGTTTACATTTCTGGAATTGTCTATTGATAAAACAATGCTGCAGGCATATAGCCGAGAATCAACGATTTTTTTAAGCATTAAAGACTTTTTTGTTGCTGCAATGTATACTCTAAAATAGGATATAAATATATCTACTGGCTGCAAAATGTATATTCAACATGTTTATTACACATTGACATATTCTTCTGTAATTGTGCTTTTCGTTTGCTGTGCTGGTGGAATCGTGAAGATATGCAATGTTGTTGTTATGGCATTATGTAACAAGCCTGGGCCAAAATCACAACATTCTTTATTTGCATTCACACTGTTGAGTCATGAATAATCTTCAGGATGCAAAAAAAGAAATAACTTAAAGAAAATGGTATGAGAGAAGAAAGAGAAATAGTAGCATGTAGTCCTTAGAATACTTATGAAATTAACCCTGACTTTAACACACACCCAGGGACGCTGTTCTTTCTATAATATGTGCTGTCAGTGGATAATAACTGCCTGGAACTATTATTTGCATACAAGTTAAAACTAATTAACCGGTCAAACGTAACAATTGGTCACATTGGGCTCGCTTGTTGGCGGTTCAGCTACAGGTGCTGACAGAGGGGCAAGGACTTGGTGGACTGGTGTGAGGCTCTGGGTAATTAAAGGAATTATAGGAGAGACAGCCTGGATAGTCAGTCTGTCATTAGAAGCGGTCCCATGAGTCGTAGGCACCGTAGGCATGCTGTCAAACTCTCCAGAGTGTTGTTAATAGAGCGCAGAGGGCTGTTAATGTTGAATGCTCAAATTTTGCCAACTGTAAGATAATGGATACCCAATTGGCTTAGAATATAGGCAGAGTCTGTTAAAAAAAAATAGGCTGGAAACCAACAGTAGCCGACTTAAGCTCCACGCTACATGCAGTGTGTAGATAAGAGATAGAGGTGGTCCAGACCCTCTGAGGCTAGAACGGCCCTGTATTGCTGCAGTGAAGGACACGTCACTTTGCTGCTAAATTAAGTCCAGAGCAGGAGATACAACCTCAGTGGAATAAATGGCTTCAATGAGGTAATGAAGACCCTGGGGGATAGATAGATCCTGCCTCAACCCTGCATTTTCTTCATCTCTGTGCCTCTGAGTGTGTATATTTATTTGTGTGTGTGCGCGTGTGTATTGAGTGTGTTGCACTGGTGTGATTGTGTATGTGTGTGCATTCTGTTTTGTGTGTGTGTGTGTGTGTCCCTGCTTACCGTCTCAGTCAGTTTATTTGCCTCTGAGGAGGAGACCATATAATGTTATTTAGAGACCTGAGGCAGCCTCAATATGACAGTAGAGATCCATATTGTGTCTCATTATAGGTGCAATTAGCAAAGAGAGAATTCCTGACCAGACTAAAGTGCAGCTAATGAAACACCCAAGCCCTTTTTCAATAAACTCGCAATTTTTGTCTGCCTTTCAGGCCTTTCTACAAGACAGCACAAGGCAACAGATTGTTAAATAGGGGAGAAGACTGTATCAGAGGATTACTAATATTACATATTATAATATATATATTATAAATATATTATAATAATATTAAAACCATGTCAATAGCCCTCACTGCATTAGGTGACATTTCTATTTCCTTTGCAATAAAGAGCTTTGGACAAAGTAGTTTGTTTAGCAAGTCTACAAAGATTATTAACAGTGTTCACATTTTCTGTCTTCAGAGAATAGTTCCTTGTCAGACCTCAAACTACATTGTACACTGCTTACAGAAGTTGAGGTCAACATCATTTGTGATATGTACCATAACAAGCCAGCGAATACAATGTGGTGATGTTTTCCTTCATCAACATGAGCAAAGGTATTTTTAAAATGTCACATACAAGTACAAACTCATTAGAGTACCAAATGTTCATGCTGATAAAAAAAATGGTCTGTTTGTGATCCCTTTTTTTCCTTTTTTTGAGGGTAAGGCTGAAGGAGTCAGAAAGTATCGAAAGACAGTCTAATACAATGTTGGTCATGGATTAATAAAGACAAAAAATAGCAGCACCTGTCTTTCCTTCATGGAATGTCTAGTAATTGATGTCAACAGCAGTATAGTATATTTAATTCATTTAGTATAGTGGAATGTCAGACTATTTTACAACAAACATTCCCCTCTCACTTGTCAGTTGACGTCGTGCGAGTGAATTGAATAATTATGGAGGATTTAAATATAACATGTGTTGGCTTCCACTTAGCCCTGCAGGGGAGTCATTATAGCTGTGTGACGTCTGATTACCTGACTGAACACAACGGGGTCACGCCGCTCTGACTGACGGCTCAGAACGAGCGTTACTCACACAAGACAGCGCCAGACTTTTGGGTGCAGGTGATATGAGTTTTTTTGTCAGAGGGATTATGGTCCGTCTGCTCATCAGCAATATTTAGATTCTGTCCTGAATCAGTCAACAGACATTGCCTCAGTCTAAAGCCACCGAGAACACGCCTGCAGCCTCGCAGGCCAACACGTCACTCTCTTTACCTTTTTTTTTTTAGCATTGTCCATCTGCAGAATACATTTGAATACCTGCTTCTCGCTGTGGATCTGTTGGTGCCGTTATGCGTCGTTAAAAAGTGCCCTGCAGCAGGATGATGGTTGCTGAATATAGAAACCTCACAACGTTTTACCTCGTCTCCTGCTAACGTCATGATCGCTGTGCGATCGCTCTTTTTAAATAAAGAGCAGAAATAAATGTGGGTGGATGTGCAGGAAAAAAGGCATATGTCTACTACAGTAGTCTGTAGTTATTAAAATACAGCCTGCTTCTGAATTAAAATACAGTCCCATTCTGAATTATTGATGATATATTGTAGTTATAACAATGAATGAATGAATTAATTAATTTTCACACACACATAGCATGGGAAATTAATGATCTTACAGTGCATTATTATGATGTGTGTGCAAAAAAGGGGTCACCCACTACAGGCATGCAACAGGCAAATATTCCCAGTACTCTGTGCAGCTCTTGGTTGTTGAAGAGAGAATAAATAAATAGAAAATAATGAAAGTAGCAAAACCAAAAAATAAATAAAAGGAAGAAGGGGCAAATAATAATAAACAGAAATCTCAAACATTGTCACTTGCTGGTAAATCTCTCTACAGTCAAATCGCTCAAACAGATGCTATCTTGACCCCAGCTCTCAATGATTCTTCTTTTAATGGTTGACATGTGCTCATATTTACGTCTCACATAATTTGTTGTTATTTATAAATCACGTTTGGAGCAGTGTTTGCTACCACTCTCACCTGTAACTGACCACCCACTGAATGTAAATGGGCTCCTTAACAGATACGCCTGTCAGCTCACGTTACCCACAGTGCCTTTCAGATCCCACCACATCGGGTCTCGAGGGATTTATACAGTAGTATAGAGCCTGATAATGATAGCAGGGGTGTGTTTTAAACAGCGTGGCAAATTCCCTTTTAGTGTCTCTCAGGATGCTGCCGGAGCTTCCTCAGCGTGTTCACCAGAGTCTGCAAATATTCAGGGCAACATCAGCAACAACATGTGAGCACTAAAACCTACACGTATTCATTACTGCTGGAATTGACAGGGGAGCCGGTTCACGGCTTGATTGATCGTGTGGAATTTTAATTGGCAGATTGGAAGTCTGCGGGTGTGAGTGTGTGGCTCCGGCAGCCCTGGTTATTCTATCGGTGGTTTGTGCCATTTGACAGATTTCTTGATCAATGCACTTTGTAAATGTTAAAGTGCGATGTGACGACTCACTCTTATTGGCATGACCCGGCTCAAGCAAGAGCTGGAAACCCAATTGTGTATGTGTGTGTGTGCGTGTGTGTGTGTGTGTGATTTGTGTATGTGTGGCTACATAAGGGCACATTCACGTATTGGAAAAGCAGAAGGCATGTACTGTATATGCGTCAGTAGGGCTCAGTTGCAGCGTGGACCCAAACAGTGCTTGACCTACTGTGCACACGTTCAAACCATTTGCATGACTGGTTTAGTGATCACGCGAGTGTGTGTGTGTGTGTGTGTGTGTGTGTGTCTCTCATTCGAGCACCGAGTAGAAGGTTAGTCATGTCTGCTGTAAATTACTGGATAGCTGCGAGCTGTGCACACATGTGGGTGTTTTGTATAGCCGCTCGTCACCACTTATCCATGTATTCCCAGCCCTCCATATGTTATTGTAATTGCCGTGTAAGTGAATGTGTAATTCATATGTGAACTTGGATCTGTTGACGCGATGTTAGCTGGCTTACATTTGTTCTATTATGCTGTGAGTAAATGAGCCACTATTGACTCCCTCCATTTAAAAGTGGTTAATTCATGAGGCGGTGGTGGAGATGCTGTATGGGTCTGATTGGTCCAAATGTCACGGCAGCACAGGCTAGATTCTCCCCTTGATCCTGTTTATTTGCCTGTGGCTGTTTTTGGGATCCATTTTTAAAGTGAGGTACACTAAAAGGAGCACTGGAACATCTCAGGAGTGCATTAACCTACCGTGTGTGTGTGTGTGTGTACATGGGTGAGTGCGCGCGCACATTTGTGTGAAGTCACAGTGTGCTATTTTATGTTACAAGTGTTTTATTCCTGTCAGCGAGAGCTGGCGCAGCAATGTGTGGCCGCTCAGATAAAAGTAAATTGTGTGTTATTAGGAGAGGGCACGCACTGCATGCAGCGTGCTGCATGAATCGTGTGCATCCTTCTGTCCATCACCGTGTTTTGTGGAAACACGTTACTATGGAAACCGAGCACTGCTGTTACACAGAAAACACACATCCCCGCTCCCTCGCTCACTCTCACACTTCTTTTTTTTCTTTTTAAGATTTTCTTACTAATAGTTTCCCCCTGGTGCCCCAGTGGTAGATTTGTTTGCCCTTTTGCAGACTTTCCATCTGCTTTTTTTGTTGCCAAACACACTTTATCGAGACCATTCCCCTCTTCCTTTCACAATTTTTACCGTGTTTTTTTTTCTTTTTTAGATTTTTTTAACACCCTCCCCAACCTCTTCTTTTATCATCTTTTGCTAATCATGTCCTCTTTTCATCTTTCTTTCTTTGGCTGTATTGCCCGTCCACACCTCCCCTCC
This sequence comes from Eupleurogrammus muticus, assembly GCA_036785175.1. NCBI lineage: Eukaryota > Metazoa > Chordata > Actinopteri > Scombriformes > Trichiuridae > Eupleurogrammus > Eupleurogrammus muticus. Next base: position 9,776,191 of record JAYKQN010000003.1, read on the forward strand.
CTCCCTCCCTCTTCTGGGTTTCTTATTGCAGTTCCTTCCTCCACCTCCATCTCTTTTGTGTATGTCTCTATTTATTCCCTCCCTCGCCCCACTCTTCTCTCTCCTCTCCTCTGCTGCCTTCCTCCCACTCGTATCCTCCTCCTCCTTCTCTCATTCTCTCATTCTCTCTCTCTCTCTCTCTCTCTCTGCTCAACTGTGGCATCCTCCTGGAGAATTCAGCTTGTTTACAATTAGCATGTGCACCTGCAATTAGGTTGACAAACCTCTGGTAATTAGACCTTTTAGACAAACCTTTTTATGTGGAGATCATTTCCTCAACAGGCCTCTTCTCTTGTGCTCGCCCTATTTTCGCAGAATACGCCTTTTGCTTTCGGCTGCCGTTCTCTGCTTTTCCGTCAGCTCTCCTCGTCACTTCTCTCTTTCTCTTCTATTCTTTGGACTTTTTGCTTTCTGGTGATGCTGGATCAGCTCCACAAATGCACAGAGCTGCTTGATAAATAAAAGATTACTGAAGGTGTTGTGTGAGCGAAGAGGAGGAATGAGCCTTTTCCTCTGCCCTTCACTTATCCCTCTCCTAATGTGCTGCTGCTTAACTCAGAATATGAGCTTGAACATATACTCGTTAAGAGTGATGAAAGAATGATGAAGAGTCTTTATCTATGCAGAAAATATGCCCAAATGTGTATTCTTTATACGCTCACATATGTGTGTGTGTGTGCATGCGTGTTCACACACACACGCACACAGTAAGAAGCCACAATTTTCACATCAGGCTATGACTAATTGTGTTTCTCTGTGCCTGTCACCTCCCTCTGCCTCCATCTCTCACTCCGCTTCTCTCTTTCTCTCCCACTTTCATTTCTCCTCCGTGCTGTACTCCGCTGCTCTTTGCACAGCTGCTTATATAGGAGCAGTAAATAATAGCAATAATAGTAAATAATAGGTTTGCAGCAGACTTCTAAGAACAGCAAGGGGATCTCAGAGGACTGGTGGGGGGGGGCAAGTGAAAGGAAACAGGTTTAGAGGGTCAAGAGGAGAAAAGCAGTGGAAGTAGTGTGGGAGGAGAGATGGTAGAGACAAAAAGAGAGAAAGGGAGCGAGAGGAAGACTCGGCCTGAGCGTCTAATGGTCACTTAGCCTGGCAGCTAGTCCATGAAGCTTTGAGGCTGTCAATCTGTCAAAATGCACCCATTGCTGTCCCTGGAAACACACACACACACACACACACACACACACACACAGCTCTGTCTTTGATGTGTGCTGCAGGGCTGCTCTGAGGCAGTCACAGCACAGTAGGCATATAATGGACATGATGTTGTCACTTGATGCTGTACGAGTGCTCGCAGGCCTTTCAGTGTGTAGTGTGATACCCAGCTATTTGGGTCAACTTGTAGTTTGGTCTGCAATTAAGGGATGGAGTAGTCTGTGAAGACCAAAGCTAGATTTTTTTTTTTAATCTCTTCATTGGTATCAATCATAACACCAACCCAACAAAGTTTCAGTTCCATATTATTTTTTTTTTACAGTGCAGCATGTCTTCTCAATGTGTAGCTCCACCAGAGACAAGAGTTCAGTTTGAAAAGAAGGAAAAAGAAGTTAAATAATGAATAAATATATAAATACATACACATGCAATATGGTTAGTTTACTATTTACATTGATTAAAATACACACATATATTAAGAATTTAAGTATACCTTAAATTTGGTTATTAAAGATATGTCAGCTGCAGGAACAACTACAGTGTTTATAAATGATCAGACGTTTTCCCTGCAGATTATCTACAGCCTTTACAGACTTATATTTGCAGATGATATTGATGCAGATGATTTGTTGTTCAGACTCTAGTATTTTGTGCTGAGCTTTGTTTGTAGACGTCACTGTTTTTGACCAAATCTGAAGTGTTTTCCCGAGTGTGTTGCATTTACCGTCTTCCTCTCTTTCTCTTTCTTTTTCCCCTTTCTAGGGACGGCATTTACACTCCTCCACAATGCTTGTCAGCCTCCATCTTTCTCCCTCCTGTCTTCAGGACAAGCGCCTCGTCTCCTCGCCCCCCCATCGTCCTCCCGCTCCGGTCCAGTCGACCCACCACCTTCGCCCTTGGCCTCGGCCAGCCCTGCCCTTCCTGTCCTTGTCCTTCTCTCTGCTCCTCCTCTCCATACTCCTGCTGCCCGTCTGCGAGTCTCGCCGGGGCGGGGGTCCGGGCACAGGGCCTGGAGGTGCCCCGGGGGGACAAGGCGGCCAGAGGGGCGGCGGCGGCCAGAGAGGCGTCATCATCCCTCCCCAGTACTCTCCCGGCTCGCCGGCTCTTCCCCCGATCAGCCCCAAGCTGATCAACTCACTCAGCATTGCCGTCATCCTGGTGGGCAACTCTAGTGAAGTGGCCCTGGGGGCCGGACTTGAGAAGGAGGACTTCCTGCACATCCCGTACCCACCCAAAGTGGAGGTGGTCACCATGAACGAGACGGACCCCAAGAGCATCATCAACCGGATCTGTGGACAGATGACGAGGAACTCGCTGCAGGGCGTGGTGTTTGGGGACGACACGGACCAGGAGGCCATCGCTCAGATCCTGGACTTCATCTCTGCCCAGACACACATCCCCATCCTGGGCATCAGGGGGGGCTCCTCCATGGTCATGGCTGCCAAGGTAGGAAAACTCTTTAGCTGAATTTTTTGTGTTTTTTTATTGAATTGTGAATTATTCTCAATATGTTACGTTGTTTTTATTTCAAATACTCAATACAACCTGGACACTGACTACACAGGGATATAGGGAAAAACTGACAATGGCAGAAAAACAATGTTTCTAAGATAATCCAACTTTTCAGTTGCATATCCAAAAGAAATATCAGAAAAACGTTCATTTTAAAACTCTTTGTTTGATGTTTTGTTGTCCGTCTAACATGATATTAATTAGTCAAAGTGAGGATCCTCTTCCGCACAGAGCTGTTCTCATTCTTGCTGGGCCTCTCTGGTGATTGATTCCGCTGTTAATTGACCTGCTTGGTGAGCCTGACATCGTATCGCAGCTCCTCACAGCGAGTTGACTCAACTGGAAAAGGACTCGCAGCGCGAAACCAAAGAACACATAACAAGTCAAAAAACCATCGCTGTGGGATTGGATATAACAGATTTGGCACAGACCGGGCTACACAAGGAGAATCTACGATTTCAGGAATGGAACAATAGCTTAGAAACGCATCCCTAAATAATAGGTACGTTAATAGGCTTAGTGGTGTTCAAGTGCCTTACAGAGGAATGATGAGAAACGTTAAACAATGAGGATGAGGTTGTTTTTTTCTTTCATTAGATTCTGGATGGAAGGTTGCATGTTTTTTTGCAATAGGCTCTGATGAAGTTATATTTGGTTTAGGTAAATTCTTAGTATTATTGTGGTGTAGCAGAAGAGACTTGAAGGTTCCATATCAAGGAAATTGCCATTTTTATTCCTTCCTTTTTCTAAAAAGATGGTCTCTGTGTTCTGTAAGTACTGCCTGATGTACACAGCCTGGATTCAGAAACTCTGCCCTAAAACAGCTTGTTTGGTGGTTTTGTGAAGTCACACCTATACAGTCACCACCCACCACCCATTCACAGTGATTCAAATCATCCAGTCATTGGATTTATTAATCAAACAAAATGGAAATTATATATAAAATTATAATGAGAAAATGTTTTTTTTGTTTTAAGCCACAGACAGGCCTGTATTATGTGTATGTACAATATCACATTACAACAAAAATGTACCTGTTACATGTATTACAATTACAATGTATTATATCACAACTTCAAATACAACCCAGAAAAGGTCACGATAGGGCACGCTTAACAAGGAAAACATTACCAACAATTGACTTTAATTTGACAGAAATAGATTTTAATTAAATTTATGTTGGTAAAATAGTTTTTCAGTTGCTTTTTCATGTCTTATATTATAGTTTGTTACATATCTTTGGATTTTTAACTCTTGGCCAACAGGCAATGTAAATAACGTTAGACCTTGCCTTTGGTAGAAACTTATTTTTTACATTTTTTTTTTTTTTTTACAAGTTTCTGATTTATGGATATCGAAAGAAAAATAATAATCACATCTATAAATAATATATGTAATATAAATAATTAAAATAATAGTTTGTTGCAGCCCCATTGTATTGCTATTTTAGAAAGGTAGAAACTGTATTCACCACAATGTCCTGCTGTAGAGCTGTTGATCTGACATCATTTTGGAGAATCTTTCTGTAAAATTCTGCATACTAACTAGAAATTAAGAAATAACTACATGAGATGAATCATCTCATTATTGTAATTCATCTATAAGTTGTGTATCTTAAAAATACAAATATATGACAACGCATTATGAACTCACTAAATACTAATTAGAAACACCGCTTATGTTAGATCTATTGCAGCAACAATAGTGGGATAATAAGCAATTTTGCAATTCATGATCAGCTGGATGTCAGATCTGCAGCTTTACTTGTTGCTTCACAGACCAACGTGGATCAAGAGATAATCGAATAAAAGCCCCGTTTCAAAGAGAAAGGTGCACCCCCTTCAGCGTGTCAGGTTCAGGATCACCCTTAAAGCCAGCAGGGCCCTTTCTTCTTCTAGTCAGCGACACGCTATGAAACATTGGTGCATATGAAAATCAACCAATAGTGGACAGACAACGTGAGAGCGGTAGAGATGATGAGAGGACAGGATTATTCGGCTACTGCAGCAGAGATGGAGAAGGAGGGATGGGAATCATTCTAAGAAAAGAGAGAGAGAGAAATAGAGGGGGAAGGTTATGAAAAAACACAACTTGCGTGGGTGTGCAAGAGGAAGAAGATTCTGCTCAATGTATAATTACCACATTTTAAGCTGACAAAGACACAGAGGGCACAAACTGAGAGTGACAAGCGGGAAAGAGTCGATGGGCGCGTAACGGACATGTGGAAGCACTGCTGAGGGAGTAGAGTGTGTGTGTGTGTGTGTGTGTGTGTGTGTGCACCTGCATTACACAATATTTGGTGCTTAACGTGGTTTTTGAGGAATTCTCTGCATTCTCCCCAAATTTTCTGTGATTATTGTTAACTTGGCACATTCTCTCACACCTTAATTCTTCCTCTGTTACGCATGTTCAGCGTCAGTCACACACACACACACACAAAAACAGAACGAAGGATTAATGTAGTGGATATGGTTGGCATGGCAACCGCTTGCTTATATATATTTCTCTCTACATATTGTATAAAAGCAGTTACAGCAGGAAAGAGAAAGGGAATGATTATTTCTGGAAAAAGCAGTGCTAGAATAGAAAAGGGATAATGCCCTAGTCACGGACGGGGTGGGAGTCGGGTTGAATGGATGAGTGACTAGATTAAAGCGTAAAAACAGAGAGGTGTAAAGATGGGGAAAGAGGATCAGAAATAGGGTGGTGAGATTTTGAGGGAATAAATGAAAGGTGAATTGCATTTCACAGTTTTAGTGGTTGCTGGTGCTACTGTGGCTGTTTTTAATGCTTTTTTGGAATCTTTTATTTATAGCTTCTCAATCATATTGCAAAAAAAACGTGGGGGAAAAATGCTGACATGTTGACATCCACACATTATCCATACCCAGAAAAAAACGAATATACAAACCGCACAGAGAAGGAAGCCAATAGCAATAAAATGGATCTGCAAGGATATAATACATTACAGTGGGGCTTTGACTCAAATGTGACATCATGTTACTAACATGCCTACAATGTCACTGCTAACACTGATGTTTAACAGGTTGAAGTTGAACTGTTCAGAGACAAAAATCAAGATGGCTTCATCCTCTGGGGAACATGAATGTCTGTACGAGACTTCATGGCAATGATGTTTTAGTCATTGTCTGGCTCAGTTTTATAAACTTGAGCCAGACAATCATGCAAAGATAGATGTCATTCATCCATTCAAGCAAGAGCAGAATTCCATACAGTATGTCTGTAAATGATGTGGTTTTCCAGCTTTTGCCATGTCTAACATGACAGTCAGTCAGGGTTCAAACTGTCTTATGAATTCTTTATTTGAATTGCATTTTTCTTCTTTAAAAAAAGTTAGAATCTACTATTGAAACATCCTCAGACCAGAAGCCTTTGACATAGAAATCCCTCACAAGACCTGCAGCTACATGAAGGCAGAACTGATGGATAACATCACAAATATTGTTGTTATAATAGTACTCAGTTAACGACTTTGCATTAACTGTTATTGTGTCTATGTTTCCACTGGTATCTTTATGTGCTGATTACATCTTGGGAGGTAAAGACAAGTTTCCATCTTGGCTGAAAGTAATATTATATTCTCCTATAAATAAAGGAATAAGGGAGTGTAGAAAAGAGTGATGGAGTCCTGCAGAGGTCATAAACAGGAGAACGGACCCGCCAATACATGCAAATGCATTTTGAATAGCGGGGCACTCATTTTGACCTTTGCTTGATTTCTTGTTCTGAATTACACATATTTGGATCTTGCATTTCGTCCGCTCCAGTCAAGTTGTCACTGAAGTCGATTGTGCCGCTGAGCCACATATCCAGAGACATCTGCCTTCGGTGAATCAGAGTGCTTCATTTCCTCCCAACTACTCTGCCTCGCTTTGCACCTCGGTTCAGATCCAGCGCTGCAAAGCAGCCGCAGCGAGCTAGACACACAGTCCCTTTTCGCCTGTTGAGCGTAAAACGGTAAAATTATTACGTTGTGTTAGCAGTGCATGATTTTGAAGGAAAGATCAATGTAAAATGGACCTGTGGTGTATGACCTTTTGTTGAATACCCACTGACTCTTGCCCCAACTACATTTCTTCCCATTTCTGAAGGTGGGTTAGGAATACTGCGGTGAAGTTGGCCTGTTATTGGATATTGATTTGACGTTTAGTTTTATCTTTGCTTTTAATCAGAGACCAAGGCAGTGTGCATGTAAATAAAGAGTGAAGTATATAGCAGCATCATCATACTCCGATATACTACAGTATTGCTCTTAAATTATATCATCTATATAAGCTTCTAAGCATCTAAGCTATAGATGAGCAGTTCTATGACCGTACACACTGTGCATCATTCTCAAGTGCATATGACTGCAAAAGGCAAGTCAGTGATTTTCTGGGATCAATAAATCAATTCGCTTTGAGGTTTCCAAATCCATTCCCTATCAGTCCACAATTATGACTAATCTATTTTACTCCTCTTCTACTTCTACGTAGAGCGAGCCAGTGGGTTTGTCCTTTTTTAAAATGGCATTTGATCTTTAAACCACATCATTGCTCCTGGTCTCAGTAGAGATGGTATGGTCATATAAACCGGCCTGATATCTCGCAGCACTCCTGGCTTCATTGTCCTTTCCAGTACCCCATTATAATGAATCAGCGAGCCAATGACAGATGCAGGTAGGCCCATTATGCACCAAACAATTTGCACGCTTCCATTTAGCCATTAATTCACTCGTGCCATGTGCAGGTATTGGCATTATAGGATGACAGAGCTGGCCCTGGCCCACACTCAACTCCAGCTCTGGAGACTAATGAGGTCTTCCAGATCTATTGTTGGGACTTAAGCTGCATGTGTGTGTGTGTGTGTGTGTGTGTGTTTCTGTGTGTATGTGCCTTTATGCATGTGTGAGTATGTGTCGTGCACGTGTGTGGACATGCAAAGCATGCCGTGTTCCATGATAATGGCCTCTGTGCCTGTGTTTGGGGAGATTACAGCAGTTGTTTTCACTGCACACAAAGTACCTAGTGGCACAGCTTCCTGATATTATTACCCATAAATCGTCTACTTTCCTCAAAGTTTTTTTTTTCTCCCAGATTTCTTTTTTTTGTTTTGTTCATTTTTCATTTTAACACTGTCAACCGTACCAATTTTGAAATCATGCAGGAGAGGTTACAGTTCTTGCACACTCAAGACAAATCTCTCTCTGGGTAAAAAAAGAAACTGTCTGTCAGATGGTCAATAGTAAAACTCATGGATGAATGGTATGTGGTGTGATTTCCTCCTATTGAAAGCAAGCACAAATTAGGTGTAAGAGAGGGACAAACAGCTATTGATTCCCTCTATAAAAAATACATTTTGCAAATACAAATATAATACTCATTGCCAGATAAAACAATTCACTACTAGTGAACGATTACAATTATACACACACTCTCTATTAGCCAGACCAACAGGTGGCTGCACAAATACGAAGGTCTTTGCAATTTGCAATTTTTTTTTGCAGCTGACATGATTGTTAGAGCCAAGGGTGCACTCTGCTTTCTCATCCTATTGTTCACTTTCCAATTTGGGGTTTTATGAATTTCCTCCTTTCATCCTGCATGCTCCACATATCCTGTAATGCTCGGTGGCATCCTACAAGGCTCGGTTTTGGGCACTCGCTGCTCTACAAGTGCCGCCGTTACTAGTTTAACTACAGTGCATTTCTCAGAAGCGTGTGCTGCCAGCAGCGCTGTTCCCTGAATAAAACAGCTTTTGAGTTTCAAAGCCCCGTTTTTGATCTGTCTGTGCGGCGGCGTCCACACGAGCTACATTTTGCATTAGCATTTCTGAAGCTCAAGCACAGCGGAGTTTTTTGCTGCAGCCTGAAAGAAAAACTGCTGAGGATCAGTACGTGATGCCAGCCACCCCCCGACACACAGACGTGGAGGCTGTGTGTGGCTGACAGAAGCACGCCTGTACGGTGGCGACGTCACTTACCAGTCCTCAGGGCTAAGCCACATGTCTCCATTACAGGGTCCATCTTTACCAAGACTATTATTGTCCATGAAAATCAATGAAACTCAATAAAAAAAATCTGTGAAACAATCATACATAGCATTTATGTTAAAATTATAGAGAAATTGTGCTTCATTTCCATCTTGAACAGATTGAGTACAATTAAGAATGCATTGTGTGCATCTGTAGCATCTGTTGAGTTTTTATTACTTTGTAATAATATGTATTTCAGACCCTTTTAAACAGATTTTAAACCCTGACAAGTACTCCATATCACAAAAAAATGAAAAAAAACAATTATATATATGTTATTCCTCTGTGTCGTAGATGTCCATTGTCAACTGAGAACTATTATAAACACATTAATGAGCCACACTGCTGCACTGGGTGACATGACTAATAACAGCGATTACATTTAGTCTTCGGGGAGTTGTTCCATGTAAGACACTGCATGTGTCACTGCACACCTGGTTCCTACACTGTTCCATTTATGAGGTCAGTTTACACCAAAGAAGGGCAACGCACCGCGGTGCAAAACTGTCCTGTCTCAGCTCAACTCAAGCTGAATGGTGACGTCGCCTGCAAATTAACTTGTCAAGTGAACAGCCAATCAACTCGTAACAAAGTCAGTTGGTTAAAATCATAAAAAAATGTTAGTTTTAGACGGAGTGAAGAGGATCAGCTCATCAGTTTATTTTGAGGAACCACTGTGACTGTATGAGATGCAGCGTTCTCCCTGCAACAGAAACATGAGTGTGTCTCTGCTGTTCTCATTTATGTACGAGGTTTAGCAGCCTAACATCATTGATTAGTTAAAACACACTGACACGACTGGTCAGGATCTGATGTTAATAAATGTTCTGTGTTCTTCTACGTGTCCAAATGGTCATCTATTGCACACACAGTTACATTACTAAAAGACATTTCTTTAATCATAAGTAAAGTAAATCCTAACAGAAATTACTGTGGTAATGAAATGAGTTAAATATCTGCCAGTGGAATAAGATTTTTTTGTCAAAGTCAATATGACATGGACAGAAAAATGTGTCCCCAAACCATGTTTCATTTTTCTGTGCATCGCCTTTTACATTTTCTTAAGGATTGGTAAGATTGTCTCTTTTAGCTCCAGCAAACGCAGGTGGCCTAAAAACAAGGAACTACTCTTTAGAGACAAAAAAACACAATAGTTGACTGTAATTATTATTTAGAACTCTTTCTAAGTGATAAAGGAACATGTCACCTAGTGCGATGCTGTGGCACATTGATATGACAAATCAGGCTTTGGGAATGTGCACAATACTTATAAGTAGGATCTGTTCCGTTTAGAAATTGAAATCATTTAAAGGTGCCATATTGTGAAAAATTTCATTTTCATTGTTTTGTGACTATAGAGATGGTTTAAATGTAATAAAAATACTGTCCCATGCAAAAAAACATCCAATCCACAGTCAATCAGAAGCCTTGTTAATTTTAATGAGACCAAAATCACTTTATTCTTTCTAGAACTTAAGTGAGAAACTTGAGCGAGAAGGGCTAAAACTGTAATCATATAATAACTTCAATCAAAAGCTGAAAAAGTGCAGGATATGGAATCTTTAACCAAAGTGTTTTCGTCACCTAAACTCAGGCGTCAGACCTGCAGCTAAGGTGTCGAGGAGCACAGTAAACAAAATCCAACCAGCAATTATGTTCAATGTATTTGAGAAAACAAATTAGTAGTAAATAAACATAGTGTGAATGAGACTGGGTTGGAGTTGCATACCTCACTTCTCCCCATCATGTATCCGTAACTCAACAAGGAGTGATCTTTGCTCATTAGGTTTAGCCCGCACGGTTTTTGTTTCTCACACAAAACAACAGCAGCAGAGCTCCGTACAGTAGTGTTAAGCTGCAGGTTTGCTGGAGCTAAATATTTCATGTCAGGGTAGTTTTTTTTGAGAGGATACTATGAGATTACTCACAGATTGCTCCCAGGACCAGACAGATTTTCTCTTTGTACTGTTGTCCACATCATGTGCACATGGACGAACTTTATCGGATAATTAAGACATTGTAAACATCAAATTCATGTACAGAGGCTAAGGACTGTATTGGGATTTGTTTTAAAAAATGAAACTCCAGGTTTAGGATGTTATTATTCTGCTTTGTATCGTATCATGCTTAGGAATTTCTGTCAGGGGTTTCACGTGGACGGAGTCACTGATGCAGTCATCAATAGTAATGTTGTAATGTTGTTGCTGGACTAATCTAACGATACCATGGCCTCAAAGAAATCAACCACTCACTTCTATACAATGTTTGAATGAATTAAGTAGCGGCCAACCAGAAGGAGTTTTAACGCCACTTGTTGATATGACGCCACCCATCTGAATTAATCAAACTCCATGTGTATGTATTTTGGGACAGACCAACCACAATGTTGCGACATCAAAATTAATGAAATCCAATACAATCCTACCATGTAACCATAATGAATGAATCTGTACTCAGATTTGAAGGTGTTCATCATCCCTTTTATGTAATTTCCTTATTCTTTTCAACTTTTTCCTCCATATCCTCATTTTTGTTCGTTTCCTATACTGTCCTCTCTCACCATAGACTGTTGAATGCGGTCCCACCTCGGGGTTCCTCTTCTCTGATAAATTTCAAAATTGTAATTGTGCTCTGTAAATGGCCTCCTCTTTTCTCCTCTTCTCGTTCTCTCCCTCCATATAATGAGTTTGTTTTATCAACGGCTGCTCGTGGAGTAATTCTGGAGCTCACAGGAGACGTCTGTATTGCACTCGTTACAACAGGTTGTCAGGAAGCTCTGGGGGCCTCGCTGGACTTCTCGCTGCCAGCGTGACTTTCTGTTCTATGAGACTGCGTGTGAGTCCTGATTATCCACTTAGTCTCATCAAATAAGGTTTAACATTGTATATTATTCTAAAGAATCAACACTCATGCCCGGGTGAAGTATGACCGCCATGAGAAGCCAGAGAAGTGGTATCGTTGTTCTAAGACACGCGGCCTTCTCTGTGAGGCATTTTAACAGAGATGATACACAAACAATGAGAGAACAGAGCAGAAATCTGAGCGAGAGGACAGCTGAAACCTACTTTAGCAGAATGAGAGCGACTGAAGGAAAGAATTACCAAAAACATGACATAAATAACTCATGCTCTCAAATTGAAAGACCACCCTCTTGAATGAAGAGGGTAAAAAAGCCTCATAAATCAACTGCTTGTTCCCGATTTGGCAAAAGAGGAGCAAGCTCTCAAAAATTGTGTATAAGAATATAAATCTTAAGTCAACATAAGCAAAAAAGCACAAACATAAGGAGGATGTGGGGATAGTGGAGCTACAGCAGCAAACAGCGTTTGCATGAGCACGTCAGCAGATTAAAAGTGTTTCTTGTCGTGTGGCTGCCATAAGCCTTTTGTGAAGTACAACAGAAACAGACGATGACAATCACAGACCTGAACTCACACTTCCATTCAAATGTCAAAATGCACCGTTCAGGAAGGAAATGACGGAATTCTGTTGTTTGGTTAGGACAGTGAACACTGATGGACGAAGAGTTTGTTCCCTTGACCTTTGCTGACCATTGATCAGGTTGAGTGATGGACTGCCGTGTTCTGTCTTACATCACAGCAGCCGTCTGCCTCGCTTCAAACCCAGAACATCACGTAGCTGCCAGAGAGACTGAACATATTACTGCTGACATACGCCCCAGTTATGACATGAAAATGAAGGATATTTACTCTGATGAAGCAGAGCTGCACATTTTTAAAACAGAAATACAGTTAAGAAAAGCCTTGACCTTACATCATTACACAGCAGTAGTAGTAGTAGTAGTAGTATACTATAGCATTGATATTAATAGCTTTTTGCTAAACCTTCCCCCCTATAACCCACATTTATGTGTCACAGATACCATTTAGTGTCAATAAAGTTTAAAACTTGAAACTCTAAATGTTATATATTTTTTTTGAATGTGTACATAAGCTGGTGTCATTGTTCATGAATTTGATATATGTCCTATTGTAGTAACGTTTTATGTTTAGGGAATAGAGAAACAGTCAACGAGAGATAAGAGATGGTGCAGAGCAACCATTGTCATATAATTTGGTGATTTTCAATGGTTTTGCGTCAGGCCGAGGGAAGGACTCTTGAACGCGGAGAGAGCTGGCTGACTTGTGGGGGATTTAATCCCAAATGGGCGGAAACGTTGAGTTTGTTCTAATTGCAAGGAGCAGATGAGAGCAGTCATTAACGTTCATCAGTGAACCTCCACTTGTTGGGACTGAGATAAGGAAAGAGATACTTCATTGATCCCCACAGGGAAAATGATCCTCTATACTTAGCCCTTCCTGTTAGTGCGGTTTGGTTTGGTGTACGTTGATCTTTGGAAAATCAATCACGTAAAACTGAATTTTGTTAGACTCTGAGGTTAAAAGTACATGGGGTTCTGGCTGCAGAAGACATGCTTCTACTTATGTCGGTGCTCCTGATACTTTCGCCATCATTTGCAGCCCCACAGCTGAACCTCAGATTACTGTGTGAAGTGAAAGCCAAGATCTCCTCCGGCAGACAAAAGTGTAGCATGCACCCTGGATTTCACCTCCTTGATGGATCTATTTGCTTAGATCTGCCTGTGTTTTTGAATCAGTAGCAGGTTACCCTACGCATGTTCAATGTTCAACGTTCTTTCTATCAGGGATTTGTAATTTATCTTATCAGCCTCTGCTGGCCTAGTATTATATTCGTGCTGAGGTCTCCATGTAGTCTGAGATATTTATTGATCGAATCAGCGTGTGGTAAGGGATTTTTTATTTTACCCAAAGAATATCCAGTTTAAAAAACTCTCGACTTGTGTAGCTGGGGCCTAAAACATCCTGACAGAGGCTGAGCTGAGGGGCTGCATAAAAATGCCAGTGTAGGAGTTTTCAGAACTGTAAATCATGCAAAGATATTCCAGTAGAGCCACCTAATATAAATATTGACCAGGAAAAGTGCATGACCCCTTTAAAATATGCTCTTATTGGGGAAGGCAGCAATTAAAACGCCAGTGACTGGTGCTTGAATATATCGCAGTCAGGTCCTTCCTTCCTGCTGCTGTCAGACTTTACAACAGCACTGCTCCCAGCAGACCACACACCAAAACTGACAAATCCACTCATGAGCAATTTCAATGTATTATGTATACTAAACTGTTTTACTTATTTATATCTTGCTATCTGTTTACTTATTTATAAAATCTTGCTCTTTCTTTAAACCGATGCTCCTTGCTGTTGCTCTATCCCCTTTGCTGCTGTAACACTGCAAATTCCCCCACTGTGGGATTAATAAAGGATTATTTTATTTTATTTGGCAGGTGCCAAAGCACTCCTTTACTAAGGGCAATTTTATGATTCAGTATCATGTTTATTCAAATACATACAAACAAGAAGAGTTGCAGGTTGAACCCCCAACACTAAATGCATGGGAGTCTACTGTCCCATTATTTGTTGGCTACAGCAAAATAAATGTGACACCGAATATACATTTTTTTTTACATTTTAATTTTATCATGCAAAAACATTTTCACATTCTTATCTCAAAACTGTTCATTTTTGTTATTTCCAGGCTTAGTTGTACAAGTGTTCTAAGTCGGATTCAACAATCTCTCTAATGCTTGTTTCAGCCTGATGAATTCCCCGGGTTCATGGGGAGGTGAAAGAGTAAAAAAACACTGCACAGCTTCATGTGCGGCTTTCAGAAGTAGGAATGCTTTGACGTTGAGTTAGATATTTCCAATGCAAAGCGCTCTGTAATGGGAGGCTGTCAAAGGATAAGTGCTGATCACAGGACGTTAGGGGAGAATCTGACGTTCTACAGGTGATGTTACGCTGTCAGCAGCATCACAGGATGAACTGGACAGAGCTGAGACACACAGAGGCAGCTGTCACAGATCCTTCATAATAGGCCAACGGAAATCATGTTAATGATAATAATGATAAACAAGTATTATTATTTCATTGGGGTTTATTTTAGGCAAATTTAACTTTTGTTAATTTCATTTATTTTTTACTCCAAAGTTTTTTTTGGACAAAAATGAGTTTTTGGCGGCTTCTTTAGGAAGCTTCTATAAACATGATATGAGATGACGTGTGTTTGATCTAACTCCAGGTAATCCAGGTAACTTTTGGATTTGCACTATGGAATGAAAGGAGAGTGAGGAGAGGGCTAGTTTTAAAGTTGCCTAAAGTCACACTAGAAAGTTCAAAAATGTAAACTTTTTGATTGAAATTATTATTTATTATAATATTCTCTGATAAAGGTTTTGTGTTTTCCCAAAAACTACAAAAAATGACTTAGGCCCTTATATTATTATATTATAGGCCATTATTACTATATTATACATTATAGGGTTATGATATGAATCAACTCACATTCAGGTGTTATGATTGTAGATTAAACACCACTTTTTTTTATTTATCAGAAAAAATATGCATGCGTGCGTGCATATGTGTGTGTGTGTGTGAGCGACGCAGAGCGGGAAATAATCTCGCTGTGTGACAGCTGGCAGGTTTCTCGGCAGCAGCGCGTGTGACGTGGGGCTCGCTGGTCTTCGTCCACGGTGGGAGTGACACCCAGTGAGTTGCATCTTCTCTGGCACTCGTTCATCACTCTCCTCTCTCCTCTAATCAGCCACTCACACCACGCAGCTCTCGGGCCTCCTGTCGCGGCCTACAACAGCATCTGTCGGCCGTGAGTGCACACTTTGAAGCCTCGCTTTCTGAACTCCTCTCAGGTGGAGAACCTATAGCATGTGAGGTGATGCTTCAGGAATCTTTCACTGTACGTACAGACTTGATCTAACACATTTCCGAGCTATCAAAAGCTGCCACTCTGGGGAGAAACAAGTCGCCAAACTTTGGCTGAGAGCTTCACAATGATACTGACGGAGCTATAGAATGACTCCACAACATAGCACCTCATGTACTAAATATCAGCAGTTACCAGAGCTTGGGGCGACTTTCTATATTTAGTACAAGGGATTTGGAACGCAAATACTCAGGGAGCGGTATGTGTCAGCATCTACAGAGGAACGCTCACTGATGGAGAGGAAATCCGTTTTTTTTTTTTTTATTTCTTCTTAATAGACTTTATCGCAGAGTGCTATTTGAGCTGTGAAGAGTCAGGTTGGATTGAGGCTGATTATAGCGAGGAAAGAGGTGATGTGACACTGCAGCTGTTAGCCCCTGCAGTGTTTTCACACACAGTTGTGTTTCTTCAACGCTGCCGGAGAAAACCAAGCTCCTGTCTTTTCTTTTACTCATCCCGGCTCTCTTTCTCTAATTGTCTTTCTGTTTTTTTCCGCGGACTCCTCAGCGTATCTCCCTGTTTCTGTTTTGTTCTCGTGTTTTTTTCCCCCCTGTCTTTACAGCACAGATTTTTCTCTCAGCTCCTTTCCATAATCTCCTGCTGTTTCCTTTTTTTTTTTTTTTTTTTTCCTCCTCCTGTTCTGCATCAAAGTAAGCCAGCGCTCCCCGACAAGTGCCGGGTCAAAGCTTACATTCTCACCCTTCAAAGACGTGTGTGTGTAAGTTAAGGAAAAATGAAATGGCTTTTGACATTTTTGGGCGATTTTTTTGACATGCCGAGAGGAAATGCGAGCACAAATAAGGAATAAAATTTTTTTTTGCATTGTGTGAGCTTTCATGCAGCATGGGAAAAATCTATTTTCTCCCTCGTTACACCCACTGCAGTCGAAAAAAATCACTCGGTGAAGCACGACTTTCTTTACATTTAGCAAATAGGAAGTGTATCTGTCTGCTGCATATTTAAACAGCTCGGGAGGTGATACACATCACAGGGAGATTACACAGCTAAATGTGTTAGCCACTGATATAGAAGCCGTGTCACCTACTACAGACTCTTGCAGGCTTCACTTCGCTGATTTACAGCTTTTCTGGGGAAGGTGAAAGCATTTACATTTCAAAAGCCAATTGGCAGTTTGTTTCGCTTTCATTATTCAGCCCGATATTTTGCTCATGTTCGCTGTTTTGCGTGGCAGTAGCGAGAGAGGAAGGAGGAGACGTCCTCTTCCATACCGAGCCCTGAAGGCACCAGCTCCACTGTTATCTACAGGCTCTCCAACACTGAGATCAAGAAACTCGGCCTCTGTCAATCATGGCCTAAAGCTACGGAACAAAATACCTACAGTTCACCAGATACTTTTTTAAGAGAAAGATGAAAACCTCTAAAAATACTTAACTTTAGCATATAAGTAGGTTACAATGCTAATGCAAATGCAGGTTTTTTGGTGTAACAGCGTCTTTCTGATAACGAATAAGTTAAAGAGAAAGTAACGCTGTAAGTACACGCTGTACCATCTGCTTATTTTACCTGTTCTATTTAACCCATAAGACACCACAGTGACACCGGTGTAACAAGAACTTTAGCCCAAGCCTCTTCCTTATAAGGTTTTATGTCTGAACTAAACACATTAAGTCCTAAAGCGACATACTAAGTGTCCTAATCCATCCATCCATCCATTGTCTATCCCGCTTATTCCCTTTCGGGGTCGCAGGGGTCTGCTGGAGCCTATCCCAGCGCGTTAAGGCGAGAGGCAGGGATACACCCCAGATGGTCGCCAGCCAATCGTGGGGCACACACACCATTCACACACCATTCACTCTCACACTCACACCTATGGGCAATTTAGAGTTGCCAATTAACCTGAGCATGTTTTTTGTATTGTGGGAGGAAACCGGAGTACCCGGTGAAAACCCACGCAGACACGGGGAGAACATGCAAACTCCACACAGAAAGGCCCCAGACCCAGGCCCAAGGCGGGTCTTGAACCTGCGACCTTCTTGCTGTGAGGCAACAGTGCTACCCACCGCACCACCGTGTCGCCCCCAAGTGTCCTAATATAGAATATTATTACCACTAATGTCCAATTTTACATATATGTCACAATACAGATCTTCTTGCGATTCTGAAAAAACTTGGTCTATGGTATAACCCACAAAATTTTCCTTTAAGAATAAATGGGTCTGAGTTCTTATGGGTTATCATTATTTTGCCTTTGCATGTATTGTTCCTTTTCCATTTTTCCATCTTAAATGGGTCTTTAATTGTATGTTCCTCTACATGCTTTTAATGTTTATTGCATATCTGTTGTGAAGCACGTTGAGCTGCATTTCTGTATGAAAGTACTTTTTCATTATTATTGTAGTGGTTGTTGTGCCGTAGCAGAAGCGGGGAGGGGGGGGGGGGGGGGGGGGGGGGGCACGGTGTTCAGGGACGTTCTGATCTGATCTGATGAGGCACCGACGTTACCTCGTCTCTGTTGTTGTGATGAGACCTCATTATGTTGAATCATCAGCCATCAACTGCGCAGCAGCAGCAGCAGAGATGCTACAGGAAAATCCACACATGACCTGCACGTCATTATGAGCCCCCCCACCTCCCACCACCCTGATACCTACAGCAAGTCAGACTTTATGTACAGTGTACTTTTGTCAGCCTGAGTTAGCTTGTATTGGTTATATACTATAAATGGGGGGCGGGGGGGCAGCCGTACTGTCACGACCAATGAGAAAATATATGCAGAGTTTGGCCCCTGCAGCCTCATCTGGAACAAGTCATTTGAAGACTAAAGTCACAACAATGCTCCACATTGAAGCTACAAGAACACGTAATAATATTAACAACACAATTTGTCATTTCTGTTCCCAAAGGGCCCAACCCATAATTGAGTGACCAGCATTAGCCGCCTGTAATTGAGCCGTGCTAAGTGGCCGTAGGTGTGTCAGTGTATGAACGCCTCAGGACCAGATATGCTGCCGTGTTTGTGTGCAAATAATGCAGAAGAGTGTAACTTGGTGTTTTTTTTTTTCCCTCACACTAATGGCATCTTTAGCTGGACCGTTTCTATGGAAACCAAGTTGCCACGGAAACACTGCATGTCTCTTTGTATTAGAAATGTCTCTCTCTGCCCCTCACTCCTCCCTTCTCCGCACGTCTCTCCTTCACTTTTCACTTCCTAGTCCTTTTCTTCCCGATTTCCCCGTCTTTGACAGGCCAGCTGCTGACATTCGAGAGAAAAAAAATGTTAAAAAAAAAAAGTCTTGCCCTGTTGAAGGAGACGTGCGCCACAAACGGAGGAAATGGAGGAACGATGGGACGGCATCTGTGCTCTCCAGGAGGAGGGGAAAAACAGGGGAGAGAGAGGGCATCTTTTTTTTTTTTGAAGGGTGAGGGGCCCCTGATTTTTTAATCATATTGAAATAGGAACGAAACGTTGAATGACACTCAAAAGATAATGATGACGAGGAGGATGCTGCGAACAGAAGAGCGGGAAGACTGAAGGAAGGAAGGGAGGGCTACAAAGACAGAGGGGGAGAGAGATAACAGATGAAAGGGAAGGGGAGAAGTGATTGATTTCTGCTCTCTGGTGCCTCTGGTATCTGTGTAACCATGCTGCCACACTTATCCAGCCATCTGATTTAATTGTGTTCATGATAGAGGAGGAGGCGATGGAGATGCAGAGATACATGCATGCAGCAATGGAGAATTTTAGAAAGAGAGGAAGGGGGGGGGGGCTGCAACAGATTAAGAGAAAACGCAGATAGAGACAGAAAGCCAGGAAAGGGAGCGGAGTTAAAACGCAAATGAGAACGCCGAAGGAGATCAGCGTCATTCCCCAGGTGCTGATGAATGTGGGATGAGAGGAATGCTTTAAGGGAAACTGTGAGACGCAGAAAAATGGGCGAAAAAAGGAAATGGGAGTCAAGACACGCTGAAGGAAAGCGCTTCCTGACAGGGTTGTGAGCCACATATCTGTCACTGCACGCTGCACTTGACTCCCGCCTGCTCCCTCACCCCGCGCTGCTGCTTAGAGACGAGAGGCGGCACAGAAACGGCTGTGTGCGGATGGAGGGACGATGGAGGGGGGGGGAGAGGGCAAACATGCTGTTTGACTCACGGTTCAAGGCTCCCATGGAGATGTTTCACCTGTAGAACACTCACAGGGGTTTCAATGAATCGAAATAGAAACACATTTTGATAATATTGATAGGCTTTTTTTTCTATTGTATATTTCCAGACATACATTGGACAAAAATATTAACACAACACTGTTTTTGCTCCTATTTTTAACAAGATCAACTCAAAGATCTAAAACATTTTCCACATACACATAACTATTTTACCTCAAATATTGTTTACAAAGGAGTGGAGCAACATTCCTACACATTGAAGTAGATGTGTTACACTTCATGAGGCAAATGGTGTCCTGAGTTCCCAGAACCCCCAATAAAACTAAACTACAGATTTCAGACTTGCCTTTCTAAGGACACCTGTAATAATCATGCTGTAATACCAGCATCTTGATGTGCTACAACTCTGGGGTGTGATGGATTATTTAGATAAGGATGCCACTATCACATATTTAGACAGATGTGTGAACAACATTTGAGAGAAGTGTTTTTTTTTGTGTATTTAGAAAATGTTTTAGATCTTTAATTTCATCTCATCTCTCATGCTTTTTTATTTTTGTTCAGTATAGTTTCAAAAGTTTTACAGAATCCAGTAAGAATGCAATGATATAAAAGCATGATAAATAGAGCATATAACATATGACTGAATGTCATATGTTATCATGTGTCAGCGGCAGCACAGCAGACGACATGCGTCATGAGGCTTTTCTCCTTGCAGACGTTCTGACTCACCACATTAGGTGTAACTAATAACATGACTGATGACTCTGTGAGGTTAAACTGGAGGAAGGTTACACCAGGCAAAGCCCAGGTAAACCCCGGCATAACGCCACCACGTGATGAGCTGCAGCACTGGATTAAAGGGCTGTTTCATCGATTTTACACATAAGGGGAGGTTGTCACAACGACTGAAAACAGCTACGTATACTGTCCTCTGTAGCTCTGTCAGATAAACGATTAATAACAGAGAGTTTGTGTTAAACCATGAAGAGTTTGAAGGAGATGGGGGTATTTTCCTCCATGATGAGAAACCAGAATCAGTATTTCTGGAGCCAAATACTGGACATAGAAAGATTATAACGGTGAAAGACAGCAAAGCCATAGATGATACAACTCTCTTTACTGTAAGGATTCATCTGAACTCTTTTTTTTTTACATTTATATTGAGTCAAATTGTGTATATTACTCAATTATACATCTCTTTCACACGCAGATACACACATGCCGTACAGGTTTTAACACACCAGTTGATTAGTCAAGTTGTGTGGTGGTCGGGGTCAGGGATAATAAGTCTCTAGCTTGTTTGGATTGGTGGGATCTGGCCCAATCGGCGCTGGGCGCTCCCATGTGTCAGTGATTAATTACCTGCGTCCTCTGCTCCGTTAATGAGCTTAATCAACTCCTCGTGACAGAGCTTCCATTAACTTTCAGGGCCAAAGGTAATGCTAAATGGACTCCGTCTACCCCCTCCCGCTCCCGTCACTGTCTCACCGAGCCGTGTCCGGCAGGTTTCTTCGTTTTAGTGATTTTCTGTGCAGCCAATGGGTTTATAGTAATTACATTGTTTATACTCACTCCTATTCTGGTCATTACTCTGCATCTCTCTCTCTCTCTCGCTCTATCACCACTCGCTCTGCAGACTTGGTTTCATCTGTTGTTCTCCGTCTTCATCTCTGCGACGCTGCGTAAGGACGAGGCTTTGAGCCTGAACTGACATGATGTGAGCGCTGCCGGAGCGTCAGATGTAACAGTGGGAGATTGAATCAGACACTTAATTGTATCTTCCTTGTGGTGCACGCAGCGGTGATAGCGATGGAGTGGTGGAGGAAGCTGGAGGCTAGTTTCTTGTGCTTTACGAGGATCCTGCGTGTGTGTGTGTGTGAGAGAGAAAGAGAGAGAGAGAGAGAGAGAGAGAGAGAAAGAGAGAGAGTGTTTGTGAGGCAAACAGATTCATTTGATCTAATTAGACATTCAGTTGATGATTACGTAGTATGGCTGGTGGTGGAGTCTTTGGGAGGGGATAATAGAAACCGTCTGGTGCTTTAATAAAGACTGATGGTGCAGCTCTAGTTTAGGCTTCATCACTTATAGCTTACACTTATACGAGGCACCCCGCAATAATTCAGGACTCATCGTGCAGCTCTGTGTTTCATGTATGCAGAACAGTTGATTGATTTATCGCTCAACATCTTTTAAATCTTAAAGTGTTTTTTAATTTAATATAATATGATCCTTTCATTAAAATATATGTTGAATAGACAGATAATAATTATTTGCAGCTCTGTACTTGTGTATGAAGCATAAAATTGAAAAAATAAATGTCTTTGTTGCTTACATTGACTGTAGTATAGTAGTAGTAGTTGCACCAGAGCTGTACAACATGTTCCCTTTTCCACTTTGCAACTGTCTGAAAACACAAAGGCACAGAACAGGTGTATCTTTCATCGCTCTAGAAGGCACATAATGGATCAAATAATGCAGTGTTTAATCCTTTAATTTAAATAAACCTTTGATTCGAGTTGAAGAATGAATGTCTAACACAAAACCTTCAAAGACGTTGTAACACAGGTACTTTTATTGTGAGAGTGACGCCTGAACGCAGCCTCCTCCTCCTCCTCCTCTTCCTCCTCCTCCCAGCCATGTGGCAGCCTGCCCTGATCACTACTCCCAGCCGGAGATTTTAGCCGATTTCTCCCCACTTGGTAAGAGATTTTCAAATAATGTCATTGTTAGCGAGCGCCATAACATCTTGATAAATCGGGATTAAAGTTGATTTATCTCGACAGCATATGAACACGCGGCTCAGCTGCCAACTGTCTTCTGACATTTCATAGAGCAAACATTTAATCAAGGAAATAATCTGCAGAATTAATTGATAATGAAAATAATCACCAGTTGCAGCCTTACTCACCAGGCCTCAGATGTAAATGAACAACAAGCAAGAACTGAAATAACCACATAAAACTCCATTCCATGAACTTGAAACTTTCATGAAATCTCATGAGAATGCTGTGATTATTCTCAAACATTAACTACAACGACTGAACTGGAGAAATGTAAACGCCTACAGCAAAAGATACAGGATATTTATTTTAACGATAATGATATGTCATTAATTTTCCAGTATTAAACTTTGAGTCAGACCCAGACACGGAAGCAGCATTTGTTGTGTGTAAACCCGACAAAGCTTACAAATTTGACTTTCTGTGTGTGCGTGTGTAATCCTGTAGATACAAGTACATTTTTCCTGTAGTTTGTGTTTGCACACTTTTCCTAACACAGCTTTTGTTTTAAATATATAATATATTATATATTACATATATATTATATATATGTAATATATATGTATATATATATATATATATAACATTTTATCTTATATCTTTATTTTACCTTTGCCTATAAAGGTGAGAATTCGGGTGGAATAGAAATAGAATTTATTCATACAATTATTAAAAAAGGTCCCTTTCACACCTATTTTCTGCTTTTGCATCTGGTCCATAATGCATGAAGCTGCACTAATGAAAGACAAAACAAAGAACATCAATTACAATTATGATAAAGAGGTAAACCTCCGACGAAATGTGTTTTATTGCTTTGAAAGAATCTATGATGTTTCACACACAAAAATAGAAAATATTGACTTTACACACCAGCAGCTCTTCATCAGTGGAAGAAGAGTCACACGTGCGACTATTTAAAAACACTCCAAAAATAATTCTTCTTATTATTAATTATTATTATTATTACTATTATACATTATATCTATTGTTGCTGTTTGCCATATGTCATGTAGCTCATTCACATGCAGCTGTGTGTCTAGAAGGCCGTCCTGTATAGAAAATGCTGCCTTCATCATCATCATCATCATCGCTCCACTGGCTGCTGTGGTGAATCATATTTCAGCGCTTCTGAAATCATTTCCTCGACAAAAATAGCAGGAGTAATTCAATCAGAACATTATGGGATGTTTAAAATGAAGTGCACTGAATGGAGCCGGAAGAGAAAAGAGACATTGAAACAGGGTCATTGATAATTAAACAGCTGAATATGAGATTAATTAACGCACTGTGTGTTTGATTAGGAATATGATGATGAAGCACGTCGGGCTCAAGCGGAGGGGGATTGACAAGCTGCAGCCGCTCAGACTGCGAGCAGGAGAGATAGACAGAGAGGGGAAGATGAAAGGTTGAGAAAGACGAGTGTGATGAAGTGGAAAAAGCCGAGTGTCGGAGGGAACGATGTGTACGCCGCCACTTGTGTGTGTGTGTTTTTCTTGTGTGTGTGTGTGTGTGTGTGTGTGTGTGGTTGTGAGCCTCTGTCTCTGTGAGTTCTAAGGGTTTTTCAAGCGAGACTCCTCTCTATCTCTCTTAACAGCCACCCCCTCTCTCCCTCTCTCTTTCTTCTCTCTCGCTCTGTCTCTCCACCCTCCCAATCCTCTCCCACCAGGGCTTGTTGAGCAGTGGGCCGATATGTCGCTCTTCCTCTGCAAATCTAATTGGAGACAGGCTTTCATTGGCATGACATGGAGATGAGTTGCCAAATCCTTTCAGCTGCCTGCTTGGGACTCGCTCCCCTCAGCCGGAGGTACAGCGTCACACTGCAGCCGTGGACGCAGACGCAGATGCAGCTGCAGACGCAGACGCAGACGCAGACGCAGACGCAGCCTCTTGCACCCAAACAAGTCTCAATGACAATTTGAACGGAATCAAATGCACCCGATATTCACTCTCTTAATGGGTTTCGATCATGCAAAAGTCGCCAACGCTTCCTTGCATATTTGTTTCATTTAAATATGTGACACTGAGAAGGAGAAAGGTCAGCCATAGGAATTAATCTGCAAAATTATGAAAAAAGGAAAAAAGTTATTATTGTGTTTTACTTTCACAGTGTGTGTTGACATACTGTGTATGTTTTGTCTCCTATGAGTTCACTCAGAGAGCAGTCGCTGCCTTAACAGGAGGTTGTACACACGTCACCACAATGCTAGGAGCACCTCAGGGAGCGGCAATGGAACACTGAGGTTTGTGTGAGGAAGCCGTCTCGACTCTCTGCTGGAAGGCTGAATAAAGCCTCCCGGGTTGATTCACTCTTTAGAGTTGCTCGTTCTCACATCTAACACCTTTCACAGATCCAGCGCCACTACACCTGGACTATTTTGAGGTTGGTGTGCTGAAGCCGTGACTCAGGATGAGAGCGAAACAGTGGGAGGGCAAGAGAGACGTGTGGTCAGTGGTGTGAAAGAAGCGAGGCTGAGCTGTCGGTGGTACGTTAACCCACTGATCCTGGGCTGCGTCCACCCGACTACGTCGAGTATTTTAAGTTGGAAACGAGCACCATCCACACAAGTGTTTTCAGGGTAATTGTCCGTCCATGTCAAACCGCCTGTAATGCATGTTACACAGTTTTGTTAGCTTACCCGCTCACCAGGACTGCTGCACAATGCTGTGGTGCATGTGAGCACTTTGTGACATCACAGCTGCACAGCTGCAGCCACTGCTCATTGGGAGGGCTGGAGCAACCTCCAGGACAGTCTCCAATAACATGAGAAAAAGATGCTATTAAAGTATTTTTTCACAAAGAAAAAGTCACTAAGAGGATTTGCAAAGGTTCTTTATCGACTTGTCTCAGAACTACAGAATGAAACTTGTGAAATGAAAAATGTTCCAGTGGTTGTGGCTTACATTTCAAGATTGATGATTCACTCATTTCTCTGTCAATCAAAATGAGACAGCTCCTTTAGACAGAGCATCCAATCATCATGCATATATATATATATATATATATATATATGTAAAGAAAGTATTTGTCTCTAATTGTTTATAATATATCAAACAGAGCTACAATTAAATAATTAAAAAAAATAATAAAATAGGAAATAAATACTAAATAAACAGAGCAGTGTGACACAGATCATAAATCAAACCGTCAGACTCAGACACTTCACTCATGTAGTTTTCAACTCTCATATTTGAGCCTTTTGTAAGCATCGCTCTGTGTGACTTCCTGAGTCTCATGGTCTCTCCCAGTAATTTGATTTGTTCAAACATTGAGTTATTGGTCGTGTCCGACAGCCAAACAGACACTTTCTTTACTTTTCAGCACTGTTAACAGACGTTTTTTTTTCCCCAGTAATGAAACATTAAATGAGTGTTCTAAACCCTCTTTGGAGTCAGTGACTGTCCGGTATCCTCTTTAAAGTCTTTGTAACCCAGCAGCACGACTTCAACGACTTCCTACATGTCAAATAATGTGTGGTAACTAAATAGAGCTTGTTTTAATGGTCTCTTTCAGCCTTCATCAGCAGTTCAGTGTGAGCAGGTAGCAGCTTCTAGTTCCAGAAAAACTGATCAACATGTGCAGGAATAATAAAAGTGTATAGTTTGTGTTCCAGAAAAATCTGCATTAACCTTCAAATGGAGGTAATGTTAACTTAATTAGCCAATTAGCTGAAGGGATGACCTTTTCACTAAATAGTTGTCCTTTCAGCCTGCAAAATCATTGGTTGTTGCTTTAGTCTTAGATTGTACATTTTAAACTTGTCGTTTCTGTGCTGTGGTTCAAATAAAAGGCCTGTAAACCTGTCATTTGTTGTGGTTTATATTAAATAATCTCTGAACTGTGAATAGTGGAACTGGTGAATGGCTTTGTGTTTTTTGTCATAATTGCCGTTAATTATGATGAGGTTATCTCTCCCTGCCTGCTGGCAGCGCACAGCTAATGTTACCTGTTGCTCTAAACGCCTCGTTTCTGCCTCACCAGCCACACAGCATGTGGTCCGGCGGAATGCTCCGAGTCGCTGGGAGCTTCTTAACCGCTCATTAAGCTGCTGTAACATCATCTACCCGCTCAAACCGCCGGGAGATGTACGAGTTGTCAGGATGGAGCTTCATGTTTGTCCTGTCTATTACCTATCCGCGGTTTGACGTCCTCCACCTGTCATTTCAGTTATAAAGCCACTTTCTGTCATGTGACGGGATGATATGTTAATCGTCGACGTTTTATTGCAGTCATTCGTACTATTGCAGCTGAGTGGTGCTGATGTTGTGGCGTAGCTGGTTTGCTTAGTAATAGGCACGTTGGTGACCTGCAGCCATAATCCTGGCTTGTGGTTTCCTTCCCAAAAAAAAAAAAAAAAACGCTCTGGCAAAATGCTGACTCAGCATCAGCCGAGTTTTCTGCAGGGACCGTGACTGTTTCTGCTCCTTTGGGGGAAAGTGATTTGGCGTGCAACCGTGTCGCAGCTAATGCGTTGTCATGTCGCTGTGGGAACCTGAGGTTGTGAACAGCCGAGTCTGACTTCTGCTCTCCAACAGGCGGAAGATTTCCGACAGGCCGAGGCAACCGGCCAATCACAACAGAGAGGGACGAGGGCAGAGGCGGCGTACGAAAGGGCTGACTTATGCCGCTAATAGCTCTAAAAGTGCTTTTTGACCATAAAAGCATGCTAATGTTAATGAATAGACCACGGAAATTTTAATATTGAATGGAGACAGGAATAGGGTTCCTTTAACACCGAGCTCCATTTAAAAAAAAAAAACAGCAATTTAAAGTTACTACAAGAACTTTTAAGTGGTTATGCAACAGTTTGCCTCTGATGTCTCTATATGACCTACATCAGCAAACAAGACCATCAGCCAGATAGATAGATAGACAAATATTTCTATATATTTAGCCAGAATGAGATGTGCCCGGGTCGGAGCTGGTTAAGTGAGCTAGAGAGTGAATGAAGAGAGCAAGCGGTGGAGTCGAGAATAATGCAGTGAATCAGATAAATAAAACCTTATTCCTTTTTTTAGTTATGTTCTAAAGTACAAACCAACGCATCCACGCCTCCACACAACCTGCATGAAGGTGTCACATTGCGGGATTTGGAGTGAATCATAGACTATATAAAACAAGGTGTGAATGCAGCTTAACGTGTAACCTAGGGGATGCTGCTAAAACTTTGCTTCGCCATAATATTACGATTGTTATTGTTACATAACCTGCAGACAGCTGTCTTTAAAAAAGATTTTATTTTGTCCACATGGGACCGCTAAAATCAACATCATAGTTACTTTTCACATGGAGATGATTCATTCTAGAATATTCATTACCTCAAGCTACAACCTACCTAAAAATAGGTATCAACTTATACTGATGCTCCTAAAGTATTGTTTTTTAAATTTTTTTTTATTTTCATCATCCATATTGCAGCTACAAAAGCCCGTTTTAAATAGCGTATTTCATTATAACAGAGATTGTCAGAGCCAGGCTGTTCACTGGGAGCTTGCTTTCATGCCTCCAGTGTTTCAGAGCAGAGAATAAAGCTTATGTTTGTCGCAATTTTGAAAGCTAATTAAGAATCTCTTTTTTTTTTAATCATTCAAATTTGGCTGGGTGGTTAATAACCCATTTTTCTGTGGTGTGAAAAACTCACAACACATAATTATTGCATTGACTTTGAAAGATTTGGCCACCTGAAAGTAGTCGTCGTTTTTACTGAACGACTGTAAATATGGAACTTTATTAACTTTTATAATGTGTTGAGGTTATAAAAAAAATTACAGAAGAGTCTGACCAGCCACTGCAGGACTTTGATTTGGTGAACTGATGTACACTGGTGTGAAAGACGGAGTTCTTGTTTTTTCCTAAGTTTGTCGTATTTAAATGTCATTAAACAAATTCAAATTAGTCAAAGACAACACAAGTGAAGACAAAATGCAGTTTTCTGATGAAGATTTTTATTTTTTAAGGGAGAAAACTTACATAGCCCTGTGTAAAAAAAAAGTGATTGCACTAAACAGAATAACTGGTTGACTCCTTAACAATCAACTGTTTGTTGCAGTGAGTCCGTTACAGCTCTATGGAGGATTTATTCCCCACTCACTCTTGTAATTCAGCCACATTGGAGGGTTTTGGAGCATGAACCACTTTTGTAAGATCATACCACAGCATCTTAATAGGTTTAAGAGGTGATTAGACCTCTCTAAAATCTAAAAAATGTGTTTTTCTTCAGCCATTCAGAGGTGGACTTGTGTGTTTTGAATCTTTGTCCTGCTGCAGAGTTTTTTTCAGCTTCAGGTCACCAACAGATAGCTGGACATTGTTCCATTTATCACAACAAGTCTCCCAAGTCCTGAAGCAGCAAAACAGTCCCAAACCATCACCACCACCATATTTTACTGATGGTAAAATATGGTGGTGGGAGGTTGTTTTCTTGCAATGCAGCTTTACTTTCTCACCAGATGTAGTGGGGCACACCTTTCAACTTTTGTCTGACCAGAGTATTTTCCCAAAGGTCTTGGGGATTATTAAGATGTTTTCTGGCAAAAGTGAGACGAGCTTTAATGTTCTTTTTGCTCAACAGGGGGTTTTGATCTTGAAACTTTGTCATTTTTACCCTCTTTCTTTCCTATGGTGGAGTCATGAACATTGACCTAAAGTGAGGGCTGCTGTTCTCTGGATGTTGTTGTGACCTCTTGGGAGAGTCTTTTTGTTCTCTT
This sequence comes from Eupleurogrammus muticus, assembly GCA_036785175.1. Classification (NCBI taxonomy): domain Eukaryota; kingdom Metazoa; phylum Chordata; class Actinopteri; order Scombriformes; family Trichiuridae; genus Eupleurogrammus; species Eupleurogrammus muticus. Next base: position 9,805,367 of record JAYKQN010000003.1, read on the forward strand.
GGTGTAATTGTGGTGTGTGAATGTGAAGGTTCACTACTGTTCCACGTTTTCACCATTTGTGGATAATGGTTCTCGCTTGAGTCCCAAAAACGTTAGAAATTGCCTCATAGCCTTTTCCAGACTGATAGACCTAAGTTACTTTCTTTCTCATTTGTTCCCGATTTATTTTTTCCAAGTGGTTTCTTGATTAAGAACAGGTTTGGCAGTAATTAACAATTGGAAATCACTTTTTTTGCAAAGGGCCATGTAGATTTGGATTACTTCCCCCCTTAAAAATGAAAGCCTTCAATTTAAAATTGCATTTTGTGTCCACTTATGTTGTATGTTCAGCTTTTCTGTAATTCATCATCTTCTTAACTTAACTGACATCTTAACTGTAAACTGTAGATTTTACACCAAATTCAGTGTGTGATACACACACACACACACACACACACACACACACAGCCCCCTATTTGTTTAGATCAGGCAGCCAACTACACCTTGTGTCTTTTAAAGAGTAACAAACCAGTTATTTGGGCTCATGGTCAAGTAGTGTGTGATGTGAGACTCTAGTCAGGAAAGCAAGCAGGAAGGGAGGGCTGCTCTGTTAATGACACACACACACACACACACACACACACACACACACACCCTCAGGTCATTTCACACTGCTGTTATATGAGCTAATGGAGCTGCAGGACATTATGTAAAAAGGGACTAGAGGAAAGAGATAGGGTGAGGTCGGGAGAGAGGGAGAGAAAATCCTGACACTAATGCCATGTGAATAAAGGACATAAATTAAATAGGAATGATTAGGATATGAAAGAGAAAGTGCAATGAGATGATGATTAGCTGTAATCTATGAAGGAGAAAATTAAGTAAGTAGTGCCTTTACAATCCCCTGAATGGTAGGCTTGGTCTCACTAGTGATTACACTGCTCAGTGTTTTTTAAGAAAGAAAAATCAGACAAAGATGGAGTTTAGGAGGTTGAAAAGAGTAATGGAAACGGTGTGAGTAAGTAAGAAAGAGGAAATGAAAAAGCAAGATCCAGAGGAGTCGAGTAACTCAGTAATGGGAAAAAAGAGGCGGTCTGCACATCACTGAGCTGAATATGCCAAAGAGAGAATACGTGAAGCCATGCAGAATATTTGGGTTTCCTTTGCCAACAGATTTTAACACATCGCTGAGTGAAAGGTTTTCACTTTTTTTTTTTTAAAGTTGCAAGTAAGGAAAATAAATATAGAAACAAGTGCTGCAATCCTCTAATACAGGATAGTAAAAAAAAAAATTGTAGAAGTAGAATTGTAAGAAACATATCATGTGCCTAACACTTTCTCACAGAAAAAATGAAGGTGAGATTTGAACATTACTGATGTAGCCGGTTTTAGATTATTACAAAATGGGAGGGCTTGAACTGCATCTCTGCGTCTGTGCAATCATAGAAGCTGTTAACAGAATTCCATGGGAATATTTTCTGCAGAAGATGTTTAGAGGGGGATTAATCAGACAAACCATGATGATTTCTTTTTTTTTTTGTAACTTAAGTCCAAACAGCACAAACTAAAATCAAATGTAAAGAAAAACACTAGTCACCATTAGACATAAGAGAAATCTAGTTTTCCAAATGTGAACTGATCCTTTAGAAAATAAGACCAATAAAATGTTAATAATCATCAACTCTCCGTGGCTCAGATCCTAAAGTCGATCTGTTCCTACTGGAGTTGCAAAGACTAAATTCCTAAATCTCTGGGCACTGTCATTGACTGAGAACAAACTCATGAAGGAAAATGTCATCTGCTACAACAATGTGGCTTATCTGTGCGTTTCTCATAGTTTATGGACACCACTGAAGATATTTGTCTACACAGGCAGTACTTTCTTTTACTAGGATTAATTCATTGTTGGTTTTGGGATTTGCGTTTTGGAAAATAATATTACAAGCCTCATCCTTTAAGATGAGGATGTGTCAGTGTGTGTGAACAGATGTAAGAATGGATGATGGACAGAGTTAAATGAAATAACTGGATTCAGTGAAGAAATAATGATGTCAGGGTGAATTACATGTACCGCTCAACCTCATAAATAATTTAAAACTAAGCGTGTTAAAGTTGAAAAACTCAAACAATGATGGATTTTGATGGAAGTGTGAGGTAAAAGGGTGGATGCTGCATTAGCTGTCGCTAAGAACACTCTTATTACCTCCCTAAACAGAGTATTTATTGTCAGTGAAGGTAATGTTGGGTTTTGTCCTACACACATGCACGCACACACATGCACGCACACACATGCACGCACACACACACACACACACTTGGCTTCCCCCAGCATTCCCACCATTGCCAGTCTCTCCACCATCACTTGACAGTACAATGGTATTACCTCATTACAGTGAAAATCATTTCGGTCCCTGTGGGTGAAAAAGTGGAGGAAGGGGAGCCAGGCTTTGATGTTAAGTGGAGGTAGCGTACCTAACCCGAGGAGAGCTCCTTCTCCTGCTTGATTAACTCATTGTGCACGTTGACAGACACACGTAATTCACATATGTGTACGCAAGGAACATATTCCAAACAAATAGAATGTAGCAGAGCATGCACATATAAGTTTTTCCAGAGGGCAAATGTAAGCAACCACTGAGGAGTGAATTTTTACAATTGCAAACACACACATTCATACACTTCCCCTATATTTGTTTGCATCAGGTAGCCAAATCATGCACATTGTACCATTAACACACAAAGCATGAGATTTTTTTTTCCAAAATGCAGAACTGTTCCTAACGTTAGTCTTTCCTGAGCGTAGTTGGCTACAGGAGTAAGACAGCGATCAGCGTTTAAGGATGACCCAACTCCAGTCGTCTCAGTCGTTCCTGCAGAAGACCCCTGACATGATTCTGTTCTCATTAGAGCCCCTCTACCACGTCGCCTCTAGTCACTCACGTTCGAAAATAATCCATCCCGACTCGTATGTCCCAGTGAGTTGCTTCACAGTTTTGCATGGCTGACCTGCCCTTGACCAACCTATGGCACCAAACATCAAGCTCTTCCTCATCTCTCCTTGGACAAAAATGTTATGACAAAGTTGTCTGTCTGCACATTTGATAACCTACTTTGTAAAGTAGCTCCTTGGCAATAAATGAGTCACCTTGTCTTTGTTTGAATATTCACAAGTGGTGGATGGACCATTTTTGACAATGCAAGGCGTAAAACATCATGTATACGATGAATACACTAAGAAGACTGAACAGAAAAGGCACAACTCCAAAGCTCCAAACATGAGTATATGTGTCCCTGCGGCTTCCAGCCGTTGGACATTCTTCATAATCATCTGTGCTCTATCTTCCTGTTTTCTCTCATGCTGCATGACTCATGACCTTGTTTGCTCATTGGCTTCATGTCCCTGGTTCGCAGGACGACCACTCCATGTTTTTCCAGTTTGGTCCATCCATCGAGCAGCAGGCTTCCGTCATGCTGAACATCATGGAGGAGTATGACTGGTACATCTTCTCCATAGTCACCACGTACTACCCGGGCTACCAGGACTTTGTCAATAAGGTAAGTAAACACACACACACACACACACACACACACACACACACACACACACACACAGTACAGTGGGATCATCTGTTTTTCTCACACTTTGACCACTGGGTGGCGCTGCGACACACAGTCAAATCAGATTGTCACAAATTCAATGTCATTCCAGCAGTAAACGAGCGAGCCAATCACACACAATGCTACTTGGTCTGTGGGAAACTGGGTGCATGTGCCATATATTTACAAAGTACCAAGAAGAATGTAGCTTTGTATAAAACACATCACATTGCAATGAGTGTAATTATAACATAAATTATAAATAATGAAATATATGCTCCTGCGAAATCTGGTCAAATTTTATAAAAACAAACTTACTCCAACTTACTCCAGAAGCAGCAGGATAGTTATTACTAATTAAGTCAAGTGACAAAAACTTCACTCACTTTAAAGGCTGGCTCTGAAAGATTCAACCCCCATAGACCTTCATGTTAAAGTGCCCCATATAAATGACACATATGTCCTAAATGCATCATGGCATTTTTTTTTGTCTAGAATTGGACGCAGGGGCACCCAGCATGCCTTGCACCAGATACACACACATCTCTCACCTAAATCCAAGTTTTGTTTTCACCAAAGCTTATTTAGTGTATCACCTACTGCAGCCAGTAAGAGTATTATATTCAGAAACATGATTCTATGCATCAGCAGTCAATGTAAAAAAAAAGCACTATACAGGCATAAGAAATGCACAATTAACCAGGCTAAATATGGTGGTAGTGTCACTGATGGGAGTCAATGGCTCACATGGACAACTACGGGTTGTTTACACTGATTCTATAGTTTAACAGGAAAAAAAGGTCACATGGAAATCTCAGACCATTCAGAACTTATGACGCTTTAAATACAGCCTGATAATTAGGATTGCATACGGCCCCGTGGGTCTCATAGAGTTAAAAGTGATAGGGTTAGCAGAGTCTGATATAAGTGTGGAGTGAGTTCCATTCTCTGATTGCTGTAATGGAAAAGGCAGATCGACCGAACATTTCTTTATGAATGCAGCCGCTCACTGAGACCTGCTTATCTCCAGGCCGGAGCACAGACCCTTTCAAGTGGATGGTATAAGATCCTGAATAGCTTTGAACATCAGACAACACAATTGGAAAGAATAAGGTTACAGCAATCACAGTGCTTTGACTTTCAACTAAATTACAGACACAATCTGGATTAAAAGAAAAGAAAACCACACATTAAGTTTATAAATCAGCAGAATTGCCGCATATACTTTACTAGGGAGCAGTTCACAGTAGTCAAATTAGCTAAGCCAATTAGCTCAGCCAATGATTGTTAACTTCAGGTAACTGAGTTAGTATCTTGTTTTGAAATTAATTTAATCACTTCTGTATAATATATATGTGTACAGGAGCTCTTTATCTAATACTTGCAAAAAACATGGATTGAGATTACCTTTATACTATAGTGATGGATTCTAATAATAGTCTGAACTTTGACCTCACTGAAGTCCATCATTAAAAGAATCTCTATGATATATTTCTGAAGGTTTATCCAGTGTATTAGTCCAGGCAGGAAAAAGTCAAATCAAGTCAATTTTATTTGGTTAGCCCCAAATCACAAATCACAGATTCAGCCCAGTGGGCTTTACAGTTTGTACAAAAGCTACACAAAATCCTCGTCCTTAGACCCTCACATCGTACAAGGAAAAAATCCCTAAAAAAAGACATCTTTGCTTTTAAAGTGTCTCTCCCTTGCTCCATTCCACTCCACTAAACCAAACATTTGAACTATGAACTATTTGCTTAGGCAGGCGGCAAAAAAAAATATCACACCTTTAACGTGTGTGTGAAATAATAAAAGAAAAACACCACTCTCTGTGGTGGTCTGTAAATGCAGGTTTCTTGTTTTTTTTCCAATAGATTTACAGTGCAGGTTTTGAAATGTGAACATATAATCCAAACCAGCCGTTGACCTGAAAACGCGGTCGTCTCGGTGTGTAAGAAATGGATGTTGACATGTCTCATAGAGTTAAAAGTGATAGGGTTAGCAGAGTCTGATATAAGTGTGGAGTGAGTTCCATTCTCTGATTGCTGTAATGGAAAAGGCAGATCGACCGAACATTTCTTTATGAATGCAGCCGCTCACTGAGACCTGCTTATCTCCAGGCCGGAGCACAGACCCTTTCAAGTGGATGGTATAAGATCCTGAATAGCTTTGAACATCAGACAACACAATTGGAAAGAATAAGGTTACAGCAATCACAGTGCTTTGACTTTCAACTAAATTACAGACACAATCTGGATTAAAAGAAAAGAAAACCACACATTAAGTTTATAAATCAGCAGAATTGCCGCATATACTTTACTAGGGAGCAGTTCACAGTAGTCAAATTAGCTTTATGTTGAAACCAGAGGTGAAAAAATACAGATATCTTACCAGATAAGGGCATTAGTAGTAGTTATCCATTGAGAAGTATCTGATGTATTGTACTGATATATTAAAATTCATTTTCTGTTATTAAATGAACTGAAGTGGCTTAGGGGAAATTTTGTGGAGTAAAAATGCATATTTAATGCAGTAAAATTACTAAAGTTGATATAATAGAATAAAAGGAAAGTACAGATATTCTTAAAAATACAGATGTATGTGTAGGTATGTAAATGTCCAGCCTACACATAAAACCCAACCAGAAAACTGTCTCCCGTCCAGGTCCGCAGCACTATTGATAACAGCTTCGTGGGCTGGGAGCTGGAAGAGGTCCTCCTACTGGACATGTCCGTGGACGACGGAGACTCCAAGATCCAGAACCAGCTGAAGAAACTCCAGAGTCCCGTCATCCTGCTCTACTGCACCAAGGAGGAGGCCACCACCATCTTCGAGGTGGCCCATTCCGTGGGCCTCACGGGTTACGGCTTCACTTGGATCGTGCCGTCGCTGGTGGCTGGAGACGCAGAGCACGTTCCTGCTGTGTTCCCTACAGGTTGACACATACACATCAGCTGAAGGCGTCATTACCATTAAATACTCATATGCTCAAAGTAACATGCCATTGCTAATTGAATAGGTGCACTTAATTAAATGAGAGCGTGATGTTTTTAAGTAAGTCACCACCACCGCTCAAATTGTTCCTTTTTTAATGAATAAAAGTGTAAAAAATGAGGAGATCCTCCTCTATCACGCTCCATCTCAATCCACTGGTATCTGTGGCATTTTTCAATATTGAGAACACTTCCCACAAAGCCTGCGGCTTCCAGGAAAGTGGATTGTTATTTTATAATGTACACTTTCAAAACCATTATAGGCTTGTAAAATTTATTGTGATAAACTTTGACTGCTTTATTTCCCCTGATCTGAAGCATGCAGTTATAGTTGAAGCTTTTAATAATGTGCAACATTAGTTTCCTATTAGAACGTCTATTACATCTCTTCCAGCAACAACTCCCCCTCTGTTTCTTCCTTTTTTTTCCATAAATGTTTCTTTGGGAGTCGGCTGGACACAGTATGTCCCATGCTTTATTGAATCTAAGCAACATCCTGATAAAACATTATTATTTTTTTTTGTAAGGAAGTGTCATATGATGTTAATCTAGATAAAGTGTAGATGCCGGGATGCACTTGTTTCTTAGTAATCCTGAAATCATTTTATCTTTGTTTCTGATATACATAGTTTGTGGAAGTAAAAGCATTACTTATTTTAATCATAATATATATATATATATATATATATATAGCAACATGATAACTGCCTTTATTGTGCACTATCATTATCAGCAATCAGGGGCTGTATCATTGATTAATATAAATATCATATTTAGGAAGAAGTAAGAATACAAGACTGAGGATTTAACTGAAGGGACATGATTATGACCAGCTCTGGATCTCATCTCATGGTTAAATAGAGGTCAGAGGTCAGGTTCAAACACATCGTAGCATCTCCATCTCTGCTTTATGTGTCAATAGCAAGTCACTGAGATCAATGTAACATTTTTGAAACCAACTACGAATTGCTTGTTTCCTGATATTTAATTTGTTCTCCTTGCGTATTTGTGCCATTCTGTCTCAGCCAATGATTGTTAACTTCAGGTAACTGAGTTAGTATCTTGTTTTGAAATTAATTTTATCACTTTTATATAATATATATGTGTACAGTAGCTCTTTATCTAATACTTGCAAAAAACATGAATCGAGATTACCTTTATACTATAGTGATGGATTCTAATAATAGTCTGAACTTTGACCTCACTGAAGTCCATCATTAAAAGAATCTCTATGATATAGTTTTGAAGGTTTATCCAGTGTATTAGTCCAGGCAGGAAAAAGTCAAATCAAGTCAATTTTATTTGGTTAGCCCGAAATCACAAATCACAGATTCAGCCCAGTGGGCTTTACAGTTTGTACAAAAGCTACACAACATCCTCGTCCTTAGACCCTCACATCGTACAAGGAAAAAATCCCTAAAAAAAGACATCTTTGCTTTTAAAGTGTCTCTCCCTTGCTCCATTCCACTCCACTAAACCAAACATTTGAACTATGAACTATTTGCTTAGGCAGGCGGCAAAAAAAAATATCACACCTTTAACGTGTGTGTGAAATAATAAAAGAAAAACACCACTCTCTGTGGTGGTCTGTAAATGCAGGTTTCTTGTTTTTTTCCAATAGATTTACAGTGCAGGTTTTGAAATGTGAACATTATTCCAAACCAGCCGTTGACCTGAAAACGCGGTCGTCTCGGTGTGTAAGAAATGGATGTTGACATGTCAGCGCCAGCAGGTCCTGATGTCTGAGGCCAAACGTAATGAGCTACGGGATGACTGCGTTTCAGCTGACGCTTTTTATTTCATTAGTTCCTAACTCGTGTGGGTGTTTTTAAGAAAGCACCGTAGTAAACGTCTTCACTCTGGCTTGGAACAAATTAAAACCTTCTATGATTTGTTTCAGTGTTCGGCCTCTTCTTAAATTCTTTCATTTCTATACAACTTTTACCTCCCATGGCTATTTTTCATTGCACTCCGCCTGCCACCTATTTGTATCCTCCTTCTCTTCTGCACCCTTTCTGTCTTTCTCCCCCCGTTTTTAATCTTTTATATTTCTTTCTACTTCTTTCCTTTCTCTCTCTCTCTCTTTCTCTCTTTCTCTCTCTCTCTCTCTTTCCCAGGGCTTATTTCGGTGTCGTATGACGAATGGGACTACAACATCGAGGCCAGGGTACGTGATGCAGTGGCTGTCATTGCCACGGCGACCTCCACCATGATGCTGGACAGGGGGCCGCACACCCTGCTGAAGTCGAGCTGTCTCGGGACACCTGACAAAAAGAGTTCCAACGCTGGCCACTCCAAGGAAATACTGAAGTGAGTCCATGCAGGGGGGTGAGGGGTCGGGGAAGTTGGGAAACAGCAGGGGTGGAGGGGCAGGACTGAAACCATTGTACACTTTAAAGTTGCTAAACCTCATGCCAGAATCTTATCTTTAACAAATCATATAGCAGGACAGGACTGTCAGGCTTCTGGTTTGGTTCATGAGTCTGTAGTGTGACCAATATTTCACTTCTTAGACTTTCCAAAAGCTTCGCTCTTGATATCATATTGTAAATGTGAGTGCACATGCCTGGTGGACTACTTTAACATATGAGGTATTTACATTCTAGTGTTCTAAAATTGTGTCTGTGAGTATTACAAAACATCTGATGAGTCTTTAACTGAATTAATCTGTAGCTCAAAATCGTCTCCCTGGATTGTATTTCATTGTCTCATCAATATCTGCATTTATTTTGGCCTGAAAGTAACAAAAAAAACAAAGTATTGTAAAGGCAAATACTTGACGAAGCTATTGTACACTGTACTATGCAATGGGATGAACTTAAAGATCTAAAACATTTTCTTCATGCACAAAATAACTTTCTGTTATTTTTATTTTATTATTTTGTTTTTATTCTATTTCTTCCCAGTGGCTTTTTATTGAGGCCAGTCTACGGACACCTGTAATTACCATGATGTTTAAACCAGCATCTTGATATGCCACAACTGTGAGGTGGGATGGATTATTTAGGCAAAGGACAAGTGCTCACCATCGCACCTTTAGACAGAGTTGTGACCAATTTTGGAACGAAATTGTTATTTTGTAGAAATGTTTTAGATCTTTGAGTTCATCTCGTAAAAAAGGGGAGCCGAAACAAAAGCGTTGCATTTATATTTTTGTTCCGTATATGTTGCTGTTGCATAGTGTGTCTACTCATGGCTGAATCACTGAGAGCATCACAGCTGATCCTAGTCACGTTACATCCTCTATCAAGAGTCTCAGACACACAGTGGTTGAGTGAAAAGCCTGAAAACTATTGTAATGGCAGTATTATAAACATAAATAGTTGTTAAAGTGTAGCCTTATAGTCATTCTGCCTCACTGATATAAGGGTAAATTTGCAACTAATTTCTCAGTAAATGTTAGCACAGTCACAGTTGTTGCACAGAAACTGATTTTCATTTCAAGGACACCGTATCTTTTACCAATCACTGATGTCTCTGTAAAAGATGTCAGGTCATCACATCTGACTCCACACCACCTTACATGAAGAACACTTATCCTCCTCCTCATCATCTACTGAGGATGCTGACTCTTTACCTGGTGCAGGCTCCCTCTGACAAGATCTTCAAATCTTATTCAAATAAGTTTAACACTGAATGAATGGCCTGAATTTAATCATGTCAGATCATATTGTGATTGAGACTTAGTGTCCACTTATTTAAAATATAACTGAGAATTACAACATTTGCTGGGTGAAGGACATCTGAGACAATTCCTTTTGTTTCATCCTTTGTTTTTTGTAAATTAATCCATGATCTCTGAGAAGTACAGCAACGATCCACCAATCACAGAATCGTCTGTTGGATTCCAGGCTCCTGAGGTCCATATGTTGATGTCTCCTTGTGTCAGACGTTAAATCCCAAATTGTTCCCATGCTCTGCGAGTGATTGGGGTGCAGCTTGTATTGTGGCCACACATCAGTGTACGTGTGAGTGTGATTGTATCAGTCGTATAAAGCACTTATTCAGTAACTTCATGTTGCTGTGAGCAATGGTGTGTGATGACAGACAGAAACTGTACCACCAGGTTAAAGCAGGCAGGAGGCTGATGGTCTCCTGCTCTGTGGGACGGCAGCGGCCTCGTATTGTTTTCTCATTTATGTGCAGTACAATTTGATGTTTTTACATTATTTAGGGTTTTTATCTCAGGTTTAGTATAAATACATTGAAAAACTTAAGTGATATATATATATATATATATATATATATATATATATATATATATATATATATAGGGTTTGATTATTTCACAGATAAACCTAGTAACCCCAAAATAAGAATAAGGACCGATGAGGAAAGGAGCAGAGCCATGAGATTCGGCTCTGTAATTCCCATCGCTAGCGGTGAGAGAACGGGGAGCGTGACAGGCATAGCAACAGTAACTAAGGGGGGGAGGGTCTTAACGAAAGGCTTTGGATGAGGCTTTAAATGCCCCTAAAAATGAACGGGGTTGTATTTGCTTTGTATTATCAGCGCAGATCTCTGTCATGTGAACTGTAACATCAAATACACAATCTGTGTTTTTGATGAATATTGTTTTGAGTTTAAGCTCAGGTCCAGGAAAAACAATCTTCACCGCTGGGGGAAAAAAAAGAAGAAAGGCAAATGAAAAAGCAATGAGCCGTGTTCACCTTATTTTCGAAGCTTTGAAATTTATATTGGAGCACAAATGGAGCAGGGCCCCCATGCACAATACAAGAAGATGGGCTGAATAAAAGCAGATAAAATCTTGATGAATTCATATGAGTCAGAGGGACCAGCTGGTAAATTAACAGGAAAAAAATAGATTGGTTTTCAGTTGCTGCAGCATATATATATATATATATATATATATATATATATATATATATATATATATATATATATATATATATATATATATATATATATATATATATATATATATATAAATGCAGCACATATACAACACCACACACATGCAGTACGACATGATATACCAATATTCACAAATGCTGCGTGCACAGACATTCATACATTAACAATATAGACAGCTTCCCTGAGGAAAAGCAGAATTTGTTTAACCAGCCGATAAAAAACCTCCGATGAAGAGAGACGAGTCCTCAGACTTATACCAGTATCTCGTCTTATCTCGAGCTTAACCCACAGCCATCCTTAAAGGAAAACATCCTTCTTCTCCTCTTCCTCTGAACATCCTTGTTTTCCTTTTTTCAGCACATTACAGGAACGCAGGAGCACTGGTATTCAATAATTAATCCCCATTTAACTTCATAGGGCATGCTTTTACTGTTCACATTGATCAGAGATTCCACAGCTAATTGAACGCTCGGGGACAAACCGGATAAATGAGAAAAAGAGCACACATGCAAACACACATGATATTTTACAGCTCTGTAGAGCTTAATATTTTCTTTACTCTTGCATTTTGAGTACAGGCGCCTGCATTTTATTCCACCAAATCACATTTTTATTTAATATTTATTTATTTATTTTCTACATCAGTTCAAAGTGGGGGGGGGGGTGTGATGAGATTAATCACCAGGTTGAAATCGATATATTACTGTAAATTGTTGTCTTTCACCCATGTTCTGTTTTTAATATCGGGAGCACCCGTGCATGTTGTCTAGGAATCCACCAGCTACAGGACTGAGATAACAATAACAACACAGTCATGAATATTTCAGTGCTCAAAGGGAACTATCAGATACAAGGTTAGCTCTCAATCATCCTCCTGTGTGTGTGTGTGTGTGTGTGTGTGTGTGTGTGTGTGTGTGTCTGTGTGCGAGCGTAACAGAGTTCTAAGTTTTGAATGGTGTGTTTTTTTAACAACAATTCCGTCTTTCTCCATTCAACTGAGCAAAGGTGAATTTGTCGATGTATCTTGGTAGTGACCCCCGGGGGCGAGTAGCAACCTGACAATTTATCCACACACACACACACACACACACACAGTCACACGTATACTTCCACCTATTCCATCCACTCACCCCAAGGGACAAAAGCAATAATAATGTGCATGGGCCAATCCGCAGCGGGCTGCATGCATGGATTAGCACGGCGTCCTGTCAGGGCTGATGGACGGAGACGGGACGCCCAGTCACTGACGCTCTCAGATTTGTTCTGGGGCTGCTTGACCTCATGGGGCACACACACACACACACACACAAGGATGTATACAGCACAATGCTCACACGCGGCAACACAAACAAGTGAACATTCGCACGTTGGACAGACACACACACACACACACACACACACACACACACACACACACACACACACAGATAGAGCTCCAGAGGCGATCCATTGTTTCCTCCCTGACAGAACGGACAGGAACACTGAGATAATGAGAAAATGTGCTCCAAGTGGTTTTGGACGAGGTGCTAAGGGTCTTATTTGTGTGTATGGTTCAGGGAAAGGGATGTTTTTTATTGTGTGTGTGTGTGCGTGTGTGTGGGCGTGCGTGTGTATGCACACGCTTGCATTCAAAGTCTCCCAGATACCTGTGATGACACATAAAAGTTAGATATGATAAAAGTGATGATTCATTTTTTGTCGTGAGTTTGCTTTTATGTACTCTGACTTCTTGTTTCTGAAATTGGAGCAGTAATGGATTACACCTCTCAAATAAATGTGTTCAAGTACTGTACTTATGAATAATTTTTGAGGTAGTTGTACTTCACTTGAATATTTCCAACGTATTCTTGTACTCAAATTAGTTTCAGATGGGAACATTGTTCTTTCTACTTCTATATATGTATTTTTTGACGATTACAGAAGAAAATATAATGAACACAATGTATTTTATATATTCTTTTGAACGGGTTTTAGCTGATGATGCTTTATGAAATAGCAAGTTTTAGTGCTTGAGTTACACAAATTTTAATTTTAAACTTAAATTGTTTTATGTTAATAATCGTTACGTATATATAGAGTAGAGCTGCAATTAACAACTAATTTATTAGTTGATTAATCTCCTGTTAAAACAATCAATTACTTTTTGTTTCTCATAAACTGGTGAACAATGTATCTGCCTCTCAATATCTGTTTTGTCCAGACCAACAGTCCATAACCAAAGGATCAGTTTACTTTTATAGAAAACTAAAGACACTGGAAAATAATCAGAATTGAGAAGATGGAACAGAGAATTTGCATATTTTCTTTGTGAAAATGACTCAAATCTATTGTCAAAATTGTTGGTGATTAATTTAAAAGTTGGCAACTAATCGATTAATAGACTAATCCATGCTAACCCAAAGCACAAATGACCGTCTCTTTCCATGCATGGAGGAGGAATCCGAGTATTGAATTTACACATGGCAGCATGCACATCATGTTCCTCACATAGATCTATTGCTTTTCTGTTTCTGCTTTCTTTTGTCAGTATTTTTTCTTATGTCTGGACTGTGCGGATATTTAAGAGTTTTGTTTTTTATTTCCCTTTGTTCCTGCATGTTCTCCTCTCTTCACTGTTTTTTTCCTTCCTCCTTCCTTTTCTCGCTCTGATGCTTTCACAGCGTCCGTTCTGACTGAAAAGCTTTTAGTTAAATAGAGTTACATTTGGATTCAGAAAGTCAAAATTGCTTAATGTATTTCTCTATCATAAAAATGTTCATCCCAATTTTCCGCATGTGTATTTTCGATGTACTGGTTTAGCCTAATTTTGAGCATGAATTCAATTTTCCTTATTTAACCATGTCTCTCTTTATAATAAAATCACTTCCTGGATGGTAAATGCCATAGAAATAACCAATCAATATTTTTCATGTGGCCTTTATAGCATCGTTCATGTTATTGGATCAGCGTACGCTAGTGCACATCTGTTACGCTGTGTGTTCTGTCTCCTCCATGCTCAGTAGCTCGTGTGTGATTTGTTGCGCTTTTCATTGTTATTGACAGATCTTTTATCTTGATGTTTTCAATTAATCTTTTTAGAAAATGTTCCCCTGTGTCATTCTAAAGTGCATATAGTCAGACAGCCTATCAGGTAGTCTGATTCAGAGGATTTGTTAGGTATTAGGGAATAAACATTGCTGTGCTTTCTCTCTTAAAGATAATCAACTTCTGCTTTAGTTGGTACGTGTGCTTGAACAATTTCTACGTGTGATTTAACTAAACTGTCACATTGCTTTTACCTTTATGGTTATGTAAACAGAGATCTTCAGCGATAATGACAAATGGGAGTTTTAATCTACAGGAAATAGTCAAGAATAAAAAAAAAAAAAACACTGGTTGACATCATAATATCTGCTTTATGCCTTTATGACCCACATCATAACATCAGCATCAAGTGCATTTACATGTACATTTAAGTCGAGTTATGGTGAATTTAACAATACGTTTATGATCTTTGAGACAAATCTTTACAGTAACAGGACATTATATTATAACAAAATATCCACTGTATTGTAAGAAAAAGACATGAAC
This sequence comes from Eupleurogrammus muticus, assembly GCA_036785175.1. NCBI lineage: Eukaryota > Metazoa > Chordata > Actinopteri > Scombriformes > Trichiuridae > Eupleurogrammus > Eupleurogrammus muticus. Next base: position 9,820,381 of record JAYKQN010000003.1, read on the forward strand.
TTATAATTGGGGATAAAAAATTAAATGTGCTTTAAATAGCTATTATAAAATTTTGAATTCAGTGAATTAAAGCCACTTAATCCAATATTAAAAACAGCTATTTAATATAGCTGTTAAGTAGTTAGGTCGCCCCAGGACGTCCCCACCCTGTAGCACTGTCATTCTAACAGTTTCTTCAGATGGTCCTTACTCACAGAAATTATGCATTCATTCATTTTTTGGTTGTTTTGTTTTATTTAAACTGCTTCCAGTTGTTTGTTTTTACATAGTTTATAAATATTACATATTTACATTTTAGTCCAACCATCACATTTCATTTGACATTTCATAGCAAAGCCTTTTGAAGGTGCCCTTCTATAGAAAGTGAGTTTTTTTGTTTCTTTTTGGTTATGAGAAGGTAGAGGAGTTATATAAATACTGTCTCATGTTACATAACACACAGCTCACAGAGAAAAGCACACAGCCTGTGTTCAGAAACTGAGCCTTAAAGCAAATGTAAGGACTTGTCTGTAGTTGTGACGTCACAACTATACAGTCACCGCCCATAGTCATCAAATCAGCCAATCAGAGGAGAGGGTCAATAATATTAACGAGACAGATAAAAATGAATTGTTACTTCTGGGGCTTTGGAAATAAGCTTGAGAGAGGAAATATAAAATATATTATTATATCCACAAATGTTTCTTGTTAGGGATATGAACACTTCAAATAAAACCCAGCAAAAGTGCACAATATGGGCCTTGATAGTAATCTTGGCTCATGTCGGAGTTTCCCTGTGGCATAAAAGCGTGACTTGGCAAGTTACCATGAATTACACGGTAGAACAAAAGATGTGGTTTAACTTTCTGAGATCACAGATGGCCGCTGAAAAGCACACGTACAGTAGCTGATGTCTGCGGACTGGGGGAAGGCAGCGTCCCTGACTGTTAAGCCCTTCTTCACATTTTAAATGAGTGAGGGCTTCCTGAGCTCCCTTTCTCCACTCCACAGGTAGCTGTCTGATGTCTTCTCCTCCACAGGGGTCCTCAAGGGCCCAGATCACGTGACACGACTATTAAAGGCTGAGGCTCAGAGAGAGCTTTACCATGTGTAGTCTCCACCCCCAACCGAGTCATTAAACAAACACAAGTGTGTCTGCTCTATGAAATTAAATCTGTATCAATATAAATGTGTAGAGATAGGGCATGTTCACATGCGATGTCTTTTGCAAACAAAAAACATTTTCAATAGATAAATGCTCTAAACATCAAGCAGTCATGTTTGCATCATACATTCATGGCGACCCCCATGACCCCAAACAACTTCCCTCCTCATGACTACGCCTAACAACACACCCAATAAAGAAATGAGCAACCAATCAGAGATCAGGTCATGACTTTGTCTAAGAAAAATAAATGCACCTTTCCATCCAAGGATGTCAGAACATTCTGTTGAAAGGTCAGTCGACAGTGGCTGCCAACTGCTGTCAGAAACCAAAAATATAAAAGTAGTTTTGGTTGCTTAGCAGGTGCGACGGTAGCACAAACTCTCAAGCATTTTGATCAAAGAATGAAGGCTCCACTTCATTTTTTTTTGTTGTTTTCTGAAAATGCCCCTTATTCAAGTAGCAAAAGCCACCATTTCACATGGATGAAAAGCTTTAAGTTTTAAGTTGCAGTGTGCAGTTGTTAGTTATTGTTATATATATATAGTTATATCCATCCATCCATCCATTGTCTTCCGCTTTATCCGGAGCCGGGTCGCGGGGGCAGCAGTCTAAGCAGGGACTCCCAGACTTCCCTCACCCCGGACACGTCCTCCAGCTCCTCCGGTGGGACCCCAAGGCGTTCCCAGGCCAGCCGAGAGACATAGTCCCTCCAGCGTGTCCTGGGTCTTCCCCGGGGCCTCCTCCCGGTGGGACATGCCCAGAACACCTCCCTAGGGAGGCGTCCAGGAGGCATCCTGAGCAGATGCCCGAGCCACCTCAGCTGGTTCCTCTCAATGTGTAGGAGCAGCGGCTCTACTCCGAGCTCCTCCCGTGTGACCGAGCTCCTCACCCTATCCCTAAGGGTGCGCCCGGCCACTCTGCGGAGGAAGCCCATTTCAGCCACTTGTATACGCGATCTTGTCCTTTCGGTCATTACCCAAAGCTCATGACCATAGGTGAGGGTAGGAACGTAGATTGACCGGTAAATCGAGAGCTTCGCCTTCCGGCTCAGCTCCTTCTTCACCACAACGGACCGATACAGCGACCGCATCACTGCAGACGCTGCACCGATCCGCCTGTCAATCTCACGCTCCATCCTTCCCTCACTCGTGAACAAGACCCCGAGATACTTGAACTCCTCCACTTGGGGCAGAGACTCACCACCCACCCGGAGAGAGCAAACCACCTTTTTCCGGTCGAGAACCATGGCCTCGGATTTGGAGGAGCTGATTCTCATCCCAGCCGCTTCACACTCGGCTGCAAACCGCCCCAGTGCCTGCTGCAGGTCCTGGCTCGAAGAAGCCATCAGGACAACATCATCTGCAAACAGCAGAGATGAAATCCTGTGGTTCCCAAACCAGGCCCCCTCCGGCCCCTGGCTGCGCCTAGAAATTCTGTCCATAAATATAATGAACAGAACCGGTGACAAAGGGCAGCCCTGGCGGAGTCCAACATGCACTGGGAACAGGTCTGACTTACTGCCGGCAATGCGAACACAGCTCCTGCTCCGGTCATACAGGGACCGGACAGCCCTTAGCAAAGAGCCCCGGACCCCATACTCCCAGAGCACCCCCCAAAGGACACCACGAGGTACACGGTCGAATGCCTTCTCCAGATCCACAAAACACATGTGGACTGGTTGGGCATACTCCCATGAGCCCTCGAGGACCCGATGGAGAGTATAGAGCTGGTCCAGTGTTCCACGACCGGGACGAAAACCACACTGCTCCTCCTGAATCCGAGGTTCGACTATCGGTCGGATTCTCCTCTCCAGCACCCTGGAATAGACCTTACCGGGAAGGCTGAGGAGTGTGATTCCCCTGTGATTGGAACACACCCTCCGGTCCCCCTTCTTATACAGAGGGACCACCACCCCGGTCTGCCACTCCACAGGTACTGTCCCCGACCGCCACGCGATGTTGCAGAGACGTGTCAGCCAAGACAGTCCCACAACATCCAGAGACTTGAGGTACTCAGGACGGATCTCATCCACCCCCGGAGCCTTGCCACCGAGGAGCTTGCCAACCACCTCAGTGACTTCAGCCAGGGTGATGGACGAGTCCGCCCCTGGGTCCCCAGTCTCTGCTTCCTCCTCGGAGGACGTGACAGTGGGATTGAGGAGATCCTCAAAGTACTCCTTCCACCGCCCGACAACATCCCCAGTCGAGGTCAGCAGCTCTCCACCCGCACTGTAAACAGTGTTGGTGAAGCACTGCTTTCCCCTCCTGAGGCGCCGGACGGTTTGCCAGAATCTCCTTGAGGCCGTCCGATAGTCCTCCTCCATGGCCTCCCCGAACTCCTCCCAAACCCGAGTTTTTGCCTCTGCGACCGCCCGAGCCGCGGCACGCTTGGCCCGCCGGTACTCATCAGCTGCCTCAGGAGTCCCACGAGCCAACAAGACTCGATAGGACTCCTTCTTCAGCTTGACGGCATCCCTTACTTCCGGTGTCCACCACCGGGTTCGGGGATTGCCGCCGCGACAAGCACCACGGACCTTACGACCACAGCTACGAGCAGCCGCATCAACAATAGAGGTGGAGAACATGGCCCACTCGGAGTCCATGTCTCCAACCTCCCCCGGGATCAGGGAGAAACTCTCCCGGAGGTGGGAGTTGAAGACCCCCCTGACAGAGGGCTCCGCCAGACGTTCCCAGCAGACCCTCACAATACGCTTGGGCCTGCCAGGTCCGTCCGGCTTCCTCCTCCGCCAGCGGATCCAACTCACCACCAGGTGGTGATCAGTTGACAGCTCAGCCCCTCTCTTCACCCGGGTGTCCAAGACACACGGTCGGAGGTCAGATGACACGATGACAAAGTCGATCATCGACCTCCGGCCTAGAGTGTCCTGGTGCCATGTGCACCGATGGACACCCTTGTGCTCGAACATGGTGTTCGTTATGGACAAGCTGTGACTAGCACAGAAGTCCAATAACAAAACACCGCTCGGGTTCAGATCGGGGAGGCCGTTCCTCCCAATCACGCCCCTCCAAGTGTCACTGTCGTTACCCACATGGGCGTTGAAATCCCCCAGGAGAACAACGGAGTCCCCGGATGGCGCACTATCTAGTACCCCTCCTAGGGACTCCAAGAAGGCCGGGTACTCTGCACTGCTGTTTGGCCCGTAGGCCGACACAACAGTGAGAGACCTGTCCCCGACCCGAAGGCGCAGGGACGCGACCCCCTCGTTCACCGGAGTGAACCCCAACACGCAGCGGCTGAGCTGTGGGGCAATGAGCAAGCCCACACCAGCTCGCCGCCGCTCCCCGCGGGCAACGCCAGAGAAATAGAGAGTCCAACCCCTCTCAAGAAGATGGGTTCCAGAGCCCAAGCTGTGCGTGGAGGTGAGGCCGACTATATCTAGCCGGTAACGCTCCACCTCCCGCACAAGCTCAGGCTCCTTCCCCCCCAGCGAGGTGACATTCCATGTCCCCAGAGCTAGTCTCCATGTCCGGAGATCCGGTCGCCGAGGTCCCCGCCTTCGACTGCCACCCGAATCTCTCCGCACCCGCCCCCCATGGCTCCTCCCGCAGGTGGTGGGTCCACGGGAGGACGGCCCCACGTCGTTTCTTCGGGCTGGGCCCGACCGGGCCCCGTGGGAAAAGGCCCGGCCACCAGGCGCTCGCTGCCGAGCACCCACCCCAGGCCTAGCTCCAGGGTGGGGCCCCGGTAACGCCAGTCCGGGCGACGTAACTGGCCTTGTTGTCGTCTTTTTCATCATGTGGGGCTTCTGAACCGCTCTTAGTCAGACCCGTCTTCCAGGACCTGTTTGCCATGGGTGACCCTACCAGGGGCATAGAGCCCCCGACAACATAGCTCCCAGGATCATTCGGGTGCTCAAACCCCTCCACCACGTTAAGGTGGCGGTTCGGGGAGGGGTATAGTTATATATATATATATATATATATATATATATATATATATTCAAAAAGGGAAAAACACCAATGCCTGCTTCAAAGAACACAGAGGCTTTAATTATCACACATGCTGGGGACTACGCACACACTGATCATGTAAGTTATTATGAAGTTATTATAAGCTAATCAATTATTCACAACCAGATCATAGAAATGAATCGTCATCTTCTTCTTTTTTATTCTGTGAACTTCCTATCACAAAATACAAAGTAATTTACTGTTATTTAGATGTGTGCCAATGCATCCAGTCACAGTAATACACATACTAATTCAGAACATAAAATGATGTTGAATGTTTTAATGTCAATATAACACCTAAACAAGATTTAAAAATACTTGTATGCCAGTGCACTGTTAATTCTTTGAGTTGTGTTGGCTGACACGCTCTTTGCTCTTGCCTTTTGTGTGAAGTCATTGTCTGCCAAATACTCAGTGTACCTGTTTTAACTAAAATATTGAGGGATTTAATTGTATTGTATTCACACATACGCCCCAGTCCTCAGAGGCACAGCTCCTACACCACATGTACCGAGCATTAACATAATTTTCCATATTCCGTCTCCTCACACATTCACTGCTTCTGTCCTACAGGACTAGTAATGTGAAGTACACATTTCATCATAACTCTTCAGAGGCAGGTCTTCTGCAGTCATCCCAGATTATGAGTCATCCACTCAAACCCGATACAGTATGTACGTGTGTGCGTGTGCGTGTGTGAGTGTGTGTGCGCATGCGTGTGTGGACGCACTACAGATTTCATTAAATACACACGCGCATATATATTTTTACATCCCTGCATTGCAGCGACAGAGAATTTGTGACCCTGTTCAGCTTCACTTGAAGATAAAAGAAATAACTGAGATAAGTCGTATCGAATGATGAACGACGTTGGGAGGGGAAAGACGGATCGTGTCCGTGGCATTGATGAGTCAGTGTCTCTGTAACTAAAAAATAAATTCCCCTCAGCCAGTGATTAGTTGGGGAACAGTTGGTGAGCGATGCGCACATAAGCGCTGCATATGGCTGTGATGGAGCCGCATGAGGTAGCTCATCCCTTCTTCCCTGTCCCCCTCCACCCCCTCTCCCAGCAGCGTCAGAGGGGAATTCTGACATGAGAAGGGATCAAACGGCACATAAAAGCTACATCAATAGTACAGGGCTACAAAATGATAAACAGGGCAGCCTCCTTTGCTGTAAATTCACAGCGTGCATCCATCTTGGTGAAGGCACAGGTTAATGTACGGCCGGATGAATCCTATTGATGTGTGATTCGATGCGCTACTCAGAGGTGAGATGAGAGATTGATCTGAGAGTGAAAGACAGCATGAGGGGAAGTGGGTAAACACTGAGGTTTATACAGAAAAATACAGCTTTCTGTCTTTTTTTTCCCTTTAACCAGCCTCTCTCCGGTGAGATTACTGTTCCCATGGCAACGCAGCTGATTGCATGAAAATTGCTGTGGTTGTGGGTGCCATGGCAACACATTACATTACATTATGCTGGTGTAGAGAGGCCCGCCATGTCTCCATGTTGCGGCGTTGCGTTTGCTTACACATGGCAGCCAGTCATCATGACACATGAACACACACACACACACACACTCACACACACGAGCAGCTGCTGGTCACATGGTTGATGTGACGTCAGGGCAGCAACAGGTTGGACATGGAGGGCCTTCACCTACGCTGCCTTGATCTTTTTGGTGCCCTATTCAAACTGAGCTTATGCTTAGGGGGCTAATCCCATGCAATCAGCATTTCATGGGGGCTTGAGTCATATTATTGACTCGCTTAAAGCATGTAGCCTACTTAGGTCTTTGTGCGTGCATGTGCATGTGTGTGTGTGAGTGAGCGGGATATAAAAATAGTCAAGTACTTTCTACACACAGAAGTACTAGATGTTCTAGTAGGAGGTCCTTGCAAGAGAATCTTGGGTGAGTTTTCAGGCCCGTTGCGCTGCACCTTCTTTAAAAAATCTGCACACACACACACACACACACACACACACACACACACACACACGGCCCCTCGCTCCTCGCATTCAGATAAGATATTTATTTCTCCGGTGGATTGTTTCAGGGGCAGAGTGTCTCCATGGTGATGGCAGCCCACAGATCAGGATGAGGGAAAAGTGAGAGAAGGAGGCGGCAGCGAGAGAGAGAGAGAGAGAGAGAGAGAGAGAGAGAGGGAGAGAGATGATTCCAGTTTATCTGCCACTGCTGTTCACTTGTTGACACACATATATGCTGATGTATTCACACAGGCGGTTAATACACTCGCCCTCTTTACTCCTTCCCTCTCTTCTGACTTTCGCTCCACGTTTCGTGCTGCTCGTCTCGCCCTCCCTGCTCTCACTTACTCTCACGCCTTCCCTGCGCTCAGTCTTTGTCTTTCTCGGTCTATCAGGTGGCGTAATTGTTTCACCAGGCTTCAAACTGGGTCATCTCTTAGAACACAAAATCAATTAAATCTAAGGACGGCTGCGTGAGAAGCAGTGTTCCTTGTTTGCAGTTAATCATGAAGCTGAATAATTTCCTCGTGTTTTTTTTTCTTCGTTTCATTATCACACATCACAATCAACATGTATGTGACTTGACTGTCTTGTTGTACATAGAACACATGGGACATATAATAGGACATATAATATTAATAATAATCTAAATGTGTATAGCTAGGGCGACACGGTGGTGCGGTGGGTAGCACTGTTGCCTCACAGCAAGAAGGTCGCAGGTTCAAGACCGCCTTGGGCCTGGGTCTGGGGCCTTTCTGTGTGGAGTTTGCATGTTCTCCCCGTGTCTGCGTGGGTTTTCACCGGGTACTCCGGTTTCCTCCCACAATACAAAAAACATGCTCAGGTTAATTGGTAAACTCTAAATTGCCCATAGGTGTGAGTGTGAGAGTGAATGGTGTGTGAATGGTGTGTGTGCCCCACGATTGGCTGGCGACCATCTGGGGTGTATCCCTGCCTCTCGCCTTAACGCGCTGGGATGGGCTCCAGCAGACCCCTGCGACCCCGAAAGGGAATAAGCGGGATAGACAATGGATGGATGGATGTGTATAGCTGTTAAATATAAAAAATGAATATTCTAAATCAAACAGCAAGAACAAAATGAGAAAAAAGATACCAATAATAATAAAAAATAATACCTAATAATAAGAATTATATACAGTATATGCCATATAACTAACAGTATATGCAAATAATAATACACACAATTAAAAAGAGTGTAATCAAGGATAATCAGAACAGATGTAACCAAGAGCGTATTTAAAACTCCAGGCTGCGAGACATTATGCACAGCCACCCTCACATATTATTTTCTTACCTTAGTACGAAACACATTTGACAGAAGGACATTGCAAATACGCTGTCAAAGTGTTCGAATTAAACATTTGCCAGAACTGAGTCATTACAAATACTAGCTACTCATGTTCGTGATTGAAAAGTTGTGACTTGGTAATTTATTGTTTAAGACATCTGAGAATAAAAAGAAGTGTTTTAGCTTCTTCAATTTCATGGTTTCTGTTTTTTCAGGTGCTCTTTTACCTTGCAGCAGGCGGCTGTAAAGCCAGATGTTTCTCTTAGATGGTGCAGAACAAAACAGAGCCAAAAGAAGGGAAATGGTTGGACTCAATGTTGGACACCAGGTGTCTAGAAATATGTCTCCAAAAGATGGTTACTGTTGCTAATAACTGAATAACGTAATGTGGTGATAACGTGTCATTTCTGTGCTTACAGCTTATTTGCTATGTTCCCAATCTTCTTATTACTAATTCAAACGTGAACTCTTATATTTCAGGTACCTCATGAATGTGACGTTTGAAGGCCGTAACCTGTCATTCAGTGAAGAGGGCCACCAAATGTTTCCCAAACTGGTCATTATTCTCCTAGACCAGGACAGACAGTGGGACAGGGTAAATATCCTCTCTTTTTAATTCTTGCAACCTCTGATATGTCTGTCTCTCATGTTTAGTTTTCCTTTGGGAGTGACTCCCGGCCTTTTATAGTACCTGCACCAGCAGCCTGTACATCACAGTCTTCCTCCCACTCTCTCATGCAGGTTGGCAAGTGGGAGCGAGGCTCCCTGACGATGAGGTACCATGTGTGGCCTCGCTTCGAGCTGTACTCGGGAGCGGAGGAGCGCGAGGACCACCTGTCCATTGTGACTCTGGAGGAGGCGCCATTTGTCATCGTGGAGGATGTGGACCCGCTCAGTGGAACGTGCATGAGGAACACCGTGCCTTGCCGCAAGCAGCTCAAACTCAAGTGAGAATTAAAACTTGGATTTAGAGACCTTTTTTTTCTTGCAAAGAATTTATTTTATTTCTCTCAAAGGAGTAGAATTATTAATTATTTAAAACCTTCTTGGTATAATGTGTAACCTTCTGCATGTATTCAAAGTCATATATCAGATCTAATAAATCACCAATAAAAAAAACTTCACTTCAGTAGAACTCAACTATTAAAAAACTGAAAGTCAAATATAGAAAATGATCATTAAGGTGCAGAGAACAATGGCCAAGCAAGAATTATTTAACATTTGTCATCTTTTCATGTCTGTTTTTAGCTTTTGTTTTTTTTTAAATTATATTTTTCTCTCTCTGGGTTTTTGAAATACTGTAGCATGTGTTTGAACATCTCACACCCTTCGTTGTCCTGTAAACACCTCTGCTTGCCGCCCTGCTGTTAAATAGATCATTGTCCTGGTCTCTGTTTTCCTCCCTTTGTTGCCACTTCACCTTGACCCTCTTGCTATCCACTTCTTCTTGGTGTGTTAATATGAATTTTCCCCATTGGCCTCTTCTTCTATCACTACCTGAAATCTCCTGAGGGTGTCCTACATCTTCTGGCTCAGTGTGTCTTTTTTTATTGACTGATCATTCACCTATTTCCTCCTCTCAAGTTAAGTCAATTTTTATTTGTATAGCCCAAAATCACAAATCACAGATTTGCCTCAATGGGCTTCAAGGTTTGTAGAACAGCAACACACAGCATCCCCTGTCCTTAGAGCCTCACATTGTACAAGGAAAAACTCATGGAGAAAAAGAGGAAAAAAACGCAGGAAGTGAAACAGAGGATGCTCCCTCTGTCAGACTACAATAGATGTGTGTACGGGATGGAAACATTAGAACAGGAAAAGAGTTGAGTATGACATTAATTAGAACAACAGAAATATATTGAATTGTGGTGTATGTGAATGATGAGGTGACAGGATCTATTGCAGCTTCCAGGGGAACCAGGACAGCATCAGGCCCTAAAAACAACTGAAGATCATTATGTGGCTGCACTGCAGCATGTTCTGAGAATGAGAAAACACAGAAAACACAGGGCAGGACTCCAGGAACACAACAGATTTAAAAATGGTGTATCGGTGGGTCGTGGATGTTACAGATGGAAGAAAGAGAAGCCGAGAAACAGGAGCTCAGAGTCTGTCGTGAGGTCCTGACGGTCTAAAGCTACCACAGCATGAGCATGTTTTAGGCCAGCCAAGGCCAATCTAAACTATAAGATTTATCAAAAAGGTTTTTTATCAAAAAGTTTTTAAGATTCCACAGGAGAGGAGCCAGGGAGTTGAAGGCTTTACCTCCCATTTTTAGAAATTCTGGGAACCTCTAGTGAGCTGCATTTTCTGAAGGCAGTGTTCTCGTTGGATGTTACGGAACTATTAGATCCTTAACATCCTTACGGATGGAGCCCGACCATTAACAGCTTTGTAGGTGAGGAGGAGGATTAGATTTATTTTTTTTTGATTTCAAAGGAAGCCAGAGAGGCTAATACTGGTGAGGGGTGATCCCTTCTTGCGCTTGTTAATGTACGTACAGCTGCATTCTGGAGCAGCTGGAGAGTCTTTGGGGACTTTTTGGAGCAGCCGGACAATAAAGAATTGCAGTAATTCACTGTGGAAGTAAAACGCGTGGATGAGCTTCTCTCAACTTTTAGAGACAGGAAGTGTGTGACCTTTTCTATGTTGCATAAGTGAAAGGAAGGCAGTCCTAGAAATTTGTTTAATGTGGGTGTCATATCATCATCAAAGTTGACTCACAGATTTCATACAGTGGTGCTGGAGGCCAAAGTAGCTACCGTAAAATAAAATTATAATCAGGGCTTTTACTTGTTTCAATCACTTAACAGATCAGGCGATTAATAATTAATTAATGGGCTATTTCCTGACAAAAATCATGCTCAGCAAAACTGGAAAAAAATATATTTCATTTTATTGAACCAGCATGACTACCACATAACATACATTTTTCACAAGGCATATTACAGTAGTGTAGTTAAACCTCTGGAGGCTGCTTCTCTAGAGTTTTCCTCTGCATGTTTTACCACAGAAAGTTTGAATTTCATGGTGATCATTAATCAATCAAATTATTAGAGGGTGTTCCTTGATGTCATTGGAGCATGACAGTGAGTCAGGACCAAGGCGCTGAAGAGGCAACCACCATCAGACCGCAAGTCAGTGGTCGTGTCTTTTTCCATGATTTTTTTCAAATAAATTGCTCTCTGTCTTTATTTTGAAGCTGCGGTTACTTTTCAAAATATACACCTGCCCCCAGCGTTCGAAGGGGGCCCAGCACTTAAATAAATTATTTTGTATTTTACAGTATATCGCTGAATATTGAATTTCTGAGTTGTTAAGGCCTGAGCACAATAACTTCAGTGTTTTTCTGAGTTGAGTTTTAGTAGTCTTAAAACTAAATCGTCAAAACCTAACACACTTATATATGTTTTATTACCTAAAAACCAGCCCACATCCTCTGTCCAAATGGTCAGTAACCTTTAATCTGTGTTTAATGCCATATGTCTAAAGAACAACACAGACTCCATCCCACACCACAATTTCTTTCTAGTCCCAAATAGAGCTAAATGCACAGAGCTGTGCAGATTCAGGACTAAAAGTCTCTATCTTCCCAAAAAGAATAAGTAGGTGTACAAAGTCATGTAGTCAAAAAAATCCTTGTGTTCTCCTCATCCCATGTAATATGGAACATAAATCATGTCAGTCATTTTGAAGGTTTTCTATTTGAGCTCACAATTCTGTAATTGTCTACAAATTCACCCTTGCGTGAATACAGAACACACCTAAACAAACACATTTGTCCTCAGCCTGGCACAGGCCGCATCCTCTCCCTGTGCCAAAGCTGCTGTTGTATTGTTCCCCACAGCTGCAGCACCTGTATCTGCTGTGCAACAACCCACCCATTGATCGCACATACTTTCGTCAAATATGTGAGAAAATGTGCATTGTTCTCAGTCTCGTATGTGTGTGAGAACAAAGTCGTGCTTGTAAAACATAGATGTCAATGGACACTATGCTGAAAAATATGACTGCAGAAAATTATCCACCTTTTGACATTTTCCTTTCCTTTGCCGCATTGTTTTTTCACACCATTAAGTATACACATGGAGTAATTAAGTATTTCAATAGCACTTTTGTTTTAATCATTTTCTGTTCTTCATATTTTGTTCCTCCAGAATTTTATCAAAATAAATAAAGATTATAATAAAGGTGCAACTGATGACTATGATACCTTGTTAAATGGTTAGTAACATTTATATAATAATAATAATAAATAATATTTAGAATCAGTTGCAACTTTAACATCCAGATAATGTTAATAGATGATTTACAAACCAGTTGTGAGCCAGTGACAAACTGGTAAAATAACTATTGTCAAAAGTGTAATTAACTATCTATTAACCATTTACAAATGCTGATTATTCTGAAGAGGTTTGAATCACATGTTTTTGGACTTTAACACAAATAACTTAAACAGAGACTTAAACACCCTCGCTGCAAGAAGGAGCGCTTTCGCAGATCATTCATCCCGACAGCAATAAGACTCTATAACATAACATAAACATAAACCTCACTGTAGTCACTGTCATTTTTCACTGGTCACTTTTTTCTCTTCACACACACCCTGCACCTTAAGTGTGCATTAGCTATGTATGTGTACATGTGGGTATGTGCGTGGATATGTATGTCCATATATATATATATGCAAATATGTGTGTATGTGTATGTATGTAGGTATGTACGTCCATGTATGTATGTATATATGCTTTGCTTATGCATACTTTTTACTTTTTTTCTTACTATTTATTAGCATTTTCTCTCCATTCTGTCGATAATGCATACTGTGTATGCGGATTAACAAATTCTGCGAATTTGTACATTGTGTTGTGTGTTTTTTATTTTTTTATAGTTTTTTTAGTTTTTTTTTTTTTTTATCTTCTTCAACTTTATCTTACTTTTTCTTTATCTGTAACGCTGCAGTAACACACAAATTTCCCCGTTGTGGGATCAATAAAGTTTATCTATTCTATCTATTCTATTCTAACATTGTCTATTGAAACTTTTTCTACTCACTAACCCCACCTTTACTCCTCCCGCTCCCCCCTCCCTCTCCATCCCACCTACCAGCAACCAGACAGGTGATTCAGGGATTTACATCAAGCGCTGCTGCAAAGGTTTTTGTATTGACATCCTTAAGAAGATCGCCAAGGCGGTCAAGTTCACCTACGACCTCTACCTGGTCACCAACGGCAAACACGGCAAGAAGGTCAACGGGACGTGGAACGGCATGGTCGGAGAGGTACAGTAATCTCTTCCCTTTACTTGCAATCACTCTGTGTATTCACGTTCTCATGGCTGGGTCATTGATGTGCTGCGAACAGATGTCGACACATATTTGTTTTCATCTGTAAGTACATGAGAGAGAATGTTGTTGTGATAAATCTAGCCCAAGACCAGAGAGAAGCAACACCTTCACGTCAGCTGTAAACAGCTTAAAAATACCCTCAATGACAGTTTAGTCGATTCCATACAGAATTGCTGGCACATAGGCTGATCATAGATTTCACAGCTGGCAGAACACTGGACACCTCACAGTACAACCATTATTGAACCCGCAGAGAGGCTCAATAAGACATATACATCAAACTAAATCAGATTTGGCCTGTTTTTCTTGATTTCTGTTGAATATAGTTCACATGCACCAGTAAATTCAAGACAATTGTAGGTCTGTCTGTTAAGTGGTGTGTATTTAGCATTTCTTACATTTTGATTTAGTGTATTTCATACTAGCCAATCCGTGGCAGAAACTTCGTTTTTCTGGATTATGGAAGTCATTATAAATTAAAACCAATCCCTCAGTGGTGGCCAGTTGAAGGCAATGATGTGAGGCTATGTAAAAACTAGGCCTCCTCACTTAATGTTGTGACAGAACCACAGGCTTGACCCCGGAGCAGCCACAGCAAGGCAAACACAGTTTCTCAGTCAATAAAGATTTATTTAGGGAAGTAAAGGGGATGCAGGGTGATGAAGCAGGGTCCGTGAGCCAAGAAGCAGCGGAAAGCGTGGCCGGGACGCAGTGACTGGAGCAGAGGATCCAGGTTAGCAGAGGTAGAACGGCAGCCACTAGAAGATGACAGAGATTACTTGAGGGAAACAAACGTTGAGAAACAGCTACACTTGAAACTCCAGAGAGTAATAGTAGTGGTACTGTGTGGCAGCTAAAACCATCTGGCCTCAAGTGGCTGGAGAGCCAGGTAGATATACAACAAGCTGATGGAAGGCAGGTGTGCCAGGACACACACACACACACACACACACACACACACACACACACACACACACACACACACACACAAGGTAGGAACCACAATGTTAGGACACGGAAAAACAGGAAAACCTATTTCAATGCCATTCACTGCTTATTTAGGCATACAACAGATTCATGTCTGAAAAAAAATCCCTTTAAATGTCTTTATTATTCCTTATGTTAATATTTAATTAGAATATGTATCTTTTTGGTAGGTTTATTGGTTCCCTTTTTTTTCGTTGCTCATCACTTTTACTTTTATTCTTATTCTTCCAATATAGCAATTTCTAAATTGCTCTTTAAAGCCGTGGTGTGGTGTTTCTGTCTCCCTCTACTGGCAGTGAAACAGTAACCACACAGACAATAAATATATATGGATGCTGCTGCAAAACAGTGGGTTCATTATTTAAATCTTCACGTAACCTGCACAAAATAATTAGTTTTACTGTCAGAATTTTGGCCTACAGGGAGTGTCTCCACAGACATAAGATTAAAAAACTCAGTCTACTGTGAAATACAAAGAGATTCACCTGGTGCTGACAGACTTATCAGCGTTGTGTGAACCTGGCACGGGCTTGAAAAGATTGGACATGTAATAGCTCAGCACACTGCAGCTTTAAAAGTACAGAACAAAACGTTTAAACAAGAAGAAAAATAGGGAATCCAGTAATAATAATGATAACATAAGCGCAAACAGGGAGAGCTGTTTTGGCATCCATACGATGGGGCTGATTATACTGTCTGAATGTCTCTCCCTTTTCCATTTGTTTCCTGCTGTCTCTGTCACGCCATCAAGCACTTGTTTCCCACAACCTGGCCTAGAGAGAAGGACAATGGGGCTCCTAATCAGAGATGGAGAAAGACAAACAGAGAGAGAGAGAGAGAGAGAGAGAGAGAGAGAGAGAGAGAGAGAGAGAGAGAGAGAGACTGTGATTGTAAGAGAGAGGAAGAGAGGGAGAAATCAGCCTCAGGGAAAGACCCATTTCTTTCCTGCATACATTACTGTATGCATTAGACCTCCAGTACAATACATTACAAATCGATGTGATGTCCAACCTAATTGATTATGGTGTAGACTAGGCTTTATTATCATCTTAAGAACATGGATGAGTTATTATGCCTGGGGTAATACAGCTATCTACTGTAAATCGTGTTGTAAAATTCTTGAAATATACATCAGCATGAAGGAAAGTCTATGCAAATATGCCAGGCGTGCATGCATGGATGCGTTAGTCCATGTCCTTAAATGCCTAAGCAAGCAGCTAATGATTTCTTTTGAATCAGGGGGAAAACAGGACACGGGAAAATAGAATGAAAAAGAGGGAGGGAGAGAGAAAAGGGAGCAGACCGCTATGAAAAACTGTGACAAACAGAAAAAAAATAAAAAAAAACTGTGCGTGGGATTCCTGCAAACTCTGGCATACATACTATATCCCTTATTAACACAGTCGTTTGTGCTACAATTTTATTCATGGCTTGAGGCTTTAAAAACTTAGGGATAAATATATCACCTGAGCACACTCAGAGGAGGCCGGATTGGTGGGGAGTCTTACGCTGACCCACTGTAGTAATGATCCTCTTTTTTCCTCCTGATTCAATTTCTTCCCCAAAAATCTCGGCAGAGACTGTGGCTGCGAGTGTGAGCTGCAGAGGCCAGTTATTCTTCCCTGTCACGTCGCTTTTACCAATCTGTTCCTCAGCACAATCCTGGGAGCATTCGGCACTCTACGCCCGCTGACCTTCCGTGTTCCCCCCCCGTCGCCCTCTGTTTGTCTGTGTTTGACCCGCAGGTGGTGTTGAAGAACGCCCACATGGCGGTGGGGTCGCTCACCATCAACGAGGAGCGATCGGAGGTTATTGACTTCTCCGTGCCGTTCATCGAGACGGGCATCAGTGTCATGGTCTCGCGTAGCAACGGGACCGTCTCCCCCTCTGCCTTTCTCGGTGAGAAGAAAACGCACCTGCTGCTTCTGGCAGGTCTTTCAGCAGAGAATCTGAGAACGCTCGAGCACACCAAACCGCAATCATGAAATGTCTAATCACACAAAGGGATTCAAGTATTTGTCTTAGATTATGCTGTATGTAGAAATTACAAAGCAGGGTGCAATCAATCAGCGAGCGAATCAGTCCATTCACACCTTCCTACTTTCCTTTTGAGTGGTGCTCGTTAGCATTTGCACAAACTCAAATAAGATCCATAGATGTGCAGCGCTACACACCGCACACACTACACTCGTTCACATATAATGCACGAATATAAATAATCATGATACAGGGGGGATGGGTTTGCTTTAAGAATTTAGTTAAATTTGGTATAATCAACTTACTTTCACTGTCTTCCCACCCTCACCCCTTCCACTTCCTCCCCCCTGCACCTTGCTGTGCCCCCCCCCCCCCCCTCCTTCTGTCTTTCAGAGCCCTTCAGTGCTGATGTCTGGGTGATGATGTTTGTTATGTTGCTGATGGTGTCAGCCGTGGCCGTGTTTGTGTTCGAGTACTTCAGTCCGGTGGGTTACAATCGCTGTCTGGCAGATGGGCGAGGTGAGAGGAGGGCACACACACACACACACACACACACACACACACACACACACACACACACACACACACACACACACACACATACACACTCATACAATGATCCAAATAGGAGACAATGAGGTACATCTGCATTCTTGTGTGCTAAAATTACTTACTTGCCATTTTTCCCACTTTTTTTTTTTTTACCTTTAATGCTCCATTTAAATAGAGTCCTCCATGTGCTAAATTACCTTGAATGAGTGCCACTGAAGCACTGGGTCTTTTTTCACCATGTCTTGGAGTGCCTCTCCACATCTATAGTCGCTAAGGCTCTTTTACTAATGAAAAGGATCATTGACAGAAACAGATTGGTGATCTTAAGTATTCCGAGCATCACGACGCCAACAAAGGCTCCTCTGTTCTTGCATTGCGACATCTTCGTTTATCGTGCCATTCATAAATATTACACCAGCGTTCCACCGCTGCATCACAGCTTGTATAAAACAGTGAATAAACTTTAGTAGATGTTTTACCATATATTGAAAATATGTGCCAGGTTTAACAGTGTCTGACAGTACAGAACAACACAAAACTGTTGAATCAACTATGCCCATCAAAGCTGATCGTTTAGATTCAATCTATTTTTTTTCCTCCAGGTATTTTACACCAAGCTGTATTTGACTCTTGGGATTGCATTAGTCTGCCACAATGGCAGCAATTCAAGATAAAATCAGAGTAGTGTCATATTGCTGTCCACAGCCTTTTTGTCATGAACCAGGGGGGGATAAGAGTAATGTTGTTTGGGTTGGAGTTTTCTACAGAAAGTGTTTTCTGAATGTCTTCTGTCAAAAACCACCCTCGTCCATGTACAAAGGATGTGTGGTTTAATCACTATGTTATGTAAGGCTGTTGTCCTATACTGCTGCTCCAGCTGTAGCATAATTGTAGCCTGCCGCGTGTTCATCTTCCCCCTACCCCCTTCTCTTTTCTTTCTCCCTGTCTCAAAGAGCTACAGTAGGTAGTGTTTCCATCCTACCACCTTGTCATACTGCCATAGAAGTAGGTGGATCCAAGTTAGTCTGTAACAGCTGGTTGTCACAGTGGTGGCTGGAGGAGCGGATGTGGATTGTTGTGCATGTTGCGTGATCACTGACAAACTAAAGGATGGGAATGAATCTGGTCTTTGTCACTGCCATCCATCAAGCGCCTCCAGCAACAGTGGTTATGAGTAAATGCAGATACTGTACAGTGAGGTAGTGTCAGGGCGTTCCTTCTCTGTACCTTCTCCCGTTTTTTTTTTTTTTTCTGTCGCTGTTTTCCAGAGCCCGGCGGTCCCTCCTTCACCATCGGTAAGGCCGTCTGGCTGCTTTGGGGTCTGGTTTTCAACAACTCTGTTCCGGTGCAGAATCCTAAAGGTACCACCAGTAAGATCATGGTGTCAGTGTGGGCCTTCTTCGCTGTCATCTTCCTGGCCTCCTACACTGCCAACCTGGCTGCCTTCATGATCCAGGAGGAGTATGTCGACCAGGTGTCAGGCCTGTCTGACAAAAAGGTGCGATTTGAGGCAATGCAAGGTTTTCTAGGGTGGAGGGGCGGGTGTGAGAAAGTACATAATGTGGGTGGGTGTGAAGCCGCTGTGTAAAGAACCAGCATACTGTCTAAATCACACACAGGCGGCTTTACACTGGCTTTATAAAGAGGAACCATTACACATGTTTTTTGGGATCTCTGTCTAAAAGGGGCTGCATACTGAGTGTGTGTAGTTCTTCTCTTTTGTGGAGTAGATACGGATCAGGAACAGAAACTTTTACAGGGCTCAATAAGCAGCCTACTCTGGGGTAGGTACCCTGTTTGGCCCTGAAAAGCTCATGGGGGGGTTGAGGTTAACCTGGTGCTGATTGGCTAAATGTAGAGCAGGCTCAGACGTCATCAGAAAGCACTTGCTGTCTACACCGTCGAGGAAATTCAGAGGGGGTTTGAGTTATTGCAGCAAAATGAAAAAAAAATCTATCCTTGAAGTGATGACGATGCTTCAGTCTCAGCAGGAAGTCTTTCTTCAATGTGGTTTGACTCATCAGCGCACCTTGACACACTGGGGATCCATCACACCACTAAACCATGCTGTGAAAAGTAAAAAAAAAATAAACTAAAGCAAGATTAAAAGAAACTGAAAGACCACAGCAACTGGAATAAATTAACTAATTGCTCTCTCAACAGTAGCAACACAGTCAACACTCCATCAACATTTCACTGTCTACTACGGCCCCCCGTAACAGTCAAAATGGCCACTCTTTTAAGCCTGCACCTGCCCGAGTTTAATTGGGGTAAACCATTAAGCGGGGGAAAGCCAATATCCCCAATAACTACTGGCTCGCTTACTATTAAACAAAACATAACAAAATAGTAAACACAGTAGATAAATAACAGAACACACATTAGAAAAAAACCATCTCACCACATATACCTCACACATACATATTTACAATAGACCAGGAAATACAACACACCCCTGTGCAACGTGTAGTGCACCCCCTAGCGCCACACTCAATAAGTACTGCCCCTGCAGCGGCGCGCGCTTCCGCACAGGAGCAGTGGAGTCGGACTAGGAGGTGAGTGCAGGTGAGTGGGAATGAATGGAGGAGGATGTGTGTGCGATTGTGTGTGAATGACCAGACGGAGGCTAAACCAGTAAATGGAAAGAGAACCGGACGCGCAGTGGGTACCGCACTGCACGCCGAGGTGAGTGGTGAAAGTTTGTAATGGGAACGGGTGACGTGGCACGTCGCGATCGCGATCGCGGTGTCCGCACCCGGTTCCCGACCATGTCACTAAGCACTTAGCATAGCATATACACGTAACAATAAACCCGAAACAATGTAATACGTGCGTGTGGTGAGTGTGTGTTTTTGTAAAGTCCAGTCGCCGGACTCCGGCGCAACACGGAGAGCTGTGGCTCCGCCCTCATGAGCCGGTGAGAAGGGGGGGGGCTCACCTTCTCACACTTCCCTCCCCTTCTGGAGTCTCGCCAACTGGGTGGCGAGACAAAAAGTCTGCAACAGTGTTCTGTTTCCCCGCACGGTACTGTACCGTAAAGCGGTAGGGCTGAAGGGCCAAAAACCAGCGGGTAACCCGTGCATTGGAGTCTTTCATCCGGTCTAACCACTGCAAGGCGCGGTGGTCAGTCTCCAGGGTAAAGTCTCTACCCAGCACGTAATATTTCAACGTGTCCAGGGCCCATTTAACCGCCAGGCACTCCAGCTCCACTGCGGCGTACCTGGTCTCCCTGGGAAACAGCTTGCGGCTAATGTAAGCCACAGGCTTCCTGTCCTCTCCTTGCCCCTGTAGCAGCACTGCCCCGAGACCAACACCCGAGGCATCGGTCTGGACCGTGAAGTGCTGCTCAAAGTCTGGACTCTGGAGCACCGGATCACTGCAGATCGCTGCCTTTAGATCCAGGAATGCTTCCTCCTGCTCCTTCCCCCACTGGATCTGGGAGGAGCCCGATTTCCGGGTCAAGTCCGAAAGCGGCGCCGCACGACGGGCAAAGTCTGGCACAAACCGGCGGTACCACCCCACCAACCCCAAGAACGACCGAATGTCCCTCTTGGTCCTAGGCCTGGGACAGTTCAGCACCGCCTGTACCTTGTCCTTCTGCGGCCTGATAATACCCCGGCCAAGCACATGGCCAAGGTATTGCACCTCCCGCTTGGCAAGGGCACATTTATTCGGATGGATGGTTAATCCCGCCTGCTGGATGCGCTGCAACACCTCCTGGAGATGACGCAGGTGGTCCTCCCAGGTGGCACTGTAAACCACAATGTCATCCAGGTATGCTGCAGCGAAAGAGTCTGTTCCAGCCAGTACTATGTCCATCAGTCTTTGAAAACTGGCTGGCGCTCCCTGCAGACCAAAAGGCATCACCACGAACTGGAATAGCCCCTGCGGTGTACGAAAGGCTGTGCAGGGCCGGGCCTCCTTGGTCAGTGGCACCTGCCAGTAGCCTTTACATAGGTCCAGGGTGGTGATAAAGGATGCTTTACCCAGCCGCTCAATCAAGTCCTCAAGCCTTGGCATGGGGTAAGCATCAAAATGTGATTGGGCATTTACCCGACGAAAGTCAATGCAAAAACGCATGGTGCCATCCTTCTTGGGCACCAGCACCACGGGGTTGCTCCACTCACTGGACGACCTCTCAATCACCCCCAACGCCAACATGTCCTCCACCTCAGCCTTGAGGGATGGAAGAAGTCGCTCTGGGACACGATACATCCTCTGCCGCACCGGCGTCGTGTCCCTGAGGGGGATGGAGTGCTCCAGAACGGTGGTGTAACCCGGCTTCTCCTGGAACAGGCCGGGGGTGATGATCTCTGCCAGCTCCCTCTGCTGGCGAGCCGTCAGATGTGAGAAGTCCAGCGTGGCTGACTGCTGACTGGTGGGGAAGTACTGCTCCGGCGTTTCCTCTTCCTCCCCCACCGACTGCACCCTGAGCTGCAACTCCGGCGGCCTCTCATGCCACTCCTTCAAAAGGTTGACATGGAAGGTTTGCCGGGGTTTCCTCCTCCCAGGAAGCTCGATCTCATAGGTGGCCGGACCCATCTTCCGCACCACCTCGTAGGGCCCCTGCCACTTGGCAAGCAGCTTGTTCTCGGAGGTAGGGAGAAGAAGCAGAACCTTCTGACCTGGTTGAAGGCTTCTCTGCCTGGCCGTCTTGTCATACCAGGTCTTCTGGTGTGTCTGAGCCTGCCCCAAGTTCATCCGCACCAGCTCCGCCATTTCCTCCATCTTGTCCCTCATCTTCAGGACGTGGGCCAGGATGCTGCTGGTTTTGGGTGACCTGGGTCCCTCCCAGGCTTCTCTCAGAACATCCAAGGGACCTCGAACCTGTCGACCATAAAGCAGCTCAAACGGTGAAAACCCCGTGGAGGCCTGAGGGACCTCACGGTAGGCAAAGAGCAAGTAGGGCAGCCAGCGGTCCCAGTCTTTGCCATTCGCTGCCACAAACTTCCTCAGCATGCCTTTTAGAGTCTGATTGTACCGCTCTACAAGGCCATCGGTCTGAGGGTGGTATGGAGTGGTTCGGATGCCCTTAATGCCTAGCAACCCATACACCTGCCTCATTGTCTGTGAGAGGAACGCTGTGCCCTGGTCTGTCAGGATTTCCTGTGGGATGCCCACCCGGGAGAACAACTGCAACAGCGCCTGTGCTATGGGGCGAGCAGAGACTTTGCGCAAGGGGAAGGCCTCCGGATAACGCGTGGCATAGTCACAAATCACTAATATATATCTATAGCCGGTTTGCGATCTTTCCAAAGGGCCTATTATGTCCATTGCTATCCGGCTAAAGGGCACCTCAATGATGGGAAGTGGCTGCAGGGGATAAGGAGTTGTCTTCCTCTTACTAGTAATTTGGCACTCGGGGCAGGTTTTACAATAATTCAACACCTCCCCATAGAGCCCGGGCCAATAGAACCGGCCAGCCACCCTTTCATATGTTTTAATGTTGCCCAGGTGCCCCGCCCAAGGAATTTTGTGTCCCAGGGCTAGCACCTGTTCCCTGAGCCGCTTAGGCACCACCAGTTGCTCAGCCCTGCCCTCTCCTGGCTCATGATATAACAATCCTTCTTTCACAGTATATCTTTCCCCTGACAAAGCTGAAGGAGGTGCATTTTGGGCTCCATCTACATAAGTGACCTGGGCAAAGGCTTTCTGTAAGCTCGGATCCTCCCTCTGTAGCTGCCCAAAGTTGTCAGGCACCTCTCCCCACTCGTCATTTGGCTGGACAAGAGGCAACTCCTCAGCTCTCTCTACTGTTCCTACCAACCTATCCTGCCTACGCTGCCTGCGGGTTTTCTTCCCCCTCCCTTTGTCTGGAGGAGTGATGTCCTCATTCGCAAATGGTAGTATCACACAGTCTTTGGTTCCTGACTCCCCATCAGATTCCCGGGAACCCTGTGATCTGGACTGGGACCTAGTCACTACCATGCTAACAGAAGGGCTAGCCTGCACCAGCTCCGGCAAGACCACAATGTCCTGGCCAATGACCACCGGATGACTAAGTCCTGCAACCACTCCCACGGTCATCTGATACATCTGACCTCCAACCTCCAGGTACACTTCAGCCACCGAGTACTCATGCTCATCCCCATTTACGCACAAAACTCTCAGACTTGCCCCGGGTACCAAGTCCCTCTTCTCGACTAGGTGGGGCTGCACTAAGGTCTGGGTGCTTCCTGTATCTAGCAGGGCAACAGCCTTCTCCCCATTAACCCTGACTGGTGCCGTCTGGACTCTCTCCAGCACAAAGGGACGCCCTTCTTCTGGTCGGGGAAAACAGCAATGGCTAGAGGGCTTGGGCTTCCTATTTGGGCAATTGGGCCTAATGTGACCTTCCTGATTGCATGAAAAGCAGACCACTGACTCTCTAGCTCGATGTCCTGGGGCATCCTGAGACCTGACAAACGGAGCTGACCTACGGGCAGACGACCTACTGGGCTCACCAGTCTTTGAACCACTCACATAACCCAACCCCTCAGACCTACCTTGAGTTGCTGGTCTTGGGTGGGCCTCCCTCCGGAACGTCTGGTGTCCACGCCGCGCCGCCATGAAATTCTCCACCAGCTCCGCCGCCCGCTGACCATCCTGGGGATCGTGCTCCTTCACCCAGACTTGGATGTCCGGGGCCAAGGTCCGCAGGAACTGCTCCAGGACCAGGATCTCAGCCACCTCCTCAACAGTTCTGCCTGCTGGCCGAACCCATTTGTTGAAGAGGTCCTTGAGGCGGGTATACAGCTCCCGGGGCGTCTCTCCAGGCCGAACATCTGGCTCCCGGAACCTCCGGCGATACACCTCCTCGTTGATGTCATATTTCCGCAGTAGGGCCTCTTTCACCCGTCCATAGTCCAAGGCATCGTCCATATCCATGGCCACATAGGCACTCCGCGCTTTCCCAGACAGGTAGGGCACCAGCAACACCGCCCAATCCTGTCTTGGCCAGCGGTAGGCCGTGGCCAACCGCTCAAACGTGGTGAGGTAATGTTCGATATCCTCACCCTCCTCTAACCGGGGGATTGCAGCTCTCGACCCGGTTAGGGGTCCTGCCATCACTGGTGCTGGTCCGTCGGCTGCTGGTACGGGTTCTGCGGCTGCCAGACCTGGGGATGCCGGCGGCACCGGCACCGCTGGGGCTGGAGGACCGGGTTGAAGAGCCCAGGGCGGGGGTGGTGGATGCCTCCGGTCCGCCTCCACATCATCGCGTAGCTGGTTCAGCTGGGCTTGGACATCCCTCCACCGCTGCTCCTGTCTTGCAGCTTCCGTGCTCTGGGCCTGAAGACTCTGGAGCAGGAGCCTCTGCAAACCCGCCAGATCACACTCCTCCGGCTCCTCCCCTCCGGACTCCTGGGACGCAGTCTCCTGGTCTAGCTGCTTCTCCTCCGAGTCCTCTCGGGTCAGCCTGCGACGGTGCATTCTGGCCCAGCTCCAGCCGTCTGGCACCCCACGGCCACGTCCACCTGCTCGTCCTCGAGCTCTGTGTCTCCGCTCCAGCTTCCCAGGTGGCGCCACTGATCCCACCGCTGCCACCAAATGTGAGGCGACCGATGTGGCCCCCCAACAAAAGAGATCAGGGCAACCAGGTGAAGTGGAGACAAGAGGCAGCAGAGTTGGATTAAGCCAACAAAAGGCAATTTATTCGCTCTCTCAACAGTAGCAACACAGTCAACACTCCATCAACATTTCACTGTCTACTACGGCCCCCCGTAACAGTCAAAATGGCCACTCTTTTAAGCCTGCACCTGCCCGAGTTTAATTGGGGTAAACCATTAAGCGGGGGAAAGCCAATATCCCCAATAACTACTGGCTCGCTTACTATTAAACAAAACATAACAAAATAGTAAACACAGTAGATAAATAACAGAACACACATTAGAAAAAAACCATCTCACCACATATACCTCACACATACATATTTACAATAGACCAGGAAATACAACACACCCCTGTGCAACGTGTAGTGCACCCCCTAGCGCCACACTCAATAAGTACTGCCCCTGCAGCGGCGCGCGCTTCCGCACAGGAGCAGTGGAGTCGGACTAGGAGGTGAGTGCAGGTGAGTGGGAATGAATGGAGGAGGATGTGTGTGCGATTGTGTGTGAATGACCAGACGGAGGCTAAACCAGTAAATGGAAAGAGAACCGGACGCGCAGTGGGTACCGCACTGCACGCCGAGGTGAGTGGTGAAAGTTTGTAATGGGAACGGGTGACGTGGCACGTCGCGATCGCGATCGCGGTGTCCGCACCCGGTTCCCGACCATGTCACTAAGCACTTAGCATAGCATATACACGTAACAATAAACCCGAAACAATGTAATACGTGCGTGTGGTGAGTGTGTGTTTTTGTAAAGTCCAGTCGCCGGACTCCGGCGCAACACGGAGAGCTGTGGCTCCGCCCTCATGAGCCGGTGAGAAGGGGGGGGGCTCACCTTCTCACAGGGGGGTTGAGGTTAACCTGGTGCTGATTGGCTAAATGTAGAGCAGGCTCAGACGTCATCAGAAAGCACTTGCTGTCTACACCGTCGAGGAAATTCAGAGGGGGTTTGAGTTATTGCAGCAAAATGAAAAAAAAATCTATCCTTGAAGTGATGACGATGCTTCAGTCTCAGCAGGAAGTCTTTCTTCAATGTGGTTTGACTCATCAGCGCACCTTGACACACTGGGGATCCATCACACCACTAAACCATGCTGTGAAAAGTAAAAAAAAAATAAACTAAAGCAAGATTAAAAGAAACTGAAAGACCACAGCAACTGGAATAAATTAACTAATTCTTTGTTAAGGTCACAGTCAAAACTGTTGCACAACAATTACGTAGCAATCTAAGCAAACCCTTATAGCCATGCTCTGCCTTTAAGTCATGTTTCATGCAAAAATGCCAAATCTGAACTCCTTAACCAAGTCTGGGTTTGTTGCTTTTCTTTGTCGTATGAGATAATGAATGTAATGAGTTTGAACTGTTTTGGACTAATTTGTGCCTGGTCTTATGTTAACTTGGATTTATCCTATTTTACCCTATTTTCTGGCATATTGAAAATGAAAAGTCACAGCCATTATCTAATCATGTCAAAACTACTGCTCCTGATGAGCACGTTGATTCATTTTGAACACGATCTGGTAAACAGTGTGTGTTTGTCTAATTGCGACCGCAGGATTCGCCCATGTGTCTGTCTGTTGAGCGTTTAGTTAAAAATAAGCCTCCAAAAGCATAGTCCTCCTGCTCAACAGTGCATTAAAGGCTATTTGATGTGGCTCGGTGCGTTTTCCATGCTAACGAGCGCTCCTCTGTCATTTTCTCTGTGCGGTGTCTTTTCTGGAACCTCCCCACCACCATCATCACCACCACCACCACCACCACTACTACAGTTCCAGAAGCCTAACGAATTTTCGCCGCCATTCCGGTTTGGCACGGTGCCCAACGGGAGTACGGAGCGCAACATCCGCAACAACTACCGGGACATGCATGCCTACATGACCAGCTTCCACCAGAAGAACGTAGACGAAGCCCTGCACAGCCTGAAGAGCGGGTGAGGGCAGACAAACAGATGGGGGAGGAAGGAGGGAGATGAAAGGATGCCAGCAGGGGGAGAAAAGAGGGGTGTTGTGGAGCTGTGAGGTCCTCTACTGATGCAATACAAAGAAAAGATGATGACGGATAAAGGGAGGGGGGCCAGAGGAAGGGAGCTTTCTGGGCGATGTGGGTGGGCAGCCGGTAGAGCTGTATATCTGCTGCTGCTGGTGCCCAGAATAGCAGCAGGGCCTGTGGTGGCTGCGAGAGCTAACGAAGATTCACGCTCCCCGCTCCCGAGAGCTAACGAATGTCTCCGTCCGCTGTCCGCTTTCCCCCTTGTCGTCCATTGTTTTCATCAAGCGGCGCTAGGGAATTTTAAAATGCAAAAGCGGTGATGCACCCACCTCTGAGAGTTTGAGCTGGATTACAGCGGAGGCCCATAAAGCCCCAAGGCGCCGCTTGATGGTGGTTTGCTGCCAAGCTGGAGACTGTCATGTCAAATTTATCTATCAAATCACACAGGGTTAAAATTGGTCAGAACAGAATAGAAACGCTCAGCCCCGTGACACATCGTGTCTTGTGATCAATTTAGTGAGACGATGGACTGAGTCATAGTCATAATTCGCCTTGCCTTTGAAACAGCTGCTTGACAAAAATGTTCTCAACATAAAAGTGCAAGCTCCTAAGCTAAACATTTCTGTAATGGGTCTCATTATGCTGGCATCACTTGAGAGTTTTAGATAGTAAACAGAACATTCAACGGAACAGGCAACATTTATATTGAGTATGTAGATTCCAATAATATTAATAAATTATTAATCAATCAACGAATCAATTACATATATTAACCAGTTTAAATAGACCCTCTGGAAATCAAATTTTTAACCACTAGACTAACTAAAAATAGCTGTCTCAGAACTCTCTGTCTCACCTATGATTAGTTTCTCGGAATGTTTCAAGAAACTATTAGAAAATAACAGAATATATAAACACAATAGTGTCGCCCTATGCCTTTAACAGGTGTCTATAACAGTTGTCTATGCGCATCATTGCTCCATCACCACATTACACTGTACAAGTCACAACAATCCGGACTTGCATTTGGTTACACATTTCCCTCATTTCCCCCCCCGTTTTCACCCCGCAGCAAACTGGACGCCTTCATCTACGATGCCGCGGTGCTCAACTACATGGCGGGCAGAGACGAGGGCTGCAAGCTGGTCACCATCGGAAGCGGCAAGGTGTTCGCCTCCACTGGCTATGGCATCGCCATCCAGAAAGACTCGGGCTGGAAACGGGCGGTGGATCTGGCAATCCTCATGCTGTTTGGAG
This sequence comes from Eupleurogrammus muticus, assembly GCA_036785175.1. Taxonomy (NCBI): domain Eukaryota; kingdom Metazoa; phylum Chordata; class Actinopteri; order Scombriformes; family Trichiuridae; genus Eupleurogrammus; species Eupleurogrammus muticus. The sequence goes on from JAYKQN010000003.1 coordinate 9,848,498, forward strand.
ACGGTAAAGTCTTGAATGGACCTGTTTTCACTTGCGTTGAAACATGCCATAGATACATAAATTGGAACTGTACCTGAAGCAGTGGTTCTCAAATAGTGGGGCGCACCCCCCTGTCAAGGGTGGCACGTTAGACCTCGGGGAACATGCTTTTTTATTTATATTTTTTTATGGTCCTAGAATAAAGTGAAATTGCACCTCCACTCCTTAGGGGGCAGTAGTGCTCTGATGGCAGAGAGTGTGCAGGTAGCACACAGCAGAGTATGAGTATGAAGTGTAGACGATGTGTAGCAGATCTGCAAGTGACACCATGAAAAAATATTTAACAGGGATGAGAAGACAGGCGGAGAGAGACGGAGATTAAGAGACAAACGAAAGTCTCCCAAAGCTAAGAGGAGGAAATATGACGAAGGGTCTGTAGCGCTTGGTTCACTGTGAAAGACCTGTGTGTTACTGTGTCTAATATGTTGGCAGTGGACAGCATGAAGACAAATAAATTAAAGACATTACACCCCAATCACGCTGATAAGACGATTTAATGTCTTTTTTTTTTCAGTATCATATGGTTTGGGATGGTCAGTCAAAAATGTTTATAGTTTAATTAAAGATTACATTTGTTTAACTTCAGATGCACTTATTAATGCACTTTAAATCTTTTCTGTTAGTTCATAAATCTATCAATTTGTTGTAAGTTGGTCCGTTAATAACGGACGTTAATAAGGATACAGTGTTATGCAGAGGTACTTATAACAATCTTATAGACAAATGATACTATTTATAGTCGCGCGGGGGGCGCAAGATGTTTTCTTCCATGGGGGGGCACGACATACATATTTCAGCCACAACACACTGTTTTTAGGAACTGGGGCCCATGGACCAGTAGATTCAGCTGATAAATTGAACAGAAACCCTTTAAATATTCATTGATTGTAGCTTCTGAGCTTCCTGGTGTAAACCACATGCTCGTGTTTACAATCTTATATAAGGGAAACCCTTTAAAGCTTACTGGCTGTGATAACTAATATGCTGGAGTACAGGAGTGGGCACATGTGTTGTGTTAGTATTGAGTGTGTCAGCATTGAGTTTAGACGCGGTGGTGACACCAACCGTAAACAGCCACTGTACGCGCCACAGATCCTCTCCATTTGTAGGTCGGCCTTGGTCGTGAGCCCCAGCTGTTGTTGTGTGCCGTGGTTACTGACCGGGAGAAGACAACATGGTGTCTGTTGTCACTGTGCAGTGATCCACGAGGGCTTCAGCATCCAGCCGCTGCTCCGTTATGGTGAGAGGATTGAGCCCGTCAAGGTGATTTGAGCACATGGTGTAGATGTCCGCCTAGTACCTCCATTCAGATGAGTTGTGGTCACAATTGACGCAGAGAAGACAATGAAGGTTGATGTAGGTCACAGTGAAAATCAGTATAGATGAACTGGAATGATGTATGGAACCCACCCCCACCCCTCCCCAGTTTAAATGGATACAGCATTATTTTTGTTGGATCTAATGACTTTAAAAGTTGTGCTTCTCATTCACCCATTCACACACACACACACACACACACACACACAGATTGTAACAGAGCTGCCATGCAAGACGCCATAGAAGAAACAACAGGTTCAGTGTTCCAATTGAAACCTTCTTCTTCTAAATATTACAGGAGACGCTCAGCCATCATTCATGGATTCTGCCGTCAAACAGTTAAATTGTCTGACAAAATCATTGTAAAATACAAGATACTTACTTGAATTTTCCAAAGTGTTCAGCTGCATCTTTTTTCATTCCATATACAACCCCGTAGTGATGACAGCTGCCAGCGGCTCTCCGTGTCCTGTTTCCTGATCTTTGAATGGGTAATCAGAGTCTGGGTCCATCTGTGGTGCCGGGGCTTGTTCAGCCATGTTCAGCCATGTGCTGGATATTGCTGGTTTATGGAAGCCAGCTTAAAACCAACACATGAGCTCACATCCTGTCTGCTCTGCATATTTGTGAGCTACACATAAAGCAAAGAGATTTATGAGTTCTAAGGTCCACGGTGCCCTGGCATATATTATGGCATTATGCCATAGCATCATTTAGCCTCACCTACGCTAGGCTAGCGTAGGTGAAGCTAAAGCACCGCTTTATCTACGCCAAGTTGTGACCAAATTTTGCCAGATGATCTGTCACAGCACCCCCTACAGTATTACTACTGTATTACTACTAGTACTATTGCAACAGTGAAAAACATTAGGTACAGTGCAGTTAATTTTGTACTTTTTATGGACATGAAATGCACCTGATCATTATTTCAGGATCCTGGAAAGAGTTTTAATGAAAAGTTGAAAAAACTAGATAACTTTGCAAGAAGCTCTCATCTGTATGGAATATGATTGTTGCTATTAATCAGATGGAATCATTAGGTAAATACAGGTAAGATATCTAAGTTACTAAGTTACAAGTTACATGCTAAATCATGTCAGCTGCCAAATCATGTCAGCTGCACATGTCACAGAGGAGAGTAACCGAAATGAGGATTGGAAGTGACAGCGGGCTGACAGTCACCCTGAATGCATTTTAGATGCATATAACTGTGAAACATGCCACATTGGTTCAAATGATCCTGGAGAATTTACTGAGAACCCTTTTTCAGTATACTGACATAATTATTTCATTTATTTAGAAAAAACAGCAGCAGAATTCAGAGATAATTTTCTCATTAATTCCGCATATATCTGCTTATAAAGAAGAAGTGAGGTTCAATAGGAAAAGGAGGGAAGTTGAATAGAATAATTTAAACATATCGCCAGCCTACGTTTTCCATCAACTTTTTTTTATCTCAGACATGCAACATAAATTATTGCCCAATGTGAATTCTTGCCGTCAGTATACAGTACAGTAGCACAAAGAGGTATTTACTCCATAACATTGCCTGATCATATATTGTACCGCATGCTCACATGCTCTCACACACATACACACACACTTGATGAGCTCCGATGTGCTATCACTTTCCATCCCAGTGTCTGTGATGGATGAAGGGGTCAGTGCAAAGATAACATTCACCTTGGATTAGATCTTCAGGAGCCAGATTGACTTAGACCTCGACATACACTGTTGAGTGTGTATGTGAGTTGTGTGTGTGTGTACATGCGATACCTTTGTGACATGTGACTGTGTGCCTCCTTGAGTGTATGTCCCCTAAAGATCAGGCGCCGTGTCTGCTTAAATTTACCAAGGGGAAGTAAAGTCTTATTGGTCTGTCACCTGTGTACTTGAAGCTAACACGTCAGACATTAGTTTTCATTACTTCATGTCTAGTGTGTGGCTGTCATCACACATACGTTAGGCCAGGTTAAGAGATCAGACTCGTTGATGTTTGCTCATATCTGTCAAGTCCTGTTAGAATCCAGATATGAACAAGACGTAAGTCGTACGTGTGAGGAACAGCATCATCCTACTAGCAAGAAAGTGATGCTGCAGAACAGATACGGGATCAGAGAGGAAGAAGGGATGGAAAATCTCTCTGTAAAAGCAAGCATCTGTATGGTGCTCACGTATCTTGTTCACTGTTTGACAGATTAACTTCAACTTTCGGGTATAGCTTGCACATGGCACAATGGTGTGTATTCTTTTTGGTGGAAGTATTTGGAGGGCTTTCTAAACATATTTATTATAATTAGAGGTTAAAGCTTTCCATATAGAGCATTTTTTCTTGAACAGCAGACCCTGGTTCAAGTTCACTTCAGCCAATTTAAAAAAAAAAGAAAATTTCCATAGTCCATAGACTTACATATGTCATCATTATCATTAAGTGTAAAGCTCCCTATCACAGCTCTCCTCCTCAGGTCTCTTCCCAGCACTTTAGTCACAGTTCAAAGCTTCTTTGTCTCTTTTCTTATTGCAGTGATTGTGCAGCCAATGTTGTAACGCCTCTCAAAAAAACACACACTAAGATGTTGAGCTGCTACTTCATTTGTCCACCTATTTTAAAACTAATATATTGATTAACACCCACACTTTCAACATAAATTGTAGCTTTTTTCACACAATAACTGTCTTAGCATGTTTCTCCTTATCTCAAAGTATGGCTGTGTCCAGGAGAGTTTTCCTCTTAGCCTCCTCTTATTGCCCTATTGTCATTTAAATCTGCAGACCGATATAAAGAAGTGAGCTTGTCAAATCTAAATGCCTGTCAGTTACACTTTGGCACTATTTTTGTCCTAATATCCTAATAACATATTGACTACACAAAATTCACTAAATGTTTCAATCTAAACCCCTTGTTGCCTTTTATGAATTGTATGTAGGCAGTAAATCACTTTGACTATACTTCATTGTTTGTTTTGGTGTTTTCCATCCATCCATCCATTTTCTATCCCGCTTATTCCCTTTCGGGGTCGCAGGGGTCTGCTGGAGCCTATCCCAGCGCATTTTATGGCGAGAGGCAGGGGGATACACCCCAGATGGTCGCCAGCCAATCGTGGGGCTGTTTTGGTGTTTTTTTATAGTTTTTTCGAAAGACACTGTAAATCAAAATCTAAGCATTTGTGAGACAGATGTCTTCATATTCCTCATTTCCTTTTCTAAACCACCAAAAAGTTCATTGATAGTTTTCTGTTGTGGTTCTCTGGCTCTCTGTCCTTTCCCTATAAATGTTGTTGCACACAACTTTTTCAGCACTTTCTTTTCTCACTGAGGCTCACTTATGTAAGCATGTCTTAGGAAAAACTTGTTAACGAAGATCTGAAAGAAACTCAACTTTACTCATCTGCACAGCATTCATACAGACAACAGTATTATGCAAGGAATCTACAATATATTCACCCCCTTGATATCAAACAGATTAAAAAAAAAGTCCTCCACCCTCAGCAGTGCCTCTAGGGATGAGGAACTGAAGGGGACACATTTTAGGGCGGAAATGCTTAGTCACATGACCAAGCACACTTCCTCCTTGAGGACTGTCAGATCCCAGCAGGCTGTTGTATTTTTTTCCCCACAACAAGGAAGGGTTAGCCTTGCATAAGCAATCCTTAATGAGAAGGATTCTCTGGAGGCTGTTAAGCCAAAGTAATGCGACATGACATTTGTTGCATGTACATGAGACCAAAAATGTTTTTGGCCTCAACTCCCCATCCAAAATAAATGTGCCATCCTTTTTTTGGTCTCATACCTACGTGTCCGGGCATCTGCAGGCAAATTCATTCTAGTGCACAGGATTCCTTCATACTTTTTTACACAAATGGTACAGTAACCATGTGTCTCTTCATCCTCCAGGTGACATGGAGGAGTTTGAGGCCCTATGGCTGACGGGCATCTGCCACAATGAAAAGAACGAGGTGATGAGCAGTCAACTGGATGTGGACAACATGGCAGGGGTCTTCTACATGCTTGGGGCTGCCATGATTTTGTCATTCATCACCTTCATCTGTGAACATTTGTTCTACTGGCAGCTGCGCTTCTGTTTCATGGGCGTGTGCACTGGAAAGCCCGGGGCCACCTTCTCCATTAGCAGAGTGAGTGTTCTTGTGTTTTATTTTATATATGACCTTTGTCTGCCTGACAGAACAATCTGAGGAGGGGTTGTTTTAGGACCACTGGCTGTGGTTGAGGTGTATCGAGTCAGTCAGGGGGATACGGTGACTCACCTGGCTCACCTTTTTTTAGCTCAGCCGCTAATTTAGCAGCAATTTAACATCAAAACAAGATCCTAGAGCATTGTGCAATAAAAGTATAATGTCTCAATTTTACAGGAATTCTGCATTTTTGTAACACACTCAATCAGTGGAGAACACGATTACTTTAATATAACATAGTGGTACCAAAATTAATTTAACCCCATCAGTCCTGTAAAGATGGTGTGTGGTTCATTTTTCTTTTCTAAGGCCAGAACTTTATAACTGGACTTATGAGAAATTTTTGCGAGTTACTTGGACAGACAGTGCTGTAGTGTGTGTTGACTAGCCTGTGTCATTTAAAGCTGATTGTTGCTCTGCTCTGCTAAGTATCTAAGTGATGATATACCAATAAGTCACGCTTGTATTACAGAGATCATTATTAAGTCATTAAAACCAAACCTGCTTTCAACTGCTGGCTTTTCTGAAGACCAACAGAAAAACCCACTGCACTTTAGTTTCAGCAACATCACAATAAAGTTACTTCCATAAATATCTGTATATATATATATATATATATATATATATATAAGCTATACTGCACATTTTCATCTCTTCAAAGTGTTTCCCACAGTGTAGTTAGGACTCTACTTATATGGGTCACTTAATAATATAAATATAATATCATATTTATATTATAAATAATAAAATATAATTTATATAAATATAATATAAATTATATTTATATTATAATTGACGTGTAATCAATTTGCATAATGTTACCTATTAAGAAAATAGAAAGCCTTATTGCATGCAAATTACCCCAGTTATTATTTGATTGAGAAAAGGACACCAGTGTTTATGTGTCTGGTGTTCAGGCTAGAGGATTTTTTAATTGTAATGTCATTTGGTTTAGACCTACTTAAGCTAACCTGGAATAACTTGAAAGACAAATCTTGCCTTGAGCACTTACACTGTTTCTTTTTGTCTAATGCCCTTATGCGGTGTGAAGCAGAAATCTCATTGTCTTTGAAGTCACAGTGTGACATGTGTTAGGCAAAACACAAGCGCGACCTTTTCCATGGTAACTTGAAGATTTACTCAAAGTCTAATGTGCTTGAGACTGACTTTTCTTGTTCGTTGCATTATAACATTCAATTAAAGGACATGCGAATATTAAAAATTGCATATGTTACTCAATAGTGACTCTTTTTAAAGCTTTTCATGCCTGGTTTAACTCTCAAGTTATACAATGAAAAAAGCAAAAGATGTTAAACATAGTAAAACCTTCATGAAACTGCAGTTCACATACAGTGCACAGAATGTGCACTGTACAAGTGATGAGACTACAAAGACCTAATGAGATACAAAAAGAGAAAAAGAGTTAGCAAGGGTGATTTTATATATATATATATGAAAAAAACAGGAGCAGGACAAAGGCAGAATAGAAAAGAATAGACACAGTGGCGTGCCAGTAACCTCTGTTCTATTACTTTCACAGCAGCCATAGTAGCTATTGATGTAGAGAGATAAAGACAGACAATCCCATTGGAGCGGCTGCCGCTCACCCAGCACCGGAAACAGAGATTAAACAGACACAAAGAGAGAATGGAGGCATAAAAAGAAAAGAGGGTTGACGACTCAGATTCATGAATGTAGCTCAACGATGGGGAAAGTCACAGACAGAAAGTGTTTCTGACAAGTTGTCACCTTTGGAAAATGTTGGCCAGTAGCTGGCTGGTAGGTAGTGTGTCCTCGACCTTTCCGATTTGGCTGTCACCTCAACCACAGATTCCCTCATGCCTCCATTTAAACACATGTTTGACTTCACTCGCATAGACTTCCCCTTTTTGAATCCGCAATCATTGAAATGAATGTTAATGGTATGGCAATTGAAAGACTGAAAAACATTTAAACATCATGTAAAGCTAATGATCAGTGGTCAAACCCATGAGTTTACTGCATCCTTTTTGGATCAGTCATGACTTTGATCGGCTCATTCCTTCCTCACTTCTTTCATTCTGAAGCGTTATGCTGAGCAGCAGCTGTAAGCATCCATGCTGTTCCTCTGAGAAAAGTCATTTATGAACTCAGCCCCTATTACTGTTTAATAGAGTGTAAACAAGATGGTGGTCAGAGAGAACATGTCAATGCATTAACCTCTCTCTACCTCTGTCTCTGCTGGCCTCTCGCCTCCTCTCTGTCCATCTTTCTGTCTGTTTTTGTGATGTCTGGCTCTCTAACATCAAATCCCCTCCGGTTCTTAACACTACTACTGTCACACTTTTTTATTGTTTTTTTTCCTCTCAATGGCGCCTCATACCTTACCACTCTTCCTCTTTCTTTCTACCATGGCCTGTCTCACTCTCTCTCTTTCTCTCTCTACCTCCCCATTCTTCTCCAATTTTCACACTCCAGGGTATCTGGAGCTGCATCCATGGGGTACAAATCGAGGAAAACAAGTCAACCATGGACTCGCCTTCGGCCACCATGAAGAAGAACATGAACAACACCCACTCCAACATCCTGCGGTTGCTCCGCACCGCCAAAGACATGACCGCCGTCCCGGGCATTAACGGCTCTCCCCACGCCGCCCTGGAGTACAGCCACAGCGGTCGTGAGTCGGCTATTTACGACATCCAGGAGCATCGACGCAGTCTGGTGGGGCACCCGGCAGACTGCAAATCCACGCCGCCCTACATCCCAGAAGACAACATGTTCAGTGACTACATCAGCGAGGTGGAGAGGACTTTTGGCAACTTGCCCCTGAAGGACAGCAACCTGTACCAGGACCATTACCGGCACCACCACCCGGTCTCGGCTCTGGGTATGTCCGGCCCCCCGCCTAATAGGCCGCGTAGCTTAGGCAGCACTAGCTCGTTGGAAGGGGGCATGTTCGATTGCGACAGTTTAGGGGGAGGGGTAGCACCAATCTTCACCACCCAGCCCCGCCCCTCAATGACTCACAGGAATACCAATAAATTTGACCTGATTGCCGGCCACACCCCTGCAGAACCCAATCAGGGTGGGTTCAAGGGAAGCAATGTGTACGGGAGGTTTTCTTTCAAAGGAGGCGCATCCAGCACAGGGCTCATCGGAGGTCATGACAGATACCGAGGTGGGGGTGGGGCAGGCTCGGGGGGTGACGATGGTAACATTCGCTCCGACGTGTCGGATATCTCCACGCACACCGTCACCTACGGCAACCTGGAGGGCAACAACAAGCGGCGTAAGCAGTACAGGGACAGCCTGAAAAAGAGGCCGGCCTCGGCCAAGTGCAGACGGGAGCAGGACGAGATAGAGCTGAGAGGCCTCAGGAGGAGACCCCACCACCACACCGTCCACCATCACTTCCCCCACGGGCCCCTGGCACACCGTACGGTCTCACCTCCCCTGGAGCGGAAGCGAGGAGGGGGTAATTCTTCACCTTACTTATTCCGCAAAGACAAAGAGAACCTGAGGGAATTCTATGTGGATCAGTTCCGCTCCAAGGAGGGCAAGGCCAAGTGGGAGCAAGAGGGTGGAAGTGGGGGAAGTGGTGTGGGTGGTGGTAGCAGTGGTGGTATCTGTAAAAGCTTAGTACCTGTGGAAGACTTCCTTAAAGGTAAAGGCAAAAAGCCAGAGTCTAAAGGTGGCCTTGGCTCAGTGTCGACAGGGCAGCAGGCCCACACCTGCTGGGAGAAGGCGGTTTCTGGGATAGGAGGGGGGGGCATAGCAGGAGGTGACTGGGAGTGTCGTAACAGCCACAGTGTGTGTCACCATGCGGGAGGAGGGAGCACGTGCTCAGCTAGCGGGATTGGGGGCAGCAGCAGCCGCCCCAGCTCCGCTACCTGCAAACGCTGTGACTCCTGTAAGATACAGCCAAGTAACCTTTACAACATCAGCGAGGATAACAACATGGTGTTCGCCGAAGTGAAGAGTAGCGTAGGACCCAGCCAAACACAAACTCAGGCACAGCGCAGGAAGCTGGGGCCAGGCGGGAGGGTGTTACGGAGGCAGCACTCATACGACACATTTGTGGACCTGCAGAGGGAGGGGGCAGGCCGCATGGGGGGGGTCGGGGGAGGCATCGGGGGCCAGTTTCCGCAGCCCCGGAGCGTGAGCTTGAAAGACAAAGACCGCTTCATGGAGGGCTCCAGCCCTTACGCTCACATGTTTGAGATGTATGAAGGGGAAGGTGGAAGAGAGTCTTCTATGTTTGGAGGAATAGGCGGGGACAGGGACAAAGGGGGCTCCTCCTTCAGCTTGATCCGTGGAGGCGAAGGTGGGTTGCATCGGCGGTCAGTGGGGGAGCGAGACCTGAGGGACAGAGATAGAGCTATGATGGGAGGTGGGGGCTGTGGTGGTGGAGGTGGTGGTGGTAGCAGAGGGGCCAGGACTTACTCCTTGTCTAAATCTCTCTACCCAGATAAGGTGAACCAGAACCCCTTCATCCCAACCTTCGGTGATGACCAGTGTCTTTTACACGGTGCCAAACCGTACTTCATCAAAAAGCCACAGACGCAGCAACAGCAGCAGCAGCAGCAACTACTCAACAACAGCCGAGGAGGAGGAGGGGACTTCCGAGGCTCCATGGGAGCAACTTCTTATTTGCCTGCATCAGCCACAGCTGGGGTGATGTCCAATGTGGCCCCCAGGTTCCCCAAAGAGCTATGTCTGGGTGGGGTGGGAGGGCCCATGGGGAACCACCATGGGGTCAGCAAGCTAATGCCTGGGGGCAGAGACACGTTAGGTTTGGGGCCGGGACAGAGACCCTTCAACGGTGCCAGCAACGGACACGTTTACGAGAAGCTCTCCAGCATTGAGTCAGACGTCTGAGGGTGAAAGCAGAGGAATGGAGAGGGAGAGAGAAGTGGGTGAAGAAACGAGGGGAACAGAGAAAATCAGAGAGAGGCAGAAGCAGACGGGAATGTGTGTTTGGTTCTCACTCCACTAAAACGGAAAGAATTTGGACAACGCACAGAAGCCACTGCAGGCTAAGCTGTGGTGAAGTCCGGAGGGAGGCGAGTTTTCAAAAGAGAAGCGAGGATCCTGGTGCTGCTCCGATACTCAGAGAAAGATAGACAGGGAGGGAGGAATAGATGGGGTGGGAAGTGAAATAAAATCTCGGCTCTCTGCTCTCTTCACATGCTCATTGTCTTTCCCTCCCTCTCGCGGTTCCTTAACACCAAAACAAACATTTTGTTTAGTAACGGTAATACAATCATGAATGAAATCAACGCTTCTGTTGAAGTAACAGGGTAAACTAATAATAATTGTAATGATAATGTTAATAATATTATTGAATATTATTCCAGTGTTTAATGATGATTGTTTTGGATCGTTTTTCAATTTTATTTATTAAAATAGTTCATGTTACATATTTGTATGATGTTAATTCTTTCTTAGCTTACCAATATTACAGGAGACTGGTGGACCAGTTGTCAGTACGGATCTGTTTTTGGTTCCTGTATTTTGGACTCTACTTTGTTATTAATTCTTCCTCCATGTTAGATTTTTTTTTTATTTTGGAGTGTCGTGAAACGTATGTGAAAGGCATGACTTGCTAAGTACATTGTTTGTGCTTAGAACATTGCAAAGAAGGTCTTTTTTCAGCTACAAAAGCAACATCATCATATATTATACTGATTTGCTGTTTCCTTTTGTTTTTCTGCTCGGCAGTACCAAATGGATCTTGCATTTTGAGCTGGATGTGCCTTAAAGGATTAATACTGATTTTCTACACACGACATCTCTTCTGTTGGTAGACAGATCCACCTGCAAACAATTAGTTGATTGATTTCGACAAATCCACCTGAAAAAGTATTGATATGTACATTGAATAGCAGAATGAGAGTGGTAGAGTATCATGTTATTATTAGACTTGCAGGCATTTCAAATCTGTTTAGATGTCAGATTTTGTTTTACAAAGACAGTAATTGCTGCAATAGAGGAAACTTAAATTCCAACACAGATCCAAACCAACAGAAGCAACCGAAAGCAGGATTACAAGGGTTCAAACCACAGTGCCAGAATAAATAAACATTCCTGTTCCCCAAAAAGGTATGACAAACCTGTACTGCTGTATATGAAGACATACAAGTTAATTTATGATACATCATTTAGTGAGAGGCTCTAAAAGCTTTATCTCTCCTCACCTACTCAAATCCCCACAACCTCATTTTTGCATAAGAGATGACCCTGAAACCTATTATCCATTAAATACATGCAAATCACATTTAATGTCCGCTTGTTGCTCTCATCGTGTTTCATTGGGTTTGACTCAATTGGCCGTGACAGTTTTGCAGTTTGGGATGGGGACATAATAGAGTCTTGGAGTGAGACCACTGTCGCTGGGATGAGCAGCCTGGCACGTTAATTATGTCATGATTGCGGCTGTAAACCCTGCCTGCTGTATGAGATGCTCTAATTTAAGTGATTGGAGGAGCGCAAGGGGGCTGGGTGGTGAACGTTTTATTCTGCCGCTGCACAGGACCACAGCAAATTTAAAATTTCAACAATTATAGTTTGAAATTATAATCTCCTGATTTAGCCTTGCTGTGAACCAGAACTAATCTTTACTCACCTTTAAAGCATGTCATGCCATTTCCTTATTTCAAGGGATAGTTCATAGTGGGGTTTGAATGAGGTACTTATCCACAGTCCATGTATTACCTGTAGTAGATTTGTGTCAGCAGACAAGAGTACCAGCACGGAAACTAAGCCATGGATGGGGCCAGCAGCAAGATGTATTTTAACCAACTTAAAAAAGGCCCACTTAAAGAAATCAATAGTTTAAGGTAATACACTAACAATGGATCAGTACCTCATATATCACCACTTTAAAAAAATGCAGTAACCTTGTAACTGTTTCCACATTTGAAGTGGTGCAAAAAGTGAGACGTGTGCACCCGCTACAACTACCATGACAGCATCACCCTTGGATTCATAGGAATAGACTCACATTTTGGGAAAATAGGCAGCTAATGAGTAAGGCTCCATGCCACTCTCATGTTTGCAACAGAAATATGCAGCTACAACCAGCAGCTTACTATAAATGCCAGGCGCAGGAGGAAACCGCTTACCTGGTTCAGCCAAACATTAATGGCACCAGTAAACCACACTAATGTATCTTGTTTGTTAAAGGAACAGTGTGTGAAATTTTAGAGCCATCTCGGAGTGAGGTTGCAGATTGTAGCCAACTGATCACCCCTCGCCCTCCAAGAGTGTTAGAGAACCTACAGTGGAACCATGACTTGTTCTGGGCCACTGTAGGAACATCAAGGTGTAACATGCAGGTTCTGTCAAAGGGGGACTGCTCCCCATGTAGATATAATGGGCCCATTCTACAGTAACAAAAACACTACAACTTTTATTTCCATGGCAGCATACACTCATTAAAATAAACTCCTACTTTAAGTCTTTTGTTTCACTGTACTGACCAAATGCGTCATATTTATTGTACACACATGAGAGTGGTATCGATCTAACTCTTGAGTTCCCTTCGGAAGAAGTGAATAAGCATATTTCCAAAAATGTCAAATTATCTCTTTAAAGTAATTACTTAGATTCCCAACATGTTAACATCACAATGTTCAAATTTTTCCACCACATTGCTCAGACTGAAAGAATTTCAACAGAGAGCCCATAGAAAACAATTTCAGTATTTACTGTAACCTTGATTTCTCCCTTCACTGGACCATAATCTCTCACATGCTGAGAGTGTGTTGAACAGAAGAATTTGCCCTCACGTCCAAGGACGTAGATGTTTTGAAGGATAAGGAAGAAGGTTGTTTAATAAAAAGTAAGTAACTCTGCCATTTTTTTTTTTTAAAGTGGCCCCAGAAATCCACATTGGAAACATAGGTCATCTCTGCTCTAAAAAATACCAAGACAACAATTCAGTTGTGTTTTAATTTACAGCTAAAATTATCATTTGAAAGATGGACGATATCATCCATTTATGCTTATTTATTGTCTCTTAAACCTTTTAATCATCTTGCCAAATCAAATTTTAATATCTAAGCACAATTTGACTGAATGGATCAAATATTTAGTTTCTTGTACATCCCAGTCAAAAACCTATACGACTTTCCTTCTCTTGGTTGACAAGTCAGTATGTATGATACTAGGGGGTCTCTAGTGTTTGTAAGGAGTTGCATGTATACTCTTGGTTCTTTTCTTTATTTCTGTTTTTAGATCTTAACTTTTAGCCCAAAAGAAATGGGTGTTTTTTTGGAATGATATTTGGAATTTTATCAATTTCATTGGTACTGATCCATGTAGTACTGTAGGTGTGTGTGTGTGTGTGTGTGTGTGTGTGTGTGTGCCTGTGTGTGCAAGAGAAGACACCAATCTAACAGTCTATCTAATTTTAGTTATACTCAGATAAATATGGCTAAATTGACAAAACATCTCACTAGGGTAGACAGCACTTTTATTGTTAATGTTATACAAAGATCAGTTTTCTTGATAGTTTGTGCAAATGCTTTTTTTTTAACAAGGTTGAGGTCTTGGTTACAACGCATTCATTGTCACTAAAGAAGCCTTTTTTCATTTCAACTACTGTTTTTCCTTTTCTCTATTTAAATATTTCAGTAGGTTTCATTATTTCTGTTATTGTATGTGCCTGAATACATACGCTTGATTACCTCGTGTGTGCCCATATGGAAGAGAGAAAGAGTGTGTGTGAGAGATGTTCATTGTACATGTACTATAAAACTGTATGTAAATACTTAACCACACTCATGGACTTTTGATAAAAAAACTGTACAAAATGGCAGAGAATAGGTCTATTTGGGATAAATCTTTGATTCGTAGGTCCCCTTGCAAAAGTGTTTTGTAACAACTTCGGGCCAAGTCATGTGCATTCATTTATTATTACACAGAAAAGTCTGCACATTTAATAAGTCGAGGTTTGTCAATGTGTTTTTTTATTTCCTTTTTTTTCATTTGGTCAAAGACCAGTGAAGGAAATTGTTTTGTCAAAGGAAAAACTGTAAAGCACTATCACAAATTGGTACACAGAAAGCACAATAGATTATCTATTGCATTTTTACCAGGTCATCTTTTTCCTCCTCTCTGGCTAATCTTCTGTTTTTGTGTTTTACCAGAGAAGATTGAACCACTCCATCCCTGAGATTGTACAGATTGTTTAAATGTACATAGGACAAAAATATAGGTCACCCTCACATTTTTTGTATGGAGAGAAATTACTTGTGTGGAGAGAGTATTTCGAATTTGATTGAATATTTAGTAATATTGAGAAATGAGATTAAACACAGTCAATGTGAAAATAAGTGCTGAGAAATATTATTCTTCTGTCTCTTTGGAATAAAAGTGTTGAGTATTAATAAAAAACAAGAAATCTCATACTTGTCGCCTTTGTTCTCCGTTTGTTGTGTCAACAGGTTGACGGCGTGCAAAAGGTCTGTCCTATTTTTATTTGACATTCAAATATGCTGCTGACATCCATGTTGTAACAGATCGTGTTATTATGCCCCCGTAGGTCATCAGCAGATCAGAGATAATGGAGTGTCACCTTCTGCGCTTTCATTACATCTTTTGTTTGCTCCACTCTGCCTTTTCAAAAGCAGGGCTCTCTTGCGAGATTGATGTTTGACAAGTGCTCCTTCTCACGGACGAAATAATAATAAAAAAATACAAAAAAAGGGGGGGGAAATAATGAGAGAGAATGGAGAAGTGATGCGAAATGAGTTGAGCAGCACAGATCAAAGCTCTCCCTCACTCCTCAGACTCGCTTTACTCTGGAAGCCTTGTCCAGCAACAGGAGTTATTTAAAGAAACTGCAGGTTTGAGAATGCACCGATGCCTTATGTATAGATTTGGTGGGAGAATTCGTGCATGTGCAGCAGTCCCGGACGCTGACAGAACAAGGTGAGGCGTCGCGCAGACTGACAGGACTAATCTTTTAATTAGTTTAGTCTCTCGCTCCCTAAAAATACTCTCCGCTCTTTACTATTCTCTTTCAGACATCTCATTCTGCTTACTTCACTTTTCACTCCCCTATACCAACCCAGCAACCTTGGGATGCATTGCAACACATGTAACTACTTCTTGACAATTAACTGTTACCTAGCAACTGGCTCTTTTTCCAGCGACGGATAGAGGAGGGAGGGGTGTAGAAAGAGAGAGGGAGAGATTTATACAGTATTCCCACAGCATCTTAACTGGATTGGATGCAACAATGCATCGACAATACAATACCAAAATGGAAAGTACAGCCTGAGCTTAACGCCCACACGTAGCAGTGTGGAGAGGAGAGAGGAGAAGGAGGAGGGAGGAGAGGGAAAGAGGTGGCGCTGGTGCTGCTGGTGGCTGATGTAGGCTACAGATCACAGTAGGAAAAACAAGGGGATGGAACGCATTCTGGGGAATCACGGGGAAACAAAAGAGGAATTGACAAGTGGCGAGTGTGCAGACGCATTTTTGCAATGAGATAAAGTGAGAGCAGGGAGAGAAGGGGGAAAAATGAGAGAGAGAGAGAGAGAGAGAGAAAGAGAGATATGCCACACTACAGTATGCAGCGTGGATGACAAGTGGAGTTGTAGAGGGAAAGAGCACAAAGAAACTGGTTGCTGTAGAAACACTTGGTGAAGTTTTAATGAAGGCATAAAGTTGGACGTCAGTGCCCACAACACATACACACACGCACACACTTAGAATCACACTCACACAATCACCATACGCAAACAAGCATTATAATTATGTTAGCAGATAATAGGCACCTCCTGCTGGGCCCACGAGGACTGATCCCGACTTCAGCTGGGCTGAAACAAAAGATCAGGCCTCCCTGCATCAGAGTGAAGTCACATCTGACTACAGCAGCAGGCCAGCACTGACCCCCTGTGGCAAAACATGGCAGCCCCCAACACATGATGCACACGTGAATCCACTTTTTTTTCCTCTTCAATTGAAATAAGTTAAAACAAGTGATAATTGCATTTTCCATGTGGGGCCTCAAGGCAACATTTTGCAGTTGTTTCAATGTGAAAGTATGAACCAGATCAAAGTTGTTTTTATATGTATATGTTTTTTTTATATATATATCTAACCACTGGAGAAATGAATTACTGGGGTTATATGACCTTTCTTTGTCACATTTTCTATTCTGCTCTTATATCTTTGAATATCATTATTACCTTTAAAAAAATTACCTTAAAAAAAAATTTTTTTCAAAGATGCCTTGGACATCATCGACATTTGAGTTATTTATTTATCGGAACAATGAATGGAAATTGAAAAAATGTTTTAAATTAAAAACAAAAGGCTATAATTTGGGAAATAACTGAAATGAACATTTGGTTAACAGATTTAGTTTGTCAGGCTGTTGTTTGCAGGGTGAAAATATCAGTTTTAAAGTTGTTAGTTCCAAGAATAGTTTGAAACAAGCATGGACGTGATTATAGTGTGGTACAGCTAGTATCTTATTAAGGGAATGTGTCCCTCCAATGATTACATGCGCAGTTGTTTCCTTAGATTAAAAAAAATAATAAATTAATTAAAAAAGGCAGGGCTTTTTTAAATTAAAAAAATATGTATAATATATGACATCTTTTATGTAAAAAAAAGATGTGAAAGGTTGTTGTTTTTACAATTTAGTAGGTCACATGAACTGGATATTGGTGTTTATCGTCCCTTTTTCTCATTGACATCATTGTCTCACTTTCAAAGGTTGTCTTTTATTCAGAAGTTTGGAAAATTTTTCAAAATAAAAATTTAACTCACTATCTTGGGTAAGTAAACTCTTTAATATTTTTTACATTTAATTCAATTGATGTTATATATTTTTTTGTCTAATATGCTAAAAGAAATTTGTTGCCATATGGCAACAATATGCAAATATGGAATAAATATACAATATGGAAATGAAATACATACAATATGGAAATATTATGCTATGGAATAGCATCAAACTATCCTGACACTTTTCTCTATATATTTTAATATATCTAATTAATTTAGGCTATTTTAACTATTAAAAACATTCAAAACACGTTTTACCATGTCTAAGTAATATGTCTAAATATCTAAGTAATATTTAGACATGGTAGAACAAACACACAAAATAAATGTTTTAATAAAATAAAATCTACACATTTCAAAGCCATATTTCATACATTTTCTCCATCCCTGTCTCTCTAAGTGTCGCTCGGAACCACCTTGACCTCTCCGTCCTTGGTCTGGTACACCTTGACCCTCCTCCTCCTCACCACCCGGCTCCCCCTCGCCGGGCCCTGCCCGGGGCTCCGAGGCGCCTGGTCCCGGTCGCCTCGCGCCCCCTCCTCCCCCGAGTCTCGGTATCCGTGGCGACGGAGGAACGGCTCCAGCGTTGCTAGGCGACGGTTGAGCTCGGTGATGCGCCGGCGCAGCAGCGTCACCTCCCTGAACAGGTCGCTGACGGACTCGGACAGAGGGCGAATCCTGCAGGAGGAGCAGAGGAGGCTCAGCTTCACGTGCACGAGGCCACGCGCTAACGTTGTGCGGGAGCACTCTGACCTAATGGATCACTATTAGTGCTGCTTTCCACTAATAGTTGTTCTGCACACTCACAGGCACGTGAATTAAAACTGCCATGTGGTGTAACCCTAGAAACTTAAAAAAAAAAAAGTTTTGAAAAATTAAAAACACATTTAATCAACTAGTTTCATATTGTAGATGGATTAAATACATTAAATGTATCATTCTTTTCTTTACATCATTTAATATTTTGTTTAGAAAATTGCACAAAATCCAGCCTTTTTTAGTGCCAAAGTTCCTTTGATTGTTGCTATACTTCCACCACAGCTCCACAGGTAAATGCTAAGAGAAAGTCTGTAATCTAATCAGTTACTAATCACATTCATTCACTTTCTGTGTTGTCCTTTTATTTGGCTGCAGGTCTATTGTTAGCCACTATGAGCCTCTTCATTCTTTTCCTGCACAGAAACATCTAAATAATGAACAGTTTCTATTGGTAGAAGACATGCGCAACTAATCCATATCACACCTGATGAGCAGGTACATCAGCGCGTGAATGGGTGAATGCTTGAGTTGTAAAGCGGTATATAAATGTCTATTTATAACATGCTTTCAGAAATAAATGTCATAATCTTTATTGTGCTGTGATCAAACCTTTAGCAGTCGCTGCAGCCCAGAACGATAGAACACCAGGACATCAGGTTACATAGTAACTGTGATTAATAGAATTTTCAACATGTCAGCCTGTTGTTTTAATAGGCAGACTAATCTTTATGTAGCTTGACTTGACTTTAATAATTTTGACTTTTTTTTCCAAAATAACACTGTCCAAATCTGATGGCCAAATTGTAGATCTCTCTCTATAACGCTGAATTTTGCAGAGTCTCTGTGGCAATATGAGACCTTATTACATTACACTACAACCCCGACATGGATTGTTTTCAACCCATCTGGACAAACATTTCTAAAGGTATCTGTGTGTCTTTGCTCTCATACACTACCTTGGTTGTAGGCTACCTTTTATATCCAAACAAGTCAAATATAAAAGGGGGAAAAAATACATTACAAACTTTAGATAAGTTTAGGTGCTTAACTTGACTTGATTCAACCTGACTTGACTTGACATAACAAAGAACTTGCCCAAGAAAAAGTGACTTGGGACTTGGTGGCAACAGCCCTGGATGCTGTAAATGAGTGTGATGTTGGCATGAAGTAAAATATTTCACACAATCACGAGGGACTAAAAGAGCTGTGACCAACGTAACACATTATAGTAGAAATATTTACAGAAGAAGAAATCAGATATATAATTATAGTTTCTTTTTTTAAGTGATGAAGCAGAGAAAAAATGGCTGGTTTACTGTTTTTAGGAGGATGACATTGGTGTTAACCTACCTGGAGTAGTCTGGCAGCAGTGAGCTGGGCTGTGAGTGCAGCAGAGTTTTGATCTCATTGAAAATGCGTTTTCCCCAAGCGTCTAAAACTCTGGTCACACTGCGCACCGAGGCCACGTTGACTCGATCAGCTGAAACAAAAACAGCAACATCAGGCTTTGATTTGCAGGGAAAACGGCCTCATGCAGCAATCAGGAGTGTTGGCCACTCAGAGAAGCACATGTGTTATAATTATTTTAGTGGAGTTATCTCATCTCTGTAGAATTTGTTCATCATGAATAGGAAACTGGTGCGTTTCACTCTCAGTTCACTTGTGAGTAATTTCATATGATCCACAGCTTCAGTTTGTCAGTGATCTTATTACACGATGTGTGTAAAAAGTGAAACACAGACTCGTGATTTACCTCCCTCTCTGTAGTTCCAGTACCCATAATCCACTTCATTCACCTCCTCGATGGCATCTGAATGGGCTACAGTTGCCAGGGCAACCAATATCAGGACCATCAACAGTGCAGGAGGATCCATGACCCAAACCCTCTCCTTAAAAAAATAAAAAAAGTGAAAAAAAACCCACAGCTTTATAAAAAAGAGGGAGATGGAAGTGAAAAAGTAATGAATTACAGACTTTGCTCAAACAGCTGCAAAGATGTGGAAAAACACAACTATCTCTTGTACTTCTACTCAACAAATATTAGTATTTACATTCCCTTTTACTTTATATCATTGATATTTGACTCTTCTATATTTCCAGTTTACTTGTTAGCGAGAAGTTTTTAAGTTGCAAATTAGTTACAACTTGAAAACAATGCACAGTTGTAAAAATAATTAAAATAAATTCCAGCTGAGCCCAACTGAAGCATTAGTACTAAAACAAGTACTTTCATTAGTTAGTAATTCTTTATAACTTATAATAATTGTAAACATCTATACTTTTGCTTAAGTAAAGTCAACTTTTGCTTGTATTGGAATATTTTTTTCTTGTTCTGCAAAGGCCTTAACATGGCCTTTAATCTTTAAAACTTTTAAAAGGCCTTATATCAATAAAAGAACAATAAAATTAACACTATTTTTACAATTTATATTTCTGACTTACAATTACTTTAAATAAATGCCAAAAGAAAATAGTATTTTTGTCCCATGATTGTTGTTCCTGTGTTTCACAGAGGGTTTTTTTTTTAATTTTCATGCTCTAAACCTTCACGTTACGTGTGAGTGTGAAAAAAAACAAGAGAGAAGGTGAAGGTGGGTGACCCAGAAAAAGTGCAGAAATACGTCCAATATGACACAGCCTGTGAGTCACTGCACAATACAAAGCCAGTGACTGTTTGGGTATTGTGAACGTTTTCGTGTGATTGGAGAAGCTGATCAAGGGAGTAGAGAAAATGAGACGCACAAACCCTGATACAGCTTGCTTCACATCTGGTGGAATACTAAACAATGTGTGGACCAGCGTCTCCTCACTACATGACTAAGAGAGCACATGCACTTTATTTGGGTGTATATATATTTATAACAAATGACATTTCCACCAAGCATCGATGTTACTTACTACAACATAAAAAATTGAACTTTGGTGGATACAGAAACTGACTTGTGACATTAAATATAGTTTGGAGGCAATTCCTGGATCAATATTCAGTTTACACAACTGTGATGAGGAAACCTGAAATCTCCAGTAATGCATGAAACATGAGAACAAACGTCGCTGCTTTCTTTTTCACTAATAGCAGTTACTTGCAATTTAATCTCTAATATTGTTAGATATTTAATAGGTGACTTTAATATCTACCAAAGCCAAACCCAGCCACTAAAAGTTTAGCAAACGAGCCGATACTCACAACTTGAAGTGATGACGATGCTTCAGTCTCAGCAGGAAGTCTTTCTTCAATGTAGTTTGACTACAAGCTGCTTGTCTCTGTTCTCTCCTCTGTCTGTGCCTGCTCTTTTCTTCCCTTTTCTTTCCCTTTCTTGTTTTTTTCTGATGCTTTCTCCACCCTCGGCTTGCAGCTGTAGTATAATTATGACGAGAGTGTCCAGGTCCAATGCAGGGACACTTAAAAAAAAAGGATTCTTTTATGGAGATCTGCCGTGAATTCACGACGTGACAGCCTCCCGACTTCAACCCTCCGTCTTTCCCCCCCACAGTCCTGCTGTGACATCCAGCTGTTTCCAGAGCGGACAGGTATCCTGATGATGTCACTGCTGGCAGGATCGGGTTACTCCAGTAATGTACGGTGGTCTCTGTGAGACTTGTGAGTTATGGCTTTTCACCTGTCTTTGCTTCCCTTTTTTCTGCCCTTTTTTTACCCTCACTAGGGAGGGCAATTAATGAAGAATGATTTGTTTAAAGTTTGAAGGACCAGTAATAGCAACTGAGAATATTTATTTGTCATATTTGGCTTAAGAGAGAGAGAGAGTTGTAGACTGACATACTTTCCAACTTATTTAAACTTTCACTGCACTGCATTTCAGAAGCAAAGATTATTGCCCTATTAAAATAAAGACCTAAGTCATTTTTGGACAAAAATGTTTTTTTTTGCCTCAAATCATCTCTTAATGATGCTGCCATGACTCTTTATATCCTATAGGACAATTCCCTAAGTGAAATGTGTGAGTGACTCACACATTTCACTTTATATATATATACAGTATATATATATATATATATATATATATATATATATATATATATATATATATATATATATATATAACTTTAATAATATTTTTTTATAAAGTTCTGTGAATATTAATAAAGTCATTTAGTCATTTTCTATACTGACACACGGGTCTGGTGGAGCCAGTCCCAGAGAACTACAGGTCAGACAGGAACACACCCCAGACAGTGAGCCTATCATGGGGTACACACACCATTCACTCACACATACATCCTCATATATACAGGTAATTTAGAGTCTTCAATCAACCTCAGCATGTTTTTATACTGTAGGAGGAAGTCGGAGAACCAGGGAGAATCAAGGACTTGGTAAAAGTACTTAAAGGAAATTTGTTATTTCAGGTGAGAAAGCTGACCAGCTTTTCTTTTCAAAGAAAATAACAATTTCGTGGAAATTGCCATTTGCCACAGAAACTGTATGTTTATAACTTAGGAAATTTATGATGGCACAATAATACAGTCAACACTGTTTCATTCACAACTATTCAAATCAAGATACTCAGATTAGAGCCTTACTAATATTATCGAGGCAGGCAGAAAATGTCTTTTTTAGAAGCTTGAAGGAGGAGATGTAAAATGAGGTGGTCTATAGTGCTTCAAAACACTAATATATCTTGTCAGGAATATCAAAACTTTAAATAAAACCCATGAAAGTACAGGATATGGGGCCTTCAAGCTAAATGAGCTATGAGATAACAGATAATCTATCAGTGTTTTATAGTAAGTGAAGGATTGATGAGGGGTTCTGGAGATGGGATATAAAAATGTAATCAATTATTCAATTCTTTATTTACTGGCATCCAGATGTTATTCCATCTCTCTTTCTTTCTCCCCGCGAGTCTGATTTCACGCTGTGGCTAAGGTGAGGTCAGAGTTGGCCACCAGTACAAGCACGGAGAATATCATGAAAAAAAAAAGTGGAGGAAGGAAGGCGTAAAGAGAGAAAGAAAAACAGACAGACAAATGGGGTTATATGTTAATAACCGCTGCATTTCAACATCTGCATGCCTCGCCTGGAGTGATTTGACAGAGAATTACTGAGGTGAAGAAGTCACACTACCATCGACAGCTGGTTCACATTAACAACAGGCAATCTGTCACCATCGGCTGAATTCCTTTGCCTCTCGACATACTTCAGCCTTTTCCCTTCTTCTGTCTTTAAAAAAAAAAAAAAAAAAAGCATATGATTAGCTGTGGGCTAGTTGTTCACTCTTTTATTTCTCCAATACTGTCTCGCTGTGGAGAAAAGCCAACATTGCACCTCACTTCACAACGGGAACCTGATGCAACCTGAAATATTACAGCCAGGAGCTGTTTTTGTACAATTTATAATAATAATTATAAATATAATTATGCTAATAACATTTTCAGCCTCAATCTTAAACGTCATGCTATAATTTTTTTTCTCTATTAGTGAGACCACTGTCCCTAGTGTCTAGAAGCGTAAAAGAAACACACTTCCACAGGAGCTGTCTTTAACAGAACAGGAAGTCTCACACTTCAGTGAGTGTCACATGAAAGGGGAAGACAGAAAAAGCCCATTGAAGAGAAGTAGACGGAGAAGACTGTCTCATGGCAGCTCCACCATTTTTTTGTCTTTCTTTCATGTTCACATGGGTATTTGTGTTTTTCCTCCCTACCGCGTGCTCTGCTACAGATGCTCCAAGTAAGTCATCCGGCAATGTGCGTATGATGGATTGTATTTTAACTGGCACCGCAGTCTTCACTTGTAACTCTTGGATGTGTTAGTATATTAGTGTCAGATATTAGTATTTCTTTGTTGTCATATTAATCCTGTGTGATATGTCCTCTCCCAGGTATACACCTCCTGGAAAGCAATGTGTTTGTGGCCTTCACAGGTGAACATCTCAGTATTAAATATAGGTTAAACATACCAGTAAACCAAACCAAAGACTTCTTGAAATGCTACAACCCATTCAAAAAGAAGATATTTGCCTATGACGTCCCCGCAACAACTAGCCCACAAGAAATGCACCGCACACTCGTGCTGAAGAACGTGACCATTTCAGGAGAATATCATTGCACATATAAAACAGCCAAAGTTTACTGGTTTCTTCGAGTGAGAGGTGAGTAAGACATTAGGAGAATGTGAATGTAAAAGGGAACTGAAATAAGAAGCAGCAGTACAGTCTTAGTAAATAGTTGGCGATATCTGTGAAACGTATACATATACATATATGTGCAAATTCATGTGAGCTTTGACATTAACAATAAGTTTGATCCATAGAACCACCATAGGACAGTTATTACCAACTTGACACTTGTCCACTTGTGACTTAGCAAATACTATGCAATACTAATCAAAGTTCCCTCTTCATGTTCTATGAGGTGAGGTGATGCCAGAAAGGTTTTTATTCTGGTAGCAAAGTTCAAGAGCCATGCTTGTCAGAATAGGATTGACAGTTAAACCCCCCGTTGTTCTGACATGGGAGTATTCATGCTTTTTTTTTTTTTTAAATAGTTGCAACCACTGATAGATGACACCAACTGCTCGCATTTGGTTGTGTTTCACAGCAGTTTGTGAGGCGACATAGAAACATTATGTGCGATGTGGTGTGTGTTTATAATGTCGAAACATGTCTGTGTTGAACGTGATCTGTCTGATAAGTTGTAGCTTCAATCGCCACATTTGCAAAGTGACCACTACTTCCCCACTAAAGCGATATCAGCATGTCCACTTGTCTGTTGCTGAGGTTGGTTTTGTTTAAAGGGTTAGTTCTGTTTCATACTTGCACATTTATGATGGAATGTGTTCATCCAAGTACAGATTGAAGGGTTAAAGAAGCAAAATCCTGCTGCTATCTATTTAGCCTCCTGAATTGCCACAATTCCGGTGAGGTGCATTAGCCCCTTCCAGTAGTTAAGTAATCAGAACAGGGTGAATTCAATGTGAGGAGGGCGTTAAAGAGACAGCAGCTAAAGCAGCCTGTTTCAGAAGAGGCTGGACTGAGGCGCTGCATTTTTTTTTTTTTACCTGTTTATCGTGCAAAGATATTCCAGTAGTGCTCGAGGATCAAAATGTAGATCCAGAAATATGCATGATAGGTTCCCATTAAAGTCAGCTGAATTGATTGCATTAATGTCAGTATAGGCTCTATTGATTTTCTATAAATGCAAGTGTCTGTGATGGTGGCTTCGCTTCATTGACATGTCTGTAGGTGTTTTTGGGAGCTGTCATAAATTTAAATTACAACCTTACTGACACTGACAAGCTGTTCTGATCTGTTCTGACTGCTGTTTTGGCTGTCAGAGAAAAAGTGACATAGCTGTGAGGCAGGAAGTTTAGCGTGTGGTTTTACATGTCGGAGGAGGTGGAGGTCATTGCTACAGTTTGGTTTGTGTCCCCTGGGTTTTCTTCATTAGTGCAGAGTTATTAGTGTTTCACCAAAGAGGGATTTCCTCTCTGACATGTTTTTTTTTTTTTTAAATTACTTTCATAGGCCATAAATAGGTGAAAGTTTCCACTATTTCACAAGAAAGAGTCCAGTCTTTTGAAAAAAGTTAGAAAATAGGAACCAGGATCTTCTTCTTTGTAATAATTTATCATTATTTGAGGACCCTTCAGAAACACTATGTGTTAATATAGATAATATATTAATCCACTGATGTTAAATCTTTACTGAGTAGCCAGTGGGTTTCTTCTTTCACAGTTGAAGAAATCATCAGCCAACTTCTGCTTTCCAGTTATGACGCATTCCTGCGCAGGCAGACGTTGAAATGTGTGTCTTTTCCAGATGGTGGCTACGCTGAGGCTGTGCTGTCGGATTATTCAGAATGTATCACAGTGGCCATCTTCACTTTTGCGCTGCTTGTGTTCAGTGTGGCTGGCTCAGTGTATGTCGTCAGAGGACGTTGGGTAAGATTTACCCTGCCGCTGAGTTATGAAACAGCATTTTCTAAAAGTTACAGATGCATTATCCAACTCACTCAGTGGTTCTCAAACTTTACACATCAAGGAGCCTAAAAACTCTCAAAAACTAGGCCACAGAACCCATCTGATAAGATTTTTGCTTTTAGACATTTTATGTAAGGAAGTGTAGAAAACCTGTTTGTTTGCAAAAATATGGAGGACTGAAAATTGAATATGTGATTCAGTGCAAAAATTAATATGCCATTAAATGCCCATATTTATTCACATAAATTAATTAATTAATTAGATTTATTTGTGTATTTTCCCCCTTTTGCATAAAAAATTCCTATAAATCTTCCATTTAATTGATTAATATACACCTCTATATATTGAAGATATATTATTGAATATTTAATATATTGAATGAAAATGCAATTAATTACATAAATTCACAAAGGGGAAATAATACACAAATAATAGAAAATAAATGCATTAATGGAAAATAAATAAAGTAAGTCATTTATTTTGAAATATGGCATTCCTCCATATACATAAAACATTCTGACTTCACTATGAGAACCACTGCTTTAACTTACATGTGAGTCATGTAAATTCAGAGTAAACAACTAAATGAAGATCATTGGTAATAAATTTAAAGTTGGCAACTAACATCATAATTTGCAGTCATTAAAATAAGAATATTATGATCATGTCTCAAATAAGTCACAAAAACACATTTACAGAGAGAGATGCTGAGAATGATCTCCTTTGGTCAATTTCATTGTGTTTTGTGTCATTTTCTTGCATTTTTTGACTGACCTATCAATTTTAGAAAGGACAGACCACTGAAAGTGGCGATAGCAGAAAACGAAAGCAGAACCAAGAAGAAAGAGAGGAGGGAGAGGTGATAGACGACAGTCTGGACATAAAAGAAGCTTCATCCGCATCTTTCTACGCTGTAAGGACCTTTCTGTTTATCTGTATAGATACATTTGATTCTCCTGCATACACCGTATCCCCCAGCCTTTGTTTTTATCTTGGAAACTGATGTGAAAAATGTTCTCAGGCTCTGGAGCCTCGGCCCAGGTCCATTTATGACGTGCTGGACCACTCAGCTGCCAACAGAGAGTCGGATCAAAGCAAAGTTGCACCCAGAACAAAGAAACAGCCCCAAACGGTCTGTGTGGTCTTTTGGTGTTTTGTCACATCTTCTGATATCAGTGTAAAAACCTACAGTCAATGACTTGTCTCCTACTCCCTCCACAGATGGTGCAAAACACAAATCAACAGGATGAAGGTGCATTCGAGTCTGTCTATGAGAACTTCTGAAACCTCAAACATGAATCACAATCATGAGACATTTGTTTGAAAATATTGTTTATAATATACTGTCTCAGCAGATTAGCGTTGTTTGTGTAATGTGGGGGTTCGATAAGTGGTGGCCTGGTTCACTCTATAAAAAAAGAGCACGCAGGAAGGAGATGGATAGCTTTCTCATGCAATACTTTACTGTGCATGCTCGACCTCTTACAACAGCTTAGACTGAAGTAAATTCTAGAGAATCACAGAAGCACATTTTACAGATTATCATTACTGTTCCCTAGATACAAATGCAATGACAAGAATGTTAATAATAAAATAACAGTTAACACAAAGATGTTATACGCTATTAGTGTAAACATTTTAAACACATCTTTTACACTGTTAACTTGTAAGTATGAATCAAATTATATGTATAAATTTGACATTTGCTTTGCTCTGTTGTGTCTCTTCAACTAAAAGAGAAAAAATTAAGTATTTATACTCTTTTATTTTCCTAAGCTTATTTTAAAAGTTAAAAAAATGTTAAAATGCTCTTACAATAAAGGTTTTTTTGTGGATATTTAATATGCAAGTAATACGCATATTCTAAATAAATAAAGAAATCTAGCTCTTTCACCTGTCTGCTTTCTTGAAAGCCCACCTCTGGTTCAGTACGTCGCTCCTTTTTTGGCTATTTCCGAACACCACCTGTGACGTGATATTGTTTGAGCCAATAACAACGCTGCTGTCAGTGGCACTTCCTGGTTCGGTTCGCTTGTTTTTCCTGCATCGGTCATGGCTG
The DNA here is from genome assembly GCA_036785175.1 of Eupleurogrammus muticus. Taxonomy (NCBI): domain Eukaryota; kingdom Metazoa; phylum Chordata; class Actinopteri; order Scombriformes; family Trichiuridae; genus Eupleurogrammus; species Eupleurogrammus muticus. The sequence goes on from JAYKQN010000003.1 coordinate 9,876,591, forward strand.
CAGAGGGAGATTTTCTGGCGAGATATCGCGCTGTATCTAATAAACTGAAAAAGTAAGGCTGTCAGTTACATCAACTCCGATCATGAAACATGACTTGAATTATCAGGTTCGGTGCGCATTGACTAGGCGATAATGTTGAGTAGCAGCGAGCCAGCTAGCTAACATTCACGTACCGTTCCTGTCACGGCTAATCCGGCTTTGTGTGTGTTCAGGTGCATTAATATGCATTAGTGTATTCTTTTGAGGTGATATCGTGTATTGTACTTGTGTTCACTAAGCATAACTCACTATAGCGTCCCTGCTTTTGACAGCTACCTAGCTGCAGCACGGCTAGCTAAACAAGCTAGGCTTAATGATCGCCTCAGAGCTCGTGAGCGCTTCTAACATGAGTTTGAATTAACGTCATTATATAGTTTGATAACCAGTAATTACTATCGATAAACTATCAACATGTCACAGCGTTCACTAGCTTGTTTTTGTTCGGCAGACGTTTTCTACGGAAGCCTAATGTCGCCGAGGCCAGTGAACAGTTTGGTAAGTATCATAACAACATGATTGCCTGTGTTATTGTTGTATGTACGTTTTTTTGGAAAAAGAAAAACTTTATCAAGTGCATAGAATATGATATTTATGAATCATTTCAATCGCAAAAAGACTGTGGACATAAATAAAACCTTATGTGTCACTTGTATAACATTAGAGAATAAGATGACTTCAGGCCAATTTTTGAACATTTTAGTGTGATTTTAGGCAACCTTTAAACCTGGATTAAACTGTCCTTTCATTACATAGAGAGAACTTAAAAGTTACTTTACCTGGAGTTAAATTAAACAAATGTCAGATTAATCAAACTGGTCAGCAGGCAGTTCCCTTTTCATCACTTTCCCAGGTCTTCTTTGCCTGTTCTCTATTGAACATAACTCATCATCCAGTTTTGACAACTTTTTGAAACCTGAGATGTGAGGAATTCTCAATGAAGTGACAACACTCAACGAGCATCAACATGTTTAATGGACTGAAGACCCTTGAACTTTCTTTCTTCATATTTGGCTACAAATTTAATGATTTCATTTATTACCTATTTCTAACATTCATGATGATAAACCGATAACAATTAACCAAAATAATAAGTAAAAAAGCAACATTTAAAAAAAAAAAAATCTCAGAAACATAACTTAAATCAGTGAATCATTATTTGTCACAAGAGATTACATATCTGTGCAGAAAACAAAAATAAGTATTTCTTATTTATAAGTTCACTACAGGTAAGTCATTTCTAAATTCAGCCATGACAAGTTAAAGTGATGGATGAGAAGTTGTATTTGTGGATCTGCATGTTTCCCAGTAAAATGAATAAAACAATGTCTTTCGGGTTTGTGACTTAAAGCTACATTTAAGTTTTTAAGCAACAGTTTGAAACATGGATACCAGAAGAGGTTCTCCTCGCCTCGATACATCCCATTGATACTGGTGATTTAAAGGAGTATAAAATGAAAGGGAAGTGAAAAGAGAATAAAATGATTTTACAGCTCATTTGTTCTGTCCTTTCAGGTCAGTTAGCCAAGGAGCTGAAGCAGCAGGACTGTCTGCAGTATGCTGCCTTCTGTAACCTGGCCATGGCCCGGTAAGTTGGTTCTTTCTGTACTTTAATGTGCACCCGTACCCTTTGTACCAGTGTATAGCTTAAAAAAGTACACGTTCCCAGTTTTTAGGTCGGCCTTAAAACAATAGTCCAAATAAACACAGAAATACTCTAATAAAAAGTGATGGGAGACAACCCACAGTCTTTGCTTTGTGTAAAACATTTTTACATTATGTTTTTAAACATTTATCTGAAGCTTATATGAGGCTTCTTTTGTTGAAATTAGTCAAGTTGGGTGAATATCTTCAAGCGTTATTATCTTTCTATAATAAAAGAAACCTTTTTACTATCCTTTCATTCAAGCTCAACAGAGAAATACTGTTCAGGAAAACAAACAAACTAAACCATGTAGTAAACATACAATAAAGAGCATGTTTCCACCCTTCAGGGTTTATGGAAACAATTATTCAGTCCTACCACATTTACACCACTGTAGCCTCTGTTGCCAGAAGGCTGACGTGTGCCTGACCACCACCAGTATCCATTCTCTTCAAGCCAGAGGCAGGAATACAGCCCAGACACACACCAGTCACTCACACACTCACACCAATGGGTAATTTAAAGTCTCCAATTAACCTAAGCATGTCTTTGGACTGTGGGAAGAAGGTTGAGAACACCCATGCGAAAACATGCAAACATGCATCCACACAGAATACTCCCAGCTCAAGGTCTCAAACATGCAACCATAGTACTATGAAATAGCAGCGCCTCCCACTGCTCCATCGTACCACCTTTTTTTAATAAAAAAAAAAAAAAAAAAATTTTGTGCCCATATGCTCGAAGCCAGGCCCTTAAAGAAATGTTTTTCCCAGTTTGGTGTGGAAGGGCTTGCTGAGCCTGCACAGAGCCCTGACCTCACCCGCTTTAATCACCACTGAGACGACTGTGAGCCAGGACTTATCACCCAACATCACTGACTGACCTCATGCAGCTGCATTGGGGGAAAATCTCCACAGCAGTTTCCAGAATATAATAATAATAATAATAATAAAGCCTTCCCAGAAAAGAGAAAGCAAGTTTAGATTAAAATATGTAGCAATTGGTGAATCCTGAAAAGGTATTTTTTGGTGAAATTAACAAGGAAAAGTTATTTAAAAAATGCTCTGGAATGACAGTTCTGCTGCTTAAACTTGTCTAATACATATATGAAACTTGTCAGACCAAACTTGAATGACTTCACACAGCTGAGTTCTTTAATACTCCACATTGTGACAGAGATAAAACATGTACAACATTGTCTCTACATTAAGTAATGTGTTTGACACATCTCATGTATAAAATTTGATGCCTTTTTCATCCTAAAAAAAAAAAAAAGAAAAAACACAGGGTGACAGATGTTGCTAATTGTCCAAGTGTCGGCCTGTCAAACAGTTTTTCCTGTGAACATGTCCAGTGATGCATGTGTTGTTGTTGCACATCCTGAACGCTGTGACTGCAGGTGTGAGCAGACTCTCTTCAATGCTCCCGGGGAGGCGCTGGCGTTAACCGATGCCGCCCGCCTCTTCCTCTCCTCCGAGAAGGAGAACCGGGCCCTGCAAGCTCCGGGCTTTGATGAGCACCTGCAGGCTGCACTCAACTGCTACAGCTTTGCCATCAAGGTACACGAGGACATGTAGTTTTAGATGATGATGATTATATTAAATCCACCTGGAATAAGAAACTAGTTAGCATGTTTGTTTATTTGTTTGTTTGTTTTTACTTTTTTTTTTTTTTTTTTACTTCTTTTACACATTTTAAAAGAGTTAATCTAGTACCAGGTTTTAAGGGTTAGACCACATGGCAGTTTTGACATTATCCGATATATATTTTAGTAGAGTTTTGTATTGTTCCCATATTCATCCACTGACATCTGAGTAATTTTTTATACTAATGGTTTACAGGTGTACATTGAGATGAACCAGCCTGTGATGGCAGCCAGCCTGTGTCTTGAACTTGGCAATGCACTGAAGGTAAAACGTTGGCTCACAGCCTCAGGTTGTCCAAGAAGATTAATCATCTTTATTTACTTTGATCCATCTCCCCCTGAATCCACCAGGAGATGAACAGACCGGGAGAGGCCATCGTTCATTACCAGAGGGCTGCAGAGTTGCAGACACAGACACCAATTGAAGCTCTGCTGTCGATGGGAGAAATGGCTACATGTAAAATCCTCACACGTGAGTTTCATCATGGTCCTCTCATGTTTTCTTGGTTCGATCCTCTACTTTGGTTTAGATTGAAATGATTGCAACAGATACAAGATTCATTGTGATAATTGCACAGAGGATGAATTGTAATGGATTTTTGATCTCCTTGACTTTTCCACCAGAGCCACAGGAGTAAAATATTTTGACATTTAAACATTTAGTGCAGACTTTCACGGTCCTTAGTGGAATCTGCTATTCATTTTAGTGATCATGTAGCTTTAAATATACTATATGCATACAGTATACTTTCTTTTTGACTTTATTTTCTGTTTTTGCAGGTGACTATGATGGTGCTCTGTCAGTTTTTACAGAGATGCAGCTCATGTGCCAGGAGAGAGGACTGCAGCTCCCAGGCACCAGCACCCCTGTTGGTGAGGCTCTGAGACTCTGTTATCTGCTGATTCTGGCTGATTAAATTTTCTCTTACATATGAATAACTCATGGAATGGAAGTGATATCTTTTTCTATACAGAGGCAATATCTAAAAAATAAAAATTAGCCATAATATATTTTTAATGATGATGATGATGATCAAAACCTAGATGTTTAACAAACTTTCTCCCCCCTCCTTAAATGTCATGACTTCATTTTAATTAATAACAGCGACTATAAACTATTATAAAATGTAGTGTCTTGATTTCTCGTCTCTTTGTTTTCTTCAAATCTTTCAAGGGGCTTTTCTGGACATTGTGTCAAAGTGTGAGATCTCCAGAGTGTTACTGCTGATGTTGCTTGAGGTAGGCACCTTGACTTTATATCAAACCACATAAACTTAAGGCTGGATATGAGTACTATGACTGATTATATAACTGGAAGAAAATCCAGTATGTAATTAAAAAATGGAAAGGGGGTATCAAACCTTTGCTATAAAAAATTAGTCACTGGTTTGATAGGTGTTTGTAATGGAACACTGTGTACAGAAAAGCAAATCTGAGCATTTTCAACACAGGAACAGCTGCTAATATTTCACAGCCTTAAACTAGTAGAGTGAACTGTCAGGAAGCAGGAATAAGAGCTCAAATTTCAGGATGAAAAGAAGTAACTGCTTACTATGACAAAATAAATATTGTATCATAATACTGGTTATGCATCTTACCGCTGTACTTTTTTTTTTTTTTTTTCTAAAAACAAAAAGATGTGATTGCTGGCGCAGCTCAGTCAACTTTATTGTTTTCCTGTGCAGCCTCCGCCTCAGAAGCTGCTACCAGAACACGCACAGACCCTGGAGAGATACGCCTGGGAGTCATTTGACCCCCACAGCCAAGGTAAGTTCACTTCAACTTTCAGTTCAAAACAAGAATCCCAAACATTGCACATTTCTGCAACTCTGCCATGACTCCTGTAATTGATAGTTGATTGAACTTGTAAGTAAACGCGGATATTCGTCCTCCTTTAGTGACCTTCCTGGCCGAGAATGTTTTCCTGCTCCTTCAGTCAGTAGTGGTGAGTTTCATCATGCACATACTTGTAGAGGTCACAGGATTTCCTGATCCTCCCTGACTCACACAGGAAAAAACGATGGTCGTCGTGGCCTTCACATGATAAGTTCCTGTATTTGAATTCACAGCATTTGTGTTTGCGTTATCAGCCTTTAACCTAGATTTCTAACTGTTTATGGAAGTAATAAAAGGGATTCTACCTAGTTAAGATATTCTGAAAGCACAGCTGCTGTTTGCTTTGTGCCGCTTATAACGGCAAATCTGTTTTGCAGATGGCTTGTCAGGAGAAAGACACAGAGTCCCTCAAGTCTCTTCAGACTGAGCTATGGTGAGCGTCTACAAATCCTAATTTCCATTCACGTGGTGGCAATTGCGCAGCATAAGTTTCCATATTGATAACGCGTTTTTGTTTTTTTTCGCCCCTCAGGCCATTTCTGACTGCTGAGCAGAACCACCTCCTCCACCTGGTGGTTCAGGAGCGCATCACGCCTTCTGGCCAAGGCATCTAGTACAGTCCAGTTTTTACTCACTTCCTCTGGGAACGATACTTTATATAATGGAACATTCCTGTTTCTTACTGGGTCTGTTGTAAGGCCTGAAGAAGTGTTGTTTTTCAGAACCTCAATGTTTGTCTCAATGTTGTAACTTTCACTCAGAGTAACAAAATATAAAGCATTTCCCTTATCTAGTCAAATCACATGGATTAGAAATAAGTAAAAGTCCTATTTAAAGCTGTGTTACAATACCGTGATGTGAAATTGATGTCAAGATTCTGGCTTTACTTTTACGGTAAATATTGAGGTCTTGTGTTTTCACTGATGTAGAGTTATAACAATGGACCATCCATCCATCCATCCATCCATTGTCTATCCCGCTTATTCCCTTTCGGGGTCGCAGGGGTCTGCTGGAGCCTATCCCAGCGCGTTAAGGCGAGAGGCAGGGATACACCCCAGATGGTCGCCAGCCAATCGTGGGGCACACACACCATTCACACACCATTCACTCTCACACTCACACCTATGGGCAATTTAGAGTTTACCAATTAACCTGAGCATGTTTTTTGTGTTGTGGGAGGAAACCGGAGTACCCGGGGAAAACCCACGCAGACACGGGGAGAACATGCAAACTCCACACAGAAAGGCCCCAGACCCAGGCCCAAGGCGGTCTTGAACCTGCGACCTTCTTGCTGTGAGGCAACAGTGCTACCCACCGCACCACCGTGTCGCCCTAACAATGGACCAATTAACACATATTTATTACACCTTTAGGTGTGACTGTAATGAGTTGGATCTTGTATTTATTCACTGATGCTGAATGGATGAAATGTGAAACAGATTAATGCCTTATGTTATAATTTCTTTTATTAATCAATGATATGGCTTAAATTCCAATGTAATTACAAACAAAACCTTCTAATGCATAGTTCTGAAATATGATCAAATGAAACACCATTGTTCTCCATCTTGGTTCACGTTATGTTCACTTGTACAAATTGCATGTACTTTTCTTATGATAGCAGCCGACTAAAAAGACACAATTCAAACATGGACTTAAAAAAAAAAAACACTCAATAGAAAATGTTACAAAAATATAATGGTTACAATATACATAGATTAAAAACAATGGATACACTATACTTCAGTTGTAAAATAATGATACACGATTAAAACTACTTGTCCTGTAAATAAAGGCATGTGTTTTCTGATTGTTCAAGTACTGCAACAGGAATGTTGTAGTGTTGCCAGCATGCCGTACCTTCCCAGATACAGTAATTTTCACTTCTTGATTCTGGGAACCCACAGTAGTAGCTGTCAGCCTCACAACTCGATACTTCAGGATGGTAAGTACTTTCATTTCTCAGAATAGTTTCAATTACATCTCGAAAAAATATTTATATATATATATGTTTTCACTACGCTTTTTACTTTATTATTCCAAATCTCTGAACTGAATTCTTAAAGGCATATGTTGAGAAATTTGTTTTTTTAGCTGAGTATCCAATAAGAAGATTGATACCACTGTAATGGTTATAGTATAAATACTTCCAGTAGCCAGTTATCTTAGCATAAAGACTAATAACTATGTCAAGCTCATGGTAGCCAGGGACTGCCCCTGATTTTGATCTTTTAGACAAGGCCAGGCTAGTTGTTTCCTATTGTTTCCAGTCTCTGTGCTAACATAAACTAAATTGCTGCTGGCTGCAGTTTAACAATTATTGTACAGAGTAGTAACAATTTTCTTATTTAATTATAGAAGAAAGCAAATCAGGGAACTGTCCTCAAAATATTAGCTATTCCTTTGAAGTACAAACGTAACTTGAGTTTTCCAAATATATATTTAACTACCCAATGGAAAGATGCTGTTAATGCTATGAAATAAGCACCTTTTAATGTCAACCATTACTTTGTACCCACACTGCCCTACTGTTATGGCCCTCCTCTGCTCAAATAGAAATGTATGAGAAAACGATGTTCATAAAAGTTAAGCCCTTCATGTAATATTAGCATCTGTTCAATTAACTAATTAATTACCTGATAATCAAAATACAAAATGGCTCATAAGCAATTGTACATTATTCCCCAATTGTCCTAGCTGCAAATGTAAATCCACGAATTTGAATGGGTTTTTCCCTAAATTTTTTTTTTTTGAAAAACAAAAAAATTCCCCATTCTCGAATGTCCTAAATTCGAACGACTGTGATCCCAGCCGGGGCCTTCTTCCCCTTATCGTCTTACTCGCTCTTCTTCCGCAGGACGAGGTAGGTGATAGCTAAGAGGAAGGTGAAGACAAAAGAGATCCAGGCCAGGACGTAGGAGTGTCCGTAGCCCCCTTTGGCGTTGACGTGAAGCTCCGCTGTGTAGATCGAGGCTGCGATCATTATACACAGGCCTGCAGGAGGAGGGAGGGGATGGTGTCAGAGACTATACAACCAGACCAGTTAATTTAAGGCACAATATTTATTTCCCCAATTATGAGCTAAGCCTAACGAGCAGTATTTAGAGATTGTAATTGTAATTGTGGTTGTAATTTTCCAAAGATATAAACCAGTCTGTCGTCAGTCTGCCACTTTGGTCCAGAAATATTTCAGCAACTATTGGATGTATATAATGCAGACATCTGTGGTCCCCAGAGAATAAACGAATCCCTGACTTTTCCTCTAGCACCATCATGAGGTTTGTATTTGTGGTGTGAAATATCTTAACTATTGGGTGGATCGCCATGAAATTCTGTGCAAATATTTGTGTTTCCCTCGGGATGAATTATAATAACTGGTGATCCTTATGGCTTTTTATCTTCAAACACTAATGACCTCTCCCAGCGGCTTCGGCCAGTGCTAATTAACAAACATCTGCATGCTTGACACTAAACATAGTGAATATTGACGACTTTTTTCATAAAAGATGAATCCTTTATGCAAAACTGTCAAACATTTGATGGTTCACTGTTCTCAAGAATTTACTGCATTTCTGGATCTTTCACTGTACTAAATAGAATATTTGGGTGTTTCTGACTGTAGGTCAGACAAAATGAGAAGATGGTATTTGAAGATGGCACTTTTGGGCTTTAGGAAAGTGTGATTGGCATTTGCCACTGTTTTTTATGTTTTATTGATGATTAATTATGTAAAGAAAAAATAATAATGAATCACCAATTGAAATAATCATCTAGTGCAGCCCTCCACGTTACACTAGCAGGTCTGTATGTAGCCTCAGCATGGCTTTAGACTCTAGACTTGTTAAATAACTAGTATCATCAGTGATGATAATCTATAAATGATACTCTTTAATAACAAAGATATTGTAATTCAGTTTTACCAAAACCTCAACCATAATATTCCGGCCATGTTGGCCACCAACAGTTTGCACATTTACAAAAAAAACTTTCCAGACAATATTTTCACACATTTAAATCATCACCGCATCACTCTGTTCATCTAAAACGGACTCTCTTTGAAAGTTAGGAAAATGATGGTGCTTTCATCCACATGTTTATTCCTGTTAAAAGTTTCAGTACATGTACAGGACCAACAGGCCAATAAATACTGATGAACTATGAAAGTGTTCAATCATCAGGTTTTGACACCTGCAAAGGCTCGAACTTGAATAAATAATCCATGGGAAGATCTTGACTGGCCCCTGACATTGTTTAGGCTGGGGTGTAATTTCCATTGGGGATGGGAGAAGATATGTCCCCCTCTTTTTAAAATCCTGTTTGGTCCCCTCCCACGTTTTTAAAAGTTGTGCTGAATCTGCTTCGGTTTCTTTGATTCTGGCTGACACTGCATTGAGTTGCTGATTGTAAGGTTTTGATATACTTTCAGACAAGAACTGGTCAAAACATCATATTGAGCTGCGCCTTCTATGAAAGGCTTTATTTCTATGGCAGCTGGACATCAGATCTGGCCATTGCCAGCATTTTTAATAGGAAGGTTACATTTAATTATTCCTATAGACCTTTTTATACCCTAGCTGTAACTCAAGGTGCTGCACACATGAGAGAAGAATTTAAAATACAAAACACATTGCATCAGATTACAGCCTAGACTATAATGTGCTGCTGTGAGTTAAGACTTACCCACAAACCCCCCAAAAACCCCCTTGCTAAATGTGTGGTTTTAAAATGTTTCCCAGGGTTGCACTCACAATGTCTTGCAGAGAACATGTTTAGCTGCATTTGGGGCAAATGTCCTTTTAAAAGAATAACAGCCAATGGGGAACTCCAACACTCGACGGACCAGTGGTGTAACTTTGTTACTCAGTCAGTCAGTGACAGACAAACAGATGGTCAGATTTAGGTGTCTACAGCTGGTTCTGTGTTGCAGTCAAACACCACCATGGGCAATCATGGAGACATCCTCTCTATGTGGTTCTATAGTACATTTTTGTTTCTTTGGAACGAAACACACACACTGCAAACATGATTATGGCATTGTGATTGGAGACCATCATCCACATTCTGCCAATTCAGTCCTAGAATTGAGGCCCACCCACCGCAACTTATAGGTTTGTAATATCTGCTCTAATATTTTGGACAGTTAGACTGAAATGTAAATATTTGCAGCTACTGACACACAAGCTGAGAAATAGATCCTGAAAGAGGTATGAAATCGTTTCTACAGCCAAGCCTCAGCGACACGTGATCCAGAGAAACACATAAAACTCAGCTGTGAGACGCGAGCGAATAAATCATTATATCTTACTGCCACAGCTCATACATTTGACCCCAGGTTACTTACAGGCGATTAGCTGTAAAACGCCGGTGAAGGTGAACCTCTGGCCTTTGGGCAGGGTGAACAGCTGAGCCACAAACACAAACAAGGCCAGGATGGCAAATATACAGGCCAGCACGGAGGTGGCCTGCACCGCCTGGAGATACTCTGCAAGAGCAGCACAACATGAAGACAGTCAGTGACAGCGCCCTGTTGACCTTTATGCATTTATGACTGCTTCGTGCTGATCAAGTCATAATCTCAATGTTCATAAAATTATAAAGCCTATGAATAATTCATGGACATTATAGCATCTTGGAAACAATTTCTTTAGCATATGATAAATACCGCTGGTCATTAACAGCATTAACCTGTTATAATTTCCTAATATTGTACAATGAATTTATCACATGAAATTAAATGTGACAGTCTCATTCATTTATTTTAAAAAAGAAAGCATCTGTTTAAGGTTTACCCTCTGGGTAGTCCTTCAGGTTGGTGTACTGCCAGCCTGAGCTGGACAGTTCCCACCTGGCCCACAGGTCAGTGGACATTGTATCAGTGACCCACCAGGCCTGGAGACGCAAGAACACACAGTTAACAAGAGATCAAGGCAGGTGCAGCGTTTGCAAATTCCCTGTCAACAAACGTTAATACTTGTCTTTCCCCACTTTAACGTAATCCCCCCCCCTACAAGCGCAGATGTATTTGCCGTCTCCTTATGTTTCCTTTCAAAAGGAATATATTCATATATTCTGTAAGGGTTGGTGAACATGTGTCTGCAGAGATATGCAGCTCTGCAAACACTCGTGGGTGGCAAAATACTCCCCGGACTGAGATTGCTGAGATTTTACTCTGTGGTGTTTCCAAGCTTCCATCTGAGAAATTCCTAATATTTCTGGAGGTGTAGCAGCCTTTGGTTGGCATGTATACCCTCAGGGGCTATAAATCTTTTTTTTGGCTGTCAAAATGAGTAGACAAAAAGACAAGATGTGGACAAAAAAATACATGTACATATATATAACCCACTTACATTATCAATGGTGGCCACCAGAAGCAGGATGATGGTGGTAATGTGCAGAACAACGATTCCAGCCAGCACCAACATTGTGGCTTTCTGAAAAACTGATAACGGGACAGGGAGGAAGGATGCATTTATTTTCAACACACACACACACACACACACACACACACACACACACACACACACACACACGCACACAGGGAGACAACTGTCCCAAATAAATAGCGTCTCAAACTGAAAGGAAGGAGGAAAAAAAGAGTGACAGAGAAGAAGCGATCCGTTGCATGCGAGTCCAAACTCGCCCCAGAAGTCTGGCAGACAATTATTTGAATAACTGCACAGCTGCTGTCAAACAGGTTCCTGGCAGCTGACTTTAAAACTTTTTTTTTTTTTTTTAAAAGGAAGTAATTTCTACAATAAAGAATTGATACCAATTCGTAGCGCGAAGAAATACTCGCCTTGTTTTCCTAAAAAACTGATTTTTCTTGCTTTTAGACTATTTCCGTTGACAAGAAAGGCGCATTTGTTTAGACGGTGTTAGGGCATTCCCGAATGGGTGCCGCTCCGTTACACACGCACCCGCGCGCGTGCGCGTGCGCACACACACGCAGGCCCTTTACTACAGTCAACAACTCTGGAAAAAAGCGCGAGAATACCACGACTGGAAAAATAACAATGAACACACCTCTCCGGTTTCGGAGCGAAATGTGAACCGCTGTGACATTTAATCCGCGAATAATCCGTGTTTTTTTCCAGCCGCGCGTCTTTTGTTGCGCTCGCAGCCACGAACCGAACGAGTCTTCAAAGCAAAGCTGCGTAACTTCACTTTTTTTCCTGCACCAAACACACCTCAAAACCCCCCAAATCCCGCGGAGCCGCCTTCCCGCAACATCACGCGTAAGACATAGCCGCTGCACAAACGTAAAGGACGTGTATAAACATTACCTGAAAGCGCTTTAACGCACGGCCCGGGAGTTATTTGGAAATGTGAAACACTGTAGACCCACCCAGCTTTGAATTCGAAGCACACACATCACCCTGTTTTCCTTCATTCCCTCTCTTTCCCTTCACCAAGCCCCACCCATAAAGTTTCAAATTTTTTTCCCTCAATGAAATGTCCAGACGAACCAAACGGCTTCAGGAACCAGGAACCCCTCCTTCCCTCTCTGCAAAAAAAAGAGCAACTCTACAAAACCAACACAGATTTTAACACCTGAAGTTGCTCCAGATGTGTTCGTTTTCGCCCTCTTTTTTTCCTCAGATACCTTACCTTTTACTTTTTACAGCTCACCTGGTTGCCATATGAAATACCATTTTGGACATATAGTGCTTAACACATCTCGCAGTCTACGTCCACATCTACTTTCACATGTTTCCTGCTTCATTACGCACTTGATTTGACCCTCAAAGCTGATGCAGACAGAAGGCCAGCTCCACACACACCAAGCACATCCTCACATTTCCCACACCACTCTGCTCTGGCTGTGACGTTTCCAGGCAAGTAAAAAAGTAAGATGATACATCGTCGCATGTAGATGTGATTATGACTGGTGCGGCAGACCAGAACAAAAATCAATCCAGATCAATAAAAAAAAAAGGCTTTGAGTGGAATATTTATTGTGTCTTTCCGTCGAATCCTCTCACAGCATCGATTCTGCCATCACAGCAGCAGCTGATGTTCCCCCGAGGTATATAAATCAAAATACAAATACATGCATAAAATACATTCGCAGACATGGAGGAGGATAGACATTTAAACAGCCATCAAGTATTTCAAAGCAGACGTGGAATCATCCCATGTAAAAAAAAACTGGCACATATTATTTAAAGGTTTTTGCAGATTTGCGTCTCAGTGTGGAGCGATCCATCGATCCATTCCTTGTTCACAGTCCATGTGCTCACAACCAGAGCTGGAACAATCACTTGATTAATTGACTATTTTTTATATACATAAATGAATTGTTGTTTTGACTGTTTTTTTTTTTAAATCAGATAAAAAAAAAACCGTCACATTTCAACCAGATATTGTCAGATTGGTGTTATTATTGACCTCAGCTAAAAACACCATGTTATTTGGGGATTACTCGGCAGACAGTGCACATCCACTAAAGCCTTTCATCACCTGTGTCTACTGACTAGAGAAAAAAAAAAAAACGAGCAGTTACGGGTCTTCTCATTACGACAAAAGAGCTGTTTTGAAAGCCAGTAAAAGAATTTATGGCTGTTCTTTTCTAACAGGCCTCGGCTCATCTCTGCCTCTGCCTTATCTGCCCTCGGGCTGAGGTCTCCCAGCGACGACCACATGGGCTGACGTTGGTGTTGATCCGTCGCGCGACAATGGCTGCTTTATCCTCCTGGAGGTGGGACGAGGATAGATACCATAATTACTTCCTTTGCTCTTTCGCTGACCACTCCCTCATGTGTTGACAGTACAGATTCATTCGGCGCGAGTGGCCTCACCCTGGAAATAAATCCAGATCGCACTGACAACGCTCTCGCTTGGCTCATCTGTGGTCAGCAAGGGCCCAAATGCCAAAAAAAGTAGAAGAGTAACATAAAAGGACTACGTTGTTTCCTGTGGTTTGGTGTAACCAACAGTTGGAGCTGACGCTCACGATTTGTCCTATTAAAATAAACACGGCACCTCCTTTGTTGGGAATAAATTGCTCTGTGGCTGTTTGTTAGATGCATGAGTCAAGTCCCGTGTTATGTAACTTTCTGCGATGGCTGATGGAGCCATTAGTGTAAGTTTCTCTTTTTATTACAGTGCCGCTGAGATGAAAGTCATTTGAGAGCGATATTACAGTCAGCGGGTGTGAGAATAGACGAGGGGAAGTATTTTCTCCTGGCAGCGAGTCTGAATAGAAGTCAAGATTGAAACCATTATATCTGACCCCTGACGGTTTGTCATGTCTTCACAGTGAATGGTGAGTGGGTGAGCAGTGCCGGTTCCCTCTCTTACACCACTTGTGAGTCAGCGGTGTTTTCTATTCCCATCCCAGCATGTGGGCCTCTACAGAGAGTACAATATAACATCCATTGTGCGGGGAGTGTTTATTGGACACATATTACAGAGGAGCAGCTGAAAAGGGCCTAATCTGCTCTGTGAATCATTCTTTCCTGAGTTCTCCTTAGAGGAAAAAAAAAATCAAAAAACCAAACCGGAAAATTGGTCGTTTCATTTCTCTGATTCCATGATTATGCCTCATATTTCACATTATCTGGATTAAAGACTGTTCAGCATCCGCTTACGCACACTCTAAGATATGACAAGTTAAGCTCACTTGAAAGATTCTCGGAAACCAATTGCACTAAAAAAGATATATAACTATAACTAACAGTTTCAAGTTAAGGTTACTTCATATATACTTGACAAGTTTACTTTAAGTCTAATTGTATTAACCTAAATTTGTGAAGCTAAACATAAAAATAGCAAGTAAAATGAACTTTATCTTTCTAAGTGTTACCAACTTAAGTAAACCAAGTTAGTTTAACTAAACCAAACAGTTGTGTCGACTTAATTGTGTCAAGTTACTTAAACTTAAAAATAACTAAATAAGTATAATTAACTAGGTCTTTGTAATTACAAGAGCTGAACACTTGTTTGAGTATTGAGATTTTTGATAAACAATTATTTACTATAGGGTAAAGGCTAGAACAGTAAAATAACAGATGATCATTAACTTTGTTCAAATATAAATTTAATCATATTTCATAAATTGTATAAAACAGATTACATTGTTTTGCATACCTGCTTTCTTGTATGAGAACACTCAAAGTCACCAGTGTTAATATAACACTTAAAGACTTAACATCAACACAAGTAGTGTCATATTAACACTGGCAACTGTATTTTAGCCCTGCCAATTCAGTGAACTTCAAAAAACTACATAACTTCACTGTAATTCAGCTTTTAACACCAGGAAAACACAGGAGTTTCATCTTTTCTGCCCCATTGTTACATGTTGTATGATGGAGACATCCTGCTTTATGGGGACACATATCCACTGTTTATCACCTCACCTAAAGACAACTGGTTTTCTCTCTTTAAGTGTCACACAACAAACAACAGAGGCCTTTTGCAGTGACAGTGTGTGCTGAGTTTGTTCCACTGCACACGTCTCCCCACAACAAAAACTCTCTGCTCCCAACTCTACCCGTCTCCTTTTGAACTGTCTCTGCACATTCCCGTTCCATCCAATTGATTCCCGCTGCCCTCTCTGCAGGATTAAAGTTCTGCAGAGCACCAGAAGCCTGAGCTGTGCAGATTAATTCCAGCAGCTCTCATACAGCCTCTGGACACCGTGGCTTACAGCAGTCCCACCTGAAGCAGCCTTCTGCAAATCTGCAGAGACACAATAACCATGAAAATCCACCAACATCACGTTTGACTCCCTGACAACCCATGACTCATTCCTGCAATGGGATCCTTCGCATTTAAAGTCCTCCACCTCATCTACAAAACTATATTCAAGACTTGACACTCTAAGCCATTTTCCTTTTCATTCACTACTACATTCAGGACTTATCTTTTTATCAAGCAGTCATCTCCTTAATGGACAGCAGCCAGCAGCAATATGTTGATAATTCCCACTTAACCTCATCAATTTACTGTAACTTTACAACATTGAGAAAACCTGTAAATGAAGAAAACAACAGATTCTCTATTTTCCCTTATCTTGTTTTTAATATATTATTTATGTGTTTTCTTTGTGTGTTTTGTAGGAATCAGCACTGATCTGATCTTAGAGTACGATGCAATAATGTGTAGGACATATGTACTGATATATTGATATCTTGTAGGTTATTCATCATTAAACAAACAACATTGGCATTGATGCAATATTTTTATACAGATTGAGGTTCATAAAGGTGCTTCTCTGCTTATTTAAAACCTTCATTGGTAACTTCTAGTTTGTGAAATGCGTTCTCTTTGACAACACATCAGTTCATCTCTGGGGATAATCTGTTCCCTAGAGTCAGTTTTGAACTTGGTAAGACTGCTTTTCCATATTATGCATTCTGAGCTTTTAGAATCTAGAATCTATCGGGCCATCAAATTTTTGGTTTCTCTCATGTTTTTCAGGCCTATATGCTGCCATTTTAGAAAAGGTATTCTTCCCAAAAGAGATTTGCCCCAAAACGAATCCTCATTAAAATATATCAACTTTACTTGATAGTACCAAATAACTTAATTTCATCATCTGGGCAGGGCCAAAACAAGTATAGCCTTTAAAGGTTACCTAGGTATATAGTCAACATACAGGCAGGTGGATAAATATTAAATATTGTTTGATTATTAATTAAAAACACTATATATTTAGATTAAAAAAAGATACAAAATATGTGATGATGGTTAGTGTTGTGAAGAGGGAACTAAGACTCACCCTACTCATAAAAAGGTCATTATGTTTCTTTTTTTTTTTTTAAGATTTTACTACATATTTTTTAAAATTGTTAAATTTCTATATGAATATGTAAATGTATAAAAAAAAAAAAGGAAACTCGTGCCACATGGTTTGTCATCCTGAGGCTTTTTAATTGGTCCAGGCCTGATGACTCTCGACTGATTGCTCTCATTTGCAGGTGGCGCGTGTGCTCGCGCGTGAGCGAAAACACGGAACAACCAAAACGCGTCCACAACTGGCGATGACTTGCAAAGAGAAAGGAGAAATAACTTCGTTTTTAATCGTAGCGACCGTCTATTTTTACACGTTCCAGCTCTGCGGTTCGGTGAGTCTGGGCCCGCGGCGGGGTCACGGGTCCACGGCCGGCGGCTGGGAGCGGGTCACGGGGCAGGGGGGAGGAAACCCCGCCGAGCACGTTGTCCACCTGCGTAAGTTCAGCCGGCGAGGTCTCCCGGAGCCTTGGCCAGAACCCGCCGGATTTACCGCAGAGACGACGGCACACTTCAATGGACCGAACCGAGGCGACGCCGACAGCGGATTTGTTTGGGGCGGCTGGTTCTGGACTTTTGGAAACGTCAGCACGCTGGGAATGTCCTGGCCTCCACAGCCTGAGGATGGGTACCAGAGGGACTCCACAGGTGGTCACCTAATGCAGGACAGCTTGTTGATCTACCCTATAATTATTATTATTATAATGGCCTATGTCATATTTCAAATTTCTGGGAAAACGTAAAAAAGCCTAATCAAATGCAGAGAGTATTATATTTATGAAGCATTTTAATCAAAAAGGCCTTGACAGTGCAAACACATAGTGCTGTGTGTCACTTATTTAACACTGAAGAATAAAGTAACTGAACATCTGAACATTTTAATGTGACTTTAGGCAACTCTAAACTTGGATTAAACTTTCCTTTCATTCCATAGTGCAAACTCACAACTTATATTACCTTGAGAGCTAAATAAAATTGGCCAGAAGGCAGCTCCCTTTTTCAGAAGTTTCCCAGGTCCTCATTACCTGTTTTTTTATTTTATTTTTATTTTTTTTTATTTTAACATAACTCATTTCCATCCAGTTTTGACAACTTTTTAAAACCTGACAATGAAGTGACAACGCTTAACAGGCATCAACATGTTTAATGGACGAAAGATCCTAAAGCCTTTATCACTCACCAGTTGATTTTGATTCAAGAATGAAGTTTAGAGCCTCTTCTGCACCATAGAAGCTTCTTAAAGCAGCTGCAATTATGGAAGCTTGTTAAATTGTCATTTTATGCAGACTTGGACAAAAGAAACATTGACTTGGGCAAAAGATAAAATGGCCTAAATAAAATGTTCATTGTCTTATAGGGCATAAAGTGTAGGATCCTTTCAACTCAGGACTAAGGTGATTTTACCAGATGTGGCAGCATCATCATTAGATTATTTAAGCCAAAAACTCACTTTTGTGTAAAAAAAAAAAAAAAAAAAAAAAAAAAAAACTGTGCTAAGTGTTGTTTAATATCCTTTCAGGTTTTCATGGTGTCCAGGGGAAGGTCTTGGGTCCATCTTCCGACTCCAGTCCGTCCCTCTCTGAATGGCTGGCTATGAGTCCTATGGTACAGTGTGACCATAAAGTCATGACCTTCACAGCCTCTGGAGAAGGAACAGCGCAACTGTTGGTGGACAGGGGTAAGATGCATGATAGTTTTAATGACTATGACTATTTTTATGGACATCAGCTTGAATTTAATATGCAAATGGTTGCAAGAAAATGAGCGAGGTGAATGCATTCTTTGTGCAGAACCCTGATGTCTTCACCTAGGAGGAGGGTGAATGGAAAATGTATTTTTTGAAAGGCTTAACATATATGATGGTTTCATGTTCTCCATTATGTAACTCCAAAAAACCAAAAATTTTCTTCTTGCCTTTTTCTTCCGATGAATTTAACAAATACGATTTCCTGCATGTACCAAAACACATTTTGGTACATGCAAAGAGCAAAACCTTTTCCCGTTTTGTGTGTACAATCCTAAGATGTTTAAAATACATGCGTTTTAAAACAAAGGATTACCCAAATTCTTCAGCTTAGTTCATTACAGCTTGAGGTTTTTTTTTTTTTTTTTAAACATCACTATTGCATTTTCAAACCCTTTCTCTCTACAGCGGGAGGCTCTCCCATACCTCCATCCCAGTTAACTCCACACTGTGGTTACCTGGTGAGGACGTCATGGAGTGACCTGGCAATGATGATGTCATACGATGCGTGTTACGTTATACAGGAGGTATCAGCAGCGCCCACACTATATTTCCTATTGTCATCATTCTATGTCCTTTTGAGTTCATCACACCCTTTTTTTCTCCCCTCTATCAGAATGGAAATCACGTGCTACCTATGCTGTGGTGGGGCATCCCACTGAAACTCTCCTGCCCCATACAGACAACCACTCCTGCGCCGTCTCACACCGCCCCTGCAGTCTTCTGCTCCTCTTATGGCATGGTGGTGCAGGTTATTGGCCAGGAGCAGGATATACATATGCTAGGAACCATAGGTGTGTTAGATTTAAACCTTTGAGGATATGTTGTTGCTTAAATTGATGTTGTTCTATCTAGTTTGATTCACTAGAATCCAGAAAGTTCCAATTTAAATTGTTTAAGGGAAATTACTGTGAAATCCAACTAATTAAACTTGACACATGTGATTAAACTCAAACAAAAAGTGTGTTTTTACAGTGAAGGGCAGCTGGGCTCCTTTTGTATCGGCGGAGTGTGCGTACCATGTCAGCACCCAACCTCAGGGCCTCCTCTTCTACATCTTCCTCAGTGCTCCTTGTGTCACAGTTAGAGTAAGTTGTACATTTTAATGGATTATTGTTGCAGATGACTGGCTTGTAACACCATTTTATGTAACACTATCTTTTAATTTTTTTTCCTTTCAGGATACTATGGATCTCCAGCTTATATTAGATAAGCAGACGTACATCCTCTCCTGTCCAGTCATGCCTCAGTTTCTGCCCCATCCACCAGGGTCTCCTGGTGAACCTGAGCTTCCCTACGTCCCAGATCCTGCTCCTACTCCTCCTCCTCTAACCCAGGAGCAGATATTTGACTACCTCCGTTTATCCTACCAGGACTATTACTCCCAGCTTCCCCAAATCTACCCTCCTGGCTCCCAACCTGTCCACCCCCCTCAGCCCACTGCAGGCAGCCCTCCCGGGCCCCAGCCTCAGCAGTCCGTCTACCTCTCAGGGTCTGGCAAGGTGCCCTCCTCTTCTGGAGAGCATCCATCTCCTCAAGCTCCATCTGAATTACCTGCCGATCCTTCTCAATATCCGTATGGTCTGTATTACCACTACTACTACACTGCGGTGACCCCAGCCCCGACCCCTGCTCCTAAACCGCCTCCTACATCGCCTCCACCTACCCAGCAAACCAAATCTCCAATAGATCTTTTTTACCAACAGTATTCTCTTCAGAAGCCTCACTATCCTGCGCCCACTGTGGCGCCAGTAACGGGAGACAAAACGCCTCCAGACGGGCAAGATGACTTCAATTACTATCCATACAACATTTTCAATGTAAAACCTGGCTTTGATGTGCAGTCTCCGTACATGTCACTACCCGTTCCTACTCCACCTCCGGTAGCTCCCAGCTATCCCTATGACCATTTTTACTCCTACTGGCCAATCTACATCCTGCCACCCACTACTCTGCCTGCCAAGGAGACGTCACAACCCCCTCCTCCTGAGCCTCAGCAACCTGTGGTTCAGCAAACCACCTGCCCTCCCGACTCTCAAACGTATTGTAGCTACTACCCTTACCCTCATTATCCTTACTACCACACTCCCTACCCACCCGTGCCCACATATCCAACGATCCAACCACCAGTGAAAACTCCCACCGCCATGACTCAGACCACCACCACCACCGCCACGACTCCGACCAGCACCACCGCCACGACTCCGACCACCACCACCACCACTACCACCGCCAAGACTCCCGCCACCGCCACGAGCACTCTGCCGACCCCACAGTCCCCTGTACTCCGGTGTCTGATGAGAAGGTTGGAGGTCTTCCTGCCTTCTGCTCACCCAGACTCTATCCAGGTCAGAGGTCAGTGTGTGAAACAGTCCTGGGGTGATGAGTGTCGCCTTTTTTTTTTTTTTTACCACTCCAAGAGATGGAGAAATATAACTCTTGTTCACAACTCATTTACATGTAGTCTTTTGTTTCCTGTAGACATAAAAGTAGCGCCCTCTTTGTTTTCCTTTTAGAGAGAAAATGTCTTAATTGCTGGAGTTTGAAGTTTCCATTCCTTCAACATTTTCTAAAGTTACTTCCAGGGATTTTTCACCATTACAGCTGGATCATTATATCAATTGTTGATGTATTTACAGATTTATTTTATCAAATATTTTTATACATAAAATTGAGAAAAACTCCCAATACACTTTTTTGTTCATAATATTGTTTTATTTCTGAAAATCCAAAAGAGTTTTACTGTCCTGTTTGACACAGGAAGTACAAAGCTGCAGCCATAGCTGATAATTTTTAATTGTCCCTCCCTCAACTATGGAAATGCAGGTCAGCAGTGATTTGGGATGAACCTTACAGCTATAAGAATTTCGGCAGTCCTACAATTGTCCCCATATGAGCATCCACCCTAGCTCCAATACACATGTTCTTATATCGACTTATTCACTCCTAAAATAAAACCATTTACTGTTACACAGGAGCATGTTTCTAACAGTCTTTGTTTCAACTCCCAGATCAAAAGAAGACATGGCTGTTCCTCTCCAGTGTTTCTTCCCAGTGCGAGTACAAGATACAGAAGGTTGATAGTTCTGGGGTAATCTTTTCCGCTCCCCTGCCCGCCTGCCACAGCCAGTTACGGGTGAGGTCCTCTGTAATACTTTGTCACTTCTTGCAAATGGGTCGTATGTCCGTGCTTTTTAAGAAAATGAGTGAGTTGAGTCATTTTGATGACAGGATGAACTCTGAACAGTTACAAAGAGTAAAGGTATTATGCTACCATGAAATGGTATTATGAGAGCCTTCCTAATCAGGATATGCAGTAACAAAGGTTGACATTTGACAAGCTCTGGTAGCATGTATACAATATGTTGGCACACGCTACCCTCCATTGTAGACACTGTAGTAGTTTTTTCCTTTATTTTGGATTCAGAATCTCTTCTTCCTGTGGTCCATTTTAAAGTTCCCACACACCACTCACATATACATTAACTGTGACCATACAACACGCAACAGCTGCACCAGCTGCACTCGTATAGATCTGAACACATTTTAATTGTATATAATCTAACATGCACAGCATAGGAAGACAGACATACATTTTCGCTAATATGTACTTCTGTTAATGGTTGGATGAAATATTTGAAGTAATGCAGCCCAATCATTGACTCCACAACGTACAAAACGTTCCTTAGATTGTGGACACTGGTGTTTTATATACCACTTGGTTGACAAGAGGATTTATGACACTAGTCTGGCTTGTATATGGAACACAGAAGAACTGTTTTTCACAGTCAGCAGCTCATATTTGATTAATCCCATATGGTCTATATGCAGTATTTGCTTGCATGCATCTTCAGAGGGTGTTCATGCTCTAAAACCTAACAAGTAAGATGTTTACTAATATTTCTCTCTGTAGGCTGTCTCAACAGTTTCCTTGCCTCTGAGGTTTTTCGACCTTTCCATTGGGAAGCATCGGACTCTGGACCTACAATGCCCCTATACAACAAAACCTGATATACCTCCACCAGTTACTCCGTCTTTCCCACCTACCCCACCCAGCACCAGGGGTCCAATTAGACACCCTGCTGAGCCCAAGCCTAAAGTCGTATGCTCCCACAATCACATGACTGTGGAGCTCCCGCCCGGGCCCATCTCTGGAATTGTTGTTAAAGGTAGGTGTGTGTGTGTGTGTGTGTGTGTGTTTGTGTGTATGTGTGAGACTACTATATGTTCCAGGTGCATATGGTTGCCATCAGCTCTGCATGAGTTGAATTTAAACATGCTTCAGGGGGGCTGCTCTGGTGTAGAGTTGAACGGGGGGGGAGGAGTAAAGGTAGGCTTGGTTGTTGTTTTGGCTGGGAAACAAAAAAATGTCTCACCATGCTGAGAGCTGCGGTTGAGCTGTTTTAAGACTACACAAGAATAACTTTAAAGTTTCCCTTCACTCAAATGCATTTTTCTCATCCTTACATTTGGATGTTTGAACTTTGTAGAATAATGTGCAGAGTTTGTTTTGGGTTACTTTTTTATGTGTGTATATATATTTAAAGTCTGGTGTATTGTATCTTCAACTACAGTAATTATCCACCTCAAAATATGTCTGGAGCAGATTTTTACTATATAATCCCATTTTCCCTTTTTCAGATAGCAAAGGGAACCAAATAGCTGTCCGGGATGCCCAAAACTATTGTGGCTATTCTGCCAGCAAAGGAAAAGATGGCAAAATCCGTTTGAGTATCCAGTTACACTCGAGCTGCATGAGTGTGAAGGCAAGTATTGACTTAGATTTCACACAGAGCACATGACCTTTTCTGTAATTGATCATTTGCTGAACCTATTAACTCTTGTATAAACATTGTTTTCTAAAAGGGTAAAATGTACACCATCGCTGTTGTCTACGCAACAGTATACGGGCGAACGGAAACTGACTTTTCTTGCCCCGTTTCCATCTCGTGGCCCAAAAAAGGTAGACTTTAAGTTCATAGCTCAGAAAGGCTATACAATTCACCAAAGGATGTTGTCTCGAGGCCGTCCAGAGTTATTTCAACTGCGTGGCTGACATTTGTCGTGCTGTCCCTCAGAGTGCGACCTTACCAGCGAACAGCGTCTCCCCTGCGGACCCCGCTCTGTATCCCAGCCACAGTGCCTCTCCATGGGCTGCTGCTTCAGCAAGCACCCCCCTTCCTGCCACTACCCCATGGATGGTGAGCTGCACTTTGTGTCCCCCCACTGGCATGTTCACGCCACTTAGCTGAGTAAGGTTGAGCTGTTTTGGGTACGGATATGTGAGCTGCTGGATGTGTGAAGAGGCATGTTCAGGGCCGGCACAGCATGATTCAAGCTGGCAGTGACACAGAATGTGAAAAGGGTATATGATACCTTGGGTCTCATTATCAATTGCTTCCTGAGATTTCTGACCTTTTTATTCATCTGACCTTTACATAACTACGTATGTGTGTGTGTTTGTGTCCTCCTCCTCCAGAGTGCACTATTGACCGCCACTTTGTCTTCTCTGTGCCTGCCGCCCTCACCGAGCCCCCCCTTTCCCCCGGTCTGCTCGTTACTGCTGGCAATTCCGCCTGCAAACCGCAGAAAGTGACGTCTGACTATGCCTTTTTTAAGGTCCCGATGGACGGCTGCGGGGCACGCAGAATGGTGAGTTTTAATGAATAAACGCCACTGCTGTTTCTAGAGCCGTTGTTTGGTATCTCTGTTCTGGGCTACTGGGGAGAAATGGCCATGCAACATGGAAGGAAACTAATAATAAAACAATGGTGTCAACTAAAATACATACCATATTTAAAGCAAACTAGTGAATATTCTGCCAATTCTGGCCCACCAGACGCTAAGTGACACTAAACCTAATAAATTGCACCTTCTTAAGGGATTTTAGATTTGTCATTTTTAACTAGACTCTGTGGAGAACTGAATATTTACATATGCCATTATACCAAATTGTGTCATTTTGTTGTAACAGGAGGTGGGAAAAACGGTGATCTACATGTTGGAGGTCATCAACAAGGTTCAGGCTATCAGCCTCAACTATGGCACCATCACAAGAGATTCTCCTGTCAGGTCAGTGCAGGCTCTTGTTTTTTGCTGTTAGACTATTGCAACCAGAAAGGCTGCAGGTGCAGCTCTACTGATGAATCGGTTATCTTTATTAACGTAGCAAAGAGCTGCCTGCAGCGATGTTGAGAACCACTTAATGGTTGCTTACTGCTATCTTGATAACCACTGATCTGATCAACTTCACACCGTACTGCACTCCTTGGGTCCTCAGCAATACCTGCAAAGAGTGGAGTACGTCAGAGGAAAGTTTCGAGATATGTGAAGGACGGTAGTTTGGTAACAGGGCTACTGTGGCACGTATTTGCCAAATGCCACAAACTTTGTCATAGTCGCTCAGATATATTCAATAGAGCTGTCAAAGTAAAGCATTAATAGTAAGTATTAAAAAAAGTAAAATGCTTCAAAAAATGAGCAGGTTAATTACTTTCTATTAATGCCAGTTTCTCTGCAGAGCAGAGGGCTCAGCAAAAAGCAGCACAAGACCTAAGAGCAGATTGTGGCAACAAATCCTATAGATTTTCTAACTTCTCGTTTGATTCACTTATTCACATATACCAAAATTAATTTGAAATATGAAACACTTTTCATGATGCTTAATTTATTTTTTTTGATTGCTTGACCACTATGTTAATGTTTCCACCAATTGTGGTTGCAATGGCACAAAGTATTCAGGAGATGAAACTTTGTAATATAAGTCCTGCTCATAGCAGCTGAGCAAACTTTTGAAGGCCAACTATAGCAAACCTGAATAGAATACAAAAAAAAACTCCAGAAAGTAACTTTTACCATCTTGAGCCAGAGATGTTCTCTACTACAGGATTTTGAAGGATTTGGATCAGATTCAAAATGGCAGATAATCAAAGTGCCAACATCTGGCCAAAGTGGTGGTGCTTAATTGGGCCCTCAGCAGTACACCCTCCAAGTTTGAAATAAACCAGATGAAGGGTTCTCAAGGTATGACAGAGATTTCTGGCATTATAACATGATGCAATCTCCAACTGAATCATATGAACACATGTAACCTGTGACAAGTGTTGGCAAGCAGAAAAAAAGCTTTGGGTCTTAAGTTAGAAAGGTTGGGAAATAACAGTTGCTTAAAGAAAGTCTGAGAACAAATTGCATGCAATTCTGGTGAAAAGATACTAAAAGTAATATTGAAAATCGCTTTGCAGTTCTTGCTTAAAAATAAAACACTATCTCTTACATGGTCCCTCCTTTTGTGCCTCTTAGGAAACTCTGTGACAAATAAATTTCTTTAAGTCTTTATTTTACTGAAGCTTATTCCTTGACCTCTTTGTAAAAAAGTGGAGTTTATGGATCCAAATGTTTTAGTTTATATTTTCTACCCCATTTTCCTGTCTCCCCTCTCATTCTCAGGTTGCTGGTGGAGTGCAGATATATGCCTGGCTCCCTCCTAACTGTGAGCTACTTGGTTAAAACGCCGAGCCTGGGACCTGCAGTCCAGACTCAGGGAGCGTTTGGAGTCCAGCTCAGGATTGCCAAAGGTACCCATAACCCAGGAAGTTGTAATTTTTTGTGCCATCTTTAAGCATATCAAGGGGGGGAATTGCACATGTGTGATACAACGTAATATAACTCAAATATTGTGATCTTCAGCACCATGTGAATTCTTCAACTTCATGTTGCCTGTTGATCAATTGTAGATTAACTTCTACTTGGTTCTGAGTGGGTGAAATGTGGCTCAAGAAATAACCTTCTGTTTGAATACGCCTCCTCCTCTCAGATGCCATGTACAGCAGCTACTACCCTCAGTATCACCAGCCCCTGCAGATGCTGCTGGGGAAACCCCTCTACCTAGAAGTGCGGCTGCTCAACGCCCCGGATCCCAGTTTGGTGCTGCTGGTGCACTACTGCGTGGCCTACCCCCGCTCTGGAAAAGCTGTGTGGGTGGTGCTTTACAACGGGTATGTTGGAACGCGTCCTGTGCATCAGTGTCAAAGAAATGGTGGGAAAGAAATGACAGAAATATCACATCCTAAATGTTTTTTCACTGACATGAGATAACACGAAGGGAAAGAATGTGTATTTTAACCTGGTGTCACTCCCTAGATGTCCGAACCCTTTGGACCCAGCCCCCCAGCAGGCTGTGCTGTTGGATCCTCAACCTCCATCTCCTCAGGGTCAGACTCGCCGCTTCACCATCAGCACCTTCCAGTTCCTTCCTGATGGCGAGTTCAAGGACATAAATGAAGAGGTAAGAATAAAGGAAGACCTGACTAATACGGAGGTTAACGATGGAATTATTGGCACCCTAACCTCCAATTACACAGTGTGGTTTTAGGCTGGGGCCAAAGATTTAAATAGTGAGAAAACTGTGGTAAAATATTTGGTTAACAAGGTGCAAAACATTATATAAATTACATTATGAAAAGACATTAATACATCTGTTAAAGGCCTTGCAGAATGAAAAGTCAAATTACTTAGGACAAAATAAAAGTTAAATTTGCAGTTCAAAGAGTAGAGGTTTTATTGGATAAAAGGCAGTGGAAAGAGGCTTTTTAAAATAAGATTTACAGCAGACGTGCAGTTTTCTGCAGGTTTGTTACCGACATGTGGGACATAAAAACTAAATGCTCCTTCTCCATGTTAAGTGTTAACTCGGGAACAACAAGCAGCCCTGTCCCAGATGACCTGAGAGGTCAGGATGGTTCATAATGTAGCAGCAGATCAGGAATGTAATTTGTCCCTCACCATTCAAGTGTTTAAAAAAAGAAAGACCTCAGAAGTAGAGTGATGTGATCCACTTTGTTGGTGTTGGTGAGGCAGCAGCAGTGATCTGAATCAGCAGCAACTGTCTATTGACATTTTAACACCTGTAAAGCCACTGTTGCAGAACTCAAGTCTTATATGAGATATTCACGGACAAGGTTTTTCAGATCCTGCTGAGCTACATGTCCTTTAGACCTTGATATATTCTGCAGGTGAAAGTTGGCTAACTTTGTAATTGTCTTAATGTGGTTGAGATTCAGGTCTGAGACCGTCACTACACTAAGATTTTTTGCTTTCCTTTGTGGTTTTTAAAGATTACTGATGCTAAGAGTTGACTCCTAGTGATTCTTCTTTGGCTCCTAAAACAATTTCTCACATTTTGTCTTTAGGTAATTGCCTAAAATCTGGCAAATCCAGTCCTTGATTCAATTAAAGCACTTACTCAGGATATGTATATAGCATATGGATTATACTGTAGTCCACTGGTGATATGGTTATGTAAATTAGTGCACTATGGTAATGTGTTGTCATTTTCCATAATCTGAGCTGGTGGGAGCATGTAGATTTAAACTGAACAGAACCCAGAATGGATCATTGGGAAACTTTTGTTACCTATAGGCACAAACATGCCTCTGCCCTTTAGGCGGTCCCACCCAGTTTTCAATTGGCCAAAAAAGTGGTGACCCAGTAACACTAAGCCTCAAGTTCTGCCATTGACTATACAAATGTCAAGCACACGATCCTTGTCTAAAAGCACCTTTAGTTAATTAAAGTCATAGGCTTAAAATCATGGATGGAAGGGTTGAGTTGAATAATTGACATTTTGGGAAGTTTGCTTCTTTTGCTTTCTGGTAGAGAACTAAACAAGAACATTGATCAACGCTTATCTGCCAGTTGCATATGAAGCTATACTATTTTCCTACCTTTTGGAAAAAGCCAGGCTGGCTGTCCCTAGTCTTTATGCTAAGCTGTTGCTTCACTATAAAAGTGCTATGAAATGTCTTATCGTTGAACTTGAAAGCAAATAAGCAGATTTTCCCAAAAGATCATATTTCTGCTTTAAGCAATTTCTAATTGTGTAAGAAGTGAACTCTATGGCTGTTCCCTCAGCTCCCATCTCTTTGACTCAGTAAGACTTACAGTCCATGCAAAATGAACACAGCCATATTTCGAAATCTCCCAATCAGCATTTGTTATGAGGAAATGTGGGGAGGCCATTTTATAGTCTGTCAAATCCTGGCCAAGTCTCAGTTGCCAGCAGCTGTTTGTCATAGCACACTGCTCCCCTCCCCTCTCTCCGTCAGGTCTACTTCATGTGTTCGACTGAAATCTGCTCACCGCGTGACGGCCCGTGTGTGGAGGGATGCTTCACTAAACCACCGGTGAGGATGAGGAACATGCTCCGTCTTCATCACCCAAACCAAAGTTAATGATTTGTTGAAAGCTCACATGGAAACACCCATGAATGAGGCCCAGCACCTCTCACTGGAAACGGCACGAGATAGTAGTGGCTGCAGTTCCACACGACAGAAGGACAATGATTTAGTAATGAGGCTCTTGAATTATTAATAAAGACTGATCCATTTCCTGTTTTTCAGTTACAAGAAGCAAGACGCTTGAAGTTGAGATGAGGATCTGGTAAAGTGAACTATCAATGTGTGTTCAGCTACCATGAAAACACACTTTGATTTACATTTTCTATCTTAACCATGTTATGTGTTTCTCTCCTTTCAGGCCTCAGACATCACTTATTTAACCACCAATAAAAGCTCTCAACGGACACTGAGGGTGTGTGTTTCTGTTGCTTAGCTTGCAGCCGGGAGGTTTTACAGCAGGAAGTGGCGCTCCATTAAAAAGCTGGACGCAGCATTGTTTACTTGAACACTTCGGCCTTGTGGACGGAGTACAATTAGGAGCTAAACAAACTGTTTTGTGTGTTTTTTGTGAAATGTAGGTTTGTATTTATTTATTTAAGAAACAACAAAAATATATGAGCAAAACTCACAATTTCCATCCACATAGCTAAGGCCTGTTCAACTTGTTTTTGGACCCTGGGGTGAAAAATAAGCTTCTGGGTCCCTTTAATAACCTGCTGTTCCTGTCAGTCTGTGAGCTGACTCCAAACCTCAAAACTGCATGTGAGGTTTGAAGATGAGGGTCATAAGATGATTTTTAAAGGGATAAAACAAATTTATTACAAAACTATTGCTCTGTTCTAGGGAAATATTTGACCAATAATGCCCTAAAGTTCTTGAAATTAAACAATCTTTCAAAATTAAGTATTAACTGTTTAATCTTAATCTTGGCTGTGATAAAGCAAAAGCCTTACAATTTCTTATGCTGGAGTATGGCGTGATCTCAGGTTTTCTGTCTGCTAATCTTATTAAACCAAAATTTGGGTATTTGTAATATGTAAGAACGGTATCAGATGAAATGACACAGAGGGCCCCTCCTCAAGATCAGCTAATGAAGCAAAAACCACCATAAAGGCTCCTAATATTTCAAGTGATTTTTTTTTTTCCTCTTCAGAAGTCCTTTTTCCCCCAAAAGCAATTACTGGTCCAATTAGTCAAATTAGCACCTGGGGCTTTTGAGGAGTTGGGACAGTTTCCCACTTCCCTGTTTGTAATTCAGCATACAGCCTCTCCAATTTAGTTTCTATAGTGTGTTCCTCTGAAATAGTCTTGTCAGTGAAACAGAGGGACCAGCTTGGCTATGTTGGTATGTGGCATAAGTTCAGCTTGTAAACTCGTCATTCTATAAATAAACCTGAAATAAATGGCACATTGGGGGGAGGGAGGTATTTAGGCCCAGATTTGAAAATATCAACATAATTTAAACTAAATTATTAGTGGGAGTGGATTCTGTGCCTGGAAAGCCTAAAAAAAAAAATCTAGTCCAATAATGTAGAAAATGTTTTATATGGTATTATAGTTTGTTTTTGACGTCTGTGTTTTATAAACACTATCCCATGTTTTAAAATGCTCCATCAAGAGAAACATATACACAGCCTCTATTCAGAAACTGTGCCTTAAAAAAAAAAAAAAAAAAAAAAAACCTGTGAGGATCTCTGAAGTTGTGATGTCACAACCATACAGTCACTGCCCCTTTACCAGCGATTTAAATCAGCCAATCACACAGGTTCATTAATAGTGATGAGACAGGCACAAAATGATCCGTTCTTTCTAGAAGCCTTAAAAGAGAAGCCTGAAAGAAGAGAGGGGATATCAAATAGTCAAATAAAACGGAGGAATGTAAAACAAGGGACCTTTCACAAGCAGCATGAAGAGGCTGAAGGACAACACAACACGACTGGGGATTAATTTAAAACCATAGTCGGACATCTTTTAAAACGACTCCTTTGCTTGTCCTGTAATTTGCCACAGCAAATGTTGACTTTGAAGTGTTTGCTTTCTCGTGGTCGCCTTTGACCACTGGGTGTCATCCAAGCAATAAAAATGCCAGCGGAACATAAGGTTCTGCACGCTGCATGACTCACAGCTGGGCTAGTGTGAAGACCTTGGCCTCTCGGTTGTGTAATGAGTTAGGAATGAAATCTTTTTTTTTTTTTTTTTTTTTTTACACTGGACGATGAACCCACCCTCTGCTATTCTGGCCACGTGACCACCATGAAGTCACATATATAAAAACAGCGGCAACTCGTCTCTATTACCCAAAAGCAAAAAAAGGAGGGGGGGCATCAGGCATCAAATGTCTGTATATGACAAAAGACTTGCTTAACAGCTCGCGTGTGTGTGTTGGGGGGTGTACAGTACGAACATGGCAGTCTCTCTGGCCCATAAGACCCCCCCCCGCGCTCTTCCCAGTTCCTCCCTCCCCACACACGCACACCTCCCCTCGGTGAAATGTATGGAAGCACTGCGGCACACTGCGTGTATTTGCGGCTGCATGGCCGCCTGGCTCCGCGTTGGAAAAAAAAAAGGGAGAGCGGAAGATAGGAGGAGGGGAATGACTACACCAGGAGAGTAGGAGGAGGAGGAGGGAGGACGGCTTCCTTTCTGTAACACACACACACACACACACACACACACACACACGCACGCTACAAGAACACACCGGCGAAGGGGAGAGGAAAAAAAAAGAAGCGGAGCCAGAGAGGAAAGAAAATAATAGAAGAGAGAGGGGAAGAAGGAAACACCGCAGCCCCTCCGTTCCGTTTGCTTGTGTGTGTGTTTTTTTTTTCCTGAAGGGTGCGGGGAGGAGGAGGAGAAGTGGAAGGGGGGGCAAAACAAAATCGTTTTTTCCCTCTCCCTCCTACCGAACGCAGACTTGCGGACTAACATGGGGCCAAGAGCGAGCTCCTGACGCGGATTGACTTTCAGTGAACCTCCGGTACAAGTGGTTCGTGGACAGGGAGGAGGAGGAGGAGAAGAAGAAGGAGGAAGAAAGGCGACGTGGGGAAGACATGTTGAGGGGATTTTCGTCTTGAGGTTGCGGTAGGATGTTGATGTAACTCTTAGGACACACGGCTCAGGAAAAAGAGAGAGAGAGAGAGGGAGAGAGGCCGGATGGAAATTGGGCGATAGGCTAACGCTCAGGAGCCATTGTTTTGATCGGTGTTTATTTAATTGGTTTGCTATGATCTGAAGCAGCCTAGGCCTCTCCGGCAGCCCCGCAGCAAACACACACTCCAGCTGCACGTCCATTTACATTCTAGGGGACGTTTGAGCCTTTTTTCTTTCCCTAGTGAGTGTATACGAGCTAATTATTTAATAACAGAACCTGTACGTTTCACGGTAACTCTTGAAGAGAGAGGGGGGTCATACAAAGGCCCGACTGGAAGCCCCATCGTTATAATTATAAGACTCTGTTAGCGCACAGGAACCGTCTCCGCAGCCTGGATCCACGCACAAAGGTGCACGAGACCACAGGTAGCGTGTTTACCATCCGGTTTCGCGGCTCGAGACGGGACCCAGAAGACGGTTTTTTAAATGTTAATGTCGACCGACGTTGCATCCATCATGCTGCCTGTCTCCCGGGGTCTCATGGACCGGGATAGAGAGCTGGACACCATGGCCGGGGTGCATCCCAACGCGGGCGGCGGCGTCGGCGGGGGAGCCGGCGCTCCCGCAGCCGTGCGGGGAATGAAGCGCGGGGACCCGGAGCCCGACGGACAGACGGCGGCGGCTCTGGTGGAGTCGGCCGGGGCTGAGTGCAAGCGTCCCCGGATCGACGGCTCGGGAGTGCTCGGGGAGGTCGGTCAGGTGAGGGACACACACAGATCACTGTCTCACACGTCTATTTTAAAGAGTTATATGTTCAGCTCGCCTAGTTTCAATAATTCAAATCCACATATAGAGTAAAAAAAGGAGCCAGAAATAGGCCCGGGTCGTTCCCAGGTAAACCCAGCTCGTACACGACCCTAAATGCTGCCACTCCATTTGTAAGTAGGGATATTGCGATAGTTGGTCGGTGAGTGTAATCCACGGTGTTCACTGGGCTGTTACATTACAGCAGCTCGGCCACTCACTCCAGGTTCAGGCACACATTGCAGTAATAGTCCAATTTGTATTAACTTAAATCCAGAAACTCACTGGGCTGAAACATTGCAGCTCTGGCCTTCCTCTTGTTTTAAAACTGCAGAGAGCTTTCCCCCATCCTCCTCTTTTACGAACACCCATAAACCCAGACTGCAGCATGGGGTGGAGAATGTAAACAAACTTGACCTTTTTATGATGCAAAAAACAACAAGCATGTGGCAATGGTGTGGACAACATTTTGTTTAGAATGTAAATTGATGTGTTTGCTAGTGTGATCTTTGAAGGGGGAGGAAAGAGGGTATTTAAGGTCAACAAAGACCTCTACAACCTAGAAGCCTAATCAATCTAATTACTTTGATTTGTCCCGACTGCTGCTTTTATCAACATTATTACTGCTGTTTGGCCTCTCATCCTCTCATTTATGCTTGGTACAGCAAATGTGATTGACTCTCTTGACCCATTTTCCATCAATGTCAACAAAATCTCTTGACTTTTGCCCCCTCCAGTGAATCAAAAATGATCCAAATATCTCTTTAATAGAGCATCACAGGAGGATACGCTGGACATTATCAGGGTGTATTATGTAGGCTGAAGAGCTCCATTGGAAGATAGAAAGCTATTTGTCTGCCACTGAAAGCGCCAGTAATGGAGGTGAAGTGGCCTGTTTGCTCCTATTTGGAAAACTAAATGGCTGGCTTTACATCGTCATGCTGTCCGTGAATGCTGCTGACAGGCAGGCTTAGGAACGTAATGCACTTAAAAACAGATGTGAGTGGAAGAGTGAGTGTGTGTGTTTGGGGGGCCAGAGAAGCACAGATCAATAGCTTCAGCCACTAAATGTATTGAACGTGAGCTGGATGGACAGTCCGGAAATGAGAGTGGTAGAGACCCCCCCCCCTCCCCTCCCCTCCCCTTCCACCACCCCCTCCCTTTCTTTCTCTAAGTTGGTGTAGGAACAGATTTGCCCTATCACTGGCAGTAAAGAGGCTTTGTTTCCAGCTAATGGGATCACATCTCATACTGGAGGGGGCATTATAACCACACTGATCCCTGAGATCCTTATCTAAGGGGATTTCTACAACACACATGCACATACATCGACACACAGCGGCACGATGGAGATTATAATTTTGCGTGTAACAGCTCAAAAAAGGCATATAAAGTGTCAATTTGTACACAAAGCCTCAAGGCTGACCTTTTTGAAAGGTTTCCACCATATGGATAATTTTCCTGTGTTGTCTGAGGAAAATACTTAACGTACAATAAGTCCCCCCGCCAATGCCACTGTGTTCATATAACACAGGACATATTTTTATTCCCCTAACCCGGTGACACCATTAATATTCTAGAAGTAAATTGGGTTGAGTGACGTTCAATTTTCCTACTTTAAAACCGGAGCACTTAGCTTTCCAAGAAACGCCATAATAATGCACACAAGCACTTCTGTAAAAGGGAATCTTCAGAGGCAAGTAAAAGGATGGAAAACATAATGGCCAACCACCCCCTGGCTCCTGTAGAGCACTTTGGTTTCTGATGCTCCCCTTTCTCCCTTCTTTCCATTCTTAATATATTTTCTTTCAAAGGACATTTATTCAGGCATCACAAAAGGAGGTGAAATCTGACACATATATATATCTATGTGGATATGGAGGCAGCACAATGGGGTGTGGTTGTAAAGATTGTTCTTATTTGCTCATCGGGCGATTGCTGTTTTTCCTCATTAGTCAGTAGGGCATGATGTCATTGCAGTGAAAAAAAAAAACCCCAATGATTATCAGACTATTTTGCATTCCGGTGCAGCACAAGGGAAGCCCTGCGTTTTTCAGGATGACAGGGGATTCGTAACGACACCCCGTGTCTCCAGCCCGAATCAGGATTTGGGAAATGTTGAGACGAGGTTGTCCGCTTCGATATCCGTCCAGCGTGTTGCTGAGTGGCCCGTGTTTTGTTGTCACTCGGCGTAGGAACTGGGGCTCTCTCTAACCTAATATGGTCTTGCCTGGGGTGACAGCGCTGAGGACAAATGACTTGACTAGGACATTAATGTAGGTGGATCACCCCTCTGTACTTCCAACTCAGCCCCGGCGCTGAAATGGAATGAAAACGTCAGCAAGAAAAATGTACTGTTGCCGTGAGTTGAGAATATTTATTTAGTTTTCGGGCCCCTATTTTCCTCTTGATAAATGGCCAGCAGGGGTCCTTTAGCCGACTTCTGTTTGGGAGAGACCAGGACTGTTTAGGTCTCTGCTCATCGAGTAGTTTTTATGTGCATACAGTGTATTTATCCTCACTTATCAATTGTAGTTATGACATTTCAGTTTTTCTAGTGTTGATGATGTAAAACACAAGTTCCAGGATCAGCATCTGCTTGTATATTGGCAAAACTATTTTAGTCTTTTCTGTTGCACATAGTTTATTTAAGTTCATGGTGTATACAGTATCATTTACTATACAGTATACTGTGTGTATATGTTGGCTGATCTGCTGAGAAATAGTAATTAAAGGTTAACACTATATGTATAGTATATTAGAGCAGAAATGATAATTAGCAAGTAAGCAGAAAATTAACAATAACATTTTTGATAATTTATCAACAGTCCATAATTTCTGGTGGTATCTAATAGTGAGGTTGCTGAGTGCAACCAACTAAGTACCCCAACCATGTAGGAGACTGTATGGCAATGGAAAACACATTAAGAAGCCTCTAAAGTCATTCATTTTGGTCACATGGTTGGACCATACTGTATTTCACCAAAATTGTTGTTGCAACTCGGCAGGTGGTCTGTCCCAAAGTCCAAGTACACATGGCGTGTTTAATTCTGATATCGGTCAGTGACCTGGTTGACTCCGTTACGCTAGATGGTGCTGTAGCTTTTCCTCACCCTAAACTATTAAATAATAATAAAGAAAATGTGCAGGTTCATTGATAATAATTATTGCTTGCCACCTAAGACATAATTCACATAAGTGCTTGAGGTAATTTAGGAATATAATAATTATTAATTTATTTAATAATTAGACTGTTTTTTTTTTTTTTTCAACTATGCTCTGAATTTATAGTACGATTGTGTAAATGACGCTTTGGAAAACAATCATTTTTATCATCAAATTAAATAAATCCCTTGAAAAAAGTCAAAAATGACAACCTTATACCACAAATGGGAATCATAGTTGGTAAATAAAATAAGTACACGCAAACAGAAGAAGTTTTCTACCTTTTTATTAAAATCTGTTTGCCTATGTTGCATGTGATTTGTTTGTCAGTGTTGTTACGAGTATCTTAATACCAGAAGTGTTGAGTCGGCTTCCAAAATCCACTTCAGCTTCATCCAGCATCACCTTGAAGGAGCATGTGTAGGTTTACTGTGGAAAGTCAGAAGGGGGTGAAGAAAATCGAGGGGGGGGTTAACCTCTGCTTGTTCAGCAGACTGTTTGGGGGCTTAGCATGTAAGTGCTTTGTGGATGAAATGGATTCACATCCTTTCGAGTCTATGGAGTGCCCTGCTTTGCAGTTACTCAGGATGATCCTCAGAGCAGTGGAACGCGGTTCCTCCGCTCCTCCTCTGAAGAGCGGCTGTCCCAAGACACGATAGGAATAGACACTAGTCTTGTGACCAAATTAGATGCCACACACTTGGAACACAGTCACACCCGCCGCCACCTGTACCTGTAGTTTTTTGTAGCAGTTAACAGGATTCATGTGTACAAAATATGACTGCAGCTATGTGAAAAGACGGTGTGAAGGGGAAACATCTTGGGTGCATTCACACGTGCACTCTGAGCCGTCAACTTGTGACTGGATTACCCAAGAAGCATGTTATTGCCAGGTGTGCACTCGACATAAAGTTCATGCTTCTACGTACTTAGCTACACCGTCCACACAAATGTAATGTTAGCCGTGAGCAAGACTGTTCTTATGATTTGCTTTGTTTATGATTTATATAGCCTCAGTACGGTACAAAATAGATCAATACGGAGCAGTGGGGTTTCACGGCGGTAATGGACAGCTTTGCATTTCCAGTGTCTAAAGAGGCCTTACACTTTTACAAAAGCTCCTTCCGTATTGTACTGGTCCTGTGCGAGGTAGTTAAGCCAAAGGTTACTAAAATGGTAACGTACCGTGGGACCAATACAGTTTTTCTGGTAATGGAAAAGCTGAAATAAGCAAATCGCATAGTAGAAATGGGGCATATTATCTGCCGTTCTTTGTCCTATGGTTTCCTCTTTTTGAACCATGAACACAGACTACTGCCACCTGCTGGTTTTAGGGCTGTATTTGCTCTCGTCTGTGCAGAACAGGCTTGCTAGTCAGCTGCTGTCTCTTTTTGGTGCGTTCAAGTGCTGCTTTCAGGGCTAGAAGCAGGCTACAAAACTGTCAACCTTAGGTGCTGATGGGTCTATAAGGGTCAGTGTGTCCGGGCCTTCAGAGACAACTGAGCTTCTTCTCATCTCGTGCTCCTTTCAGAGTTTTATATTTCACCTCCTCCAGGGCCGGTCCTGTTCCCTACCCCCCCGAGCTCATCTCTCCTCCCCCTTCTGCCCCCTCCGCCATCTGTTGACTTCAAGTCATTTTATTACTTTCTCCTGATTGCTCACCCGGCCTTCCCCTGCAGTTTTTTTTACTCTCTTGTTTTAGAAACCTCATCTCCAAAAATCACCTCCACCCCAGACAGCAATCGACTATTTTTTCATTTGTCACAACCACCATCTGAAAAAAAAACAGCCCTAAAGATCAAACCCAGATTAACTATCGCAGCGTTGAGGCCAAAAACCTTTTTTGTTTCTCATGTACTGTGCATGTGACTGTGGTCTTGATAGTGATACACACACACTCATCTTGAGCAGCCTCCATGCAGCCCCCCCTCTCTCATTCCTCCCAGTTCCTTAAGGAAATTAAGCACATGACTCTGCTCATGTATGAGTCATTGTATTTGCTCCCTCCGTTTCTTTTCGTCCATTTCCCGTTGTATTTCCAGCTTGGTCTCTCGGCTCATGAATTCCAGATGTTTCCAGATGTGTTTTTGTGTAT
The DNA here is from genome assembly GCA_036785175.1 of Eupleurogrammus muticus. Lineage (NCBI taxonomy): Eukaryota > Metazoa > Chordata > Actinopteri > Scombriformes > Trichiuridae > Eupleurogrammus > Eupleurogrammus muticus. Next base: position 9,914,562 of record JAYKQN010000003.1, read on the forward strand.
ATATATTTTAATAACACCTCCCCTTCCCATGTCATTTTGACACCGTGTATATCCCTAGAGTCTCCCCGCCTTTTGGTTTTTGTGTTTTGATCCACCTCTGCTCCCCACCTTCAGTGTTGCGTTTAGATTGGCCTTGCTGTAAAATAAGGTTTATACTTTATTCATGTTATTCAAGCCTCTAAGAGGTGATTCATTATTTAGAGCTTCTACTTCCCAAAGCCAGTTCGCTAAGTACATTTTTGGCTCTGAGATTGACTTGCACAAACTGCATTTTTCTCCACCCCCGCCCCCTCCACCGCCACCCGACCAAACCTCTTGCATTTGGAACCTTCCCTTGCTTAGTTTTTAGTGAAATGGGCCCGTGGGGTTCAGAGATAGGCGGCTACAGTATTAATCAGGGGAACTCAAGCTGTGAAGCGCGCGCAGCAAAGTGATCCCCCCGGGGATGGAGCAGAAGAGGGACATTGGTTCCAGATGAAAGCGAGATCGGGGGGGGGTTGCAGAGATAGGAGGGAGGAGCTGAGTTGTTTTCTAATCTAGCGATATGAAGCCACAGACAGGCAAAGCTGTTTTCCCCCCCTTCAAAGTGTGTTGTAATTGCTGTGAAACGCTCCTTTTTAATGGAATACATTAGCATAAAATCCGGAACACAGTGTTGTGAGTATGAAGGGAGTGAGTTACAAACTATTTTAGGGAGCGGAGAGAGGTAATTTATGTTTAATATTTGGCTCCAAACTAAATATTTTCTTTCCTCCAGGTCTTGTTACACTGTAATTACTCAGCAGATGTTTGATGTATCCGTCTTTGCTTTACACAGCCAGAACATTGAGAGGAATGTGGTGGAGATTTCATCAGGGCTCATGATGCCGTTTCACACCAGCGGGCTTCATGCTCGCTGACACTTGTGACCTATTTATGATTTAAGAGCCACGGTGACACTCGTTCTTTCATCTCCCGCTCGCAGGATCTCACTCGCCCCTGTTATCACGTCTTTACAAGCAGACAAAAGATCCACTGGGTGGAAAAGTCTGGGGGAGAGTGAATTGCGAGGTGGCAGGAGTGTGTCATCGGCGTAGTTAATTTGATTAGGAGTCGCTTACATCCAAGAAATATGAAGTCAAATGTAAAGACTGAAATGAAGTTTGAGTTATGCTCCTGGGTAGTACACATTATATAAAGTCATTTTTTTTGCTTTACAAATTACTGACCATGTTTCATCTGCTCTCCTCTCTTTCAGAACAACGACCCTTTGACCCTTGGTTACCATGGTTACCCGTCTCATAGTCAGGTAAGGGCACAGTTGCATCTCAAACGCATACAAAAAATGCATGTTTTATAATATCCCAGCATATTTGTTTCCTATCTAGGCGCATTATTCATATCGAATTAATAAGACTCAGTGAAGCTCTCTAAACCACAAGGTGGGGGTGTAGATTATAATATATCAGTCATGTAGAAGAAGACAATCTCCGAGTCCTACCCTCGCCTACTTTCCTTTATATTCTCAACAATCAACACAATTATTCATCATCTCTGATCTGCTGAAACAAACCTATCTACTTTTTTATACACACACTGAACAAGCAGATATTTCTAGTTTGGTTATGCATATATATAAAAAAAGGCCCGATTGTAGTGCGTGCATGCGTGTGTTGGCAGGGGGAAGCAGCAATCTGTTTACTCCTGTTTGTATTAGCCAGCTGATTGTGTTATTAGACTGTTCAGTTTATGTGGTTAATCCTTAAATCATCCTCTATTCATCTTCTCATCCTCACATGCTCTGCCCGTAATCCCCTCGTTTCTCACTCCCAACGATGCCCGACAACCTCTGGCTGCTTATCTGTGCTTTATCTGTCTTAAGTCTTCACATGCACGCTCTTATTTGCTTCAGCGCGAGAGATTTCTTTCCCAGGCTGTCCGTCCGTACTATCGAGCGGATATTGCATACGCCTGGAAGCCAATTAGCCAATTTTCATTTCACTGCAGCAGTGCGATGATTCAGCTTTGAACCATTTCCTACCTAATGACGGCTTTCGTAGAGTAATCATAAAAGACTGAAGTGTAGCCGTACGTGCCGGGATATACGAGTCAGTCGAGGACGAACTGGAAGGACTGGGAAGTGTGAACTGGCCTCTGACCAGGGGAAGGAAAAGGCAGAGAGGAAGAAAACAATGCTGTGCAGCGGAGGCTCCCACAACACGGAGGTGCTAAACTGTCAGCAGCAGTGTGAGAATGATGTGATCAAAGGCTCCTGAAAGGAAGAGCCCGGAGAGGAGAGGAGCGGAGCCCTCTGTGCGAGGAGAGATTAGCCCTTTGCAGACATGGAATCTGTTTGCCAGCTTTGTCTGTCTGTAAAAATAATGGCTTTTTGGGCTTTCAAATGTAGTTCCCCTTTACATAAATGTTCAGTAATGGCTTTACTTTAAAATGATAGCATCATTATGTGCACAGGAGCTGCAATGCTAGAAAAAATTTGAGGTAGTGATACGGTTTGGTAATGATATGAAGGAAGAAGAGTGTTTTCAGGCTGACTGATTTTACTATGTATTTTGCAATTGAAGCTCCCTTATAGTTTCCATTAATTGTACTGTTTATTAGATAAAGTATAGAATGATGCTGCTGATTTAAAAAATAAAACAAAAAAAACTTCCTACCCTGTCTGTCAGCACCTAAGCTGATGATCAGTGTGTGGTTATTCAGGGTTTTTTTTGTCATTTGCCGCAGAAAAAAAATTCTGAAAACAAATTTCTACAGCCTGATCAGACGCTAATTAACTGACACAATTCTTCGCAGTGCGAACAAGACACACATTTATCCTCTGTGCTGTAGCTATAATCCTTGAGATTTTCATTATATCAAAACCCAATTTTTGAAGCTATTTGCGGCCGGCACATTTTCAGCGATAGCCATTTGCATTCTGTAATTAACTCTTAAAATAGTGGCTTTTATTGTCACTGGTGGAGTCCGCCTTGCCTGGATTGAAATAGTATTTGCATTGTGTACACAATGGATTCACAGGAAATTATGCAAGGTACTGGATGTGAAGCGGCAGACAAAAGTCGTGCGTGCTTGGACAGTGTGAAAGACGACACTGGCTCATGAGTTCTGTGTTACAGCGTTGGTCGACATTATTGACAGTTTTCTTCTATGAAAACAAGACGTGAGAGTGGTCGCTACACATGTCAGTTTGAACAGAATTCTACCCACAGTTACTACATTATTACTGTAATATGATGGCATTTAATTGATTCGAGCCATATTGAGTTTTACATTTAGTTGTTAATTATTTGACAAATAAATTTTGATAATAATTGAGCATTTTAGAGTAGAGTATCCTTGGTTTTGGGCAAACAATGATCAAAATTTATACCATTTTCAGATATGTATTAGACCAAACCACTAATAATAGAACTAAATAAACAATGGTTGTTAGTTGCCGCTCATGATGTGTTGCAAAAATATCACCGGGATCAACATGATTGGAGTCGTGAGTTCTACAGAAAAGGGATTCAAACATTAAGCCCGCATGTAAAATTGCCAGCACATGTACATTAAGCGGTGAAAGGGGGCGTGAGAGAGAGAGAGGCAGAGAAAGAGAAGGAAAGTCTTCACTTCCTCTCCCAGTGGTGTCAGCAGCCCCAGTTAACTCACCTACATGGAGAAAGAGAACAGAAGTAAAGCGAGAGAGGAGGCAGGAGGGAGGGACTGCGACACGAGAGCGAGGCAGAGGGGAGGGGAAAGTTTGCAGGTGTGACAGAGGCAGAGAAGTAGGAGGGGGGGAGGCGTCAGGCTATCTGGGTGAGAGAGGAGGCGAGGAGGAGGACTGGAGAAGAGACAGAAGAGATGAGCAGGCAAGGGCACAGCAGCGAAACAGAAGGCTGGGGGTAGAGGCAAAGGAAGGAGCGAGTGGGAGAGGCAAAGAAAAGAGTGAGTGGGAGCGAGCGCGAGAGAGAGCAAAGGGGGGGAAAGAAAAGAAAGCAAGTAAGCAAGGGAGAGTGACAGGGACAGAGGCCAGTGGAGGAGGAGGAGGAGGAGGAGGAGGCGGGGAGGGGGGGATTGGCAGGGCAGACGGAGCGAGCGAGGGCAGAGAGAGGGAGATTTTGAATCTGTGAGACAGACAAGAGAGACTAAGCTGGTGAGGTGACACGGGCTCCGAGAGGGAGAGAAAGCCAGGCAGCGTGAGAAGAGGAAAAGAGAGAGAGAGAGAGAGAGAGGAGAGACGACAGTTTGAGTTGCTGCACGGAATACGATGATGGGACTGTACTATCCTTCCGTGTTGTCGGTGAGTGTTTATCTTGATATCTTTTTGTATCCTCCTCCGTATACGCATCTGTTGTATCTGCCCGGCGTGGCTCAGGCTCCACTGTACATAAAACGGCATCGGAGCGGGCAGCACTGTCATTGAGCATGAAATGTTAATTAACTACTAACAGATGAGGACTCTGCTTGACCCCTTTTAGAAGAGTGGTCCAGTCAGGGCATTTCAGGCTCTCGTTTTTTGACTTGGCGGGCCAGTTGCTATGAGGGAAATAAACACAAACTAGCATAGTAGGCGTAGATGACAGCCAGATAGAGGCTCGGAGATTGCATCGCTACAATTATGATTTTGCTACGGTGAAATGCACGAGCGGCGATGTGTTACGCCGTTGTTGTGGCATCTGTTCCCCCTGCCCAGAGCTACAAGCGCACGCAATCTGAACATCAGAGCTGCCACCGCCAGAAACTGTGCTCTGCCATGTATTATGTATGCTCAGAAGAATCTACGTGAACATACAGTACGAGTGCGTTGCTCTCGTGCAGCTGGATTAGGCGGCTCATTGTGCTGTTTGCTGCGATAAAACTCGTTCTGGAGGTAAAAGAGTAGAAGCGGTGAAGGAATTGGGGGAGGGAGAGGTAAGTAGAGGAAAAAAAAATGGAAAGGAAAACTCTTTCTTCTTTGTTGCCCCTGCAGCTGTCTCTGTACATCGCTCAAGCCTGTGAGCGAAAGAGACAGGTGTCCACAGAACAGTTGTCTCTGTCCTTTTTCTTTTTTCCTGGTCTCCCTTTCTCTCCTTCTGCATCTTCTCTATTCAGCTGCCAACACCTCCTCACTGCAATTTCTGTGTCACACATTTCACAAACACACAGAAGCTCAAGCACACAGTGGGCCGCAAAGTTGGTGCATGAAGTGTCACGTTCAGATCATTTCATTTCATTTAGAATGAGTCAAGCTTTGCGTGTGTGTGTTTGATATATGTGTGTGTGTGTGTGTGTGTGTGTGTGTGTGTCTTGCCTTTGCTTGCGTGTGTGTTTCTCTTTCAGCTGTACCTTTTGGATTCCTGCTCTCTTTACTGTTTGACCTCTTTTCTCCCTCCTCCTGCTCTCCCTGGGGCCCTGGCAGCTGTTATCTCAATGTTTTCCTTTAAGAGCCCCTGGAAGAGGGGGATGGGTAGAAAAAGAGAGAGAGGGACAGAGAGAACGAGAGAGAACGGAAATTGATTTCTAGGGTGACGGGACACCCTCAGTAAATTACCAGGGAAGGCCTGTTTTTGATGAGAAAGCTGAAATTGTGGCTACGAACCGACAAGTTGAGCGAGATGGATGACCAGAGAGCCACGCCGAGATGTTCTCCGATGAGAGAATATTGTAGGTCAACTGGAGAGAGAGCGAGTTTGCTCAGTGACGCAATTTCAGGCTGTAAAGCTGACTTTGCAGTAACGTGTGTGCGAGTGCTCCGAGTTGCTTCATGACGGGGCTAATTTATTAGCCCTTTTTAACAGCAGTGCTTTATGCTAATATTCTTGGCCCGTGCAGAGGTAGAGCTCGAGCAGGAGATCAGGCGCAGAAAGACAGAAATATTTTCTCAAGCCCCACCTAAGCATGTTCCCTAAGGCGAGGGAGAGACATTCACCTGCTGCAGAACTATACACACGCTGCCACGCTTGCTTACTGTAAATGGGTCATGGGGTTTTAACCCAGCCTCCTCCACCTCCCACCCCTACAAATCATAATATTGATCCTTTTGCAGGGTTAACAATGATGGTTTGTTAAATGATCCCAATGAGCCCTGTTGCCGTGGCAACTCGGATGAGTCATTCATTTTGTGCAGATTGTTAGATGGTTCGAGGCGAGAGGAAAACGTCGATGGGAGACACCTTTTGCGCCTTGCCTCTGAAATTGCAAAAATGAAAGGATAAAAAAAAGAGAGAGATAGTTATGAAATAGCTCAAACCTCGGGCTGGTGTAACAGAGATGCCTCTTTAGTAGCTATTTGCATCTCTAATAGCTTTCAATAGCACTCACTGTGAGGCATCTGCATGGCTTACAAAAGAACCTGCCTTCTGAAATGGATAGGGGCTGCCCTCGCCGACTCTTCGAATGGCGCGGTTGACAGTGACAACACTGTCATACGGCTGGCTTGTGTACATTTTTAACCACGCCGGACAACCGGCTGAGTGTTCAGAGTGTTCAGGACTAACTCGTTTCATGCGGTCATACTTAATGCAATGGAGAAGGCATGTCCATGTTGGGTAAATATGTCTCTCTGAGTTTGTGTGTTCACCTGCACATGTGTTTAGAATGTGGTTGGCAGGTTTTAATGAGGGGTAGTTCTGTACAAATAATGTCTTTGAGCTTTTTTGTTTCGGAGTGTTTGCCTTTCATAAAAACGCTGCGGTGGAACCGAACAGACCATTGACACAGCCGGAGGGGAGATGACAGGAGAAGTATGCGAGTGTGCGAGTGTGTGTGCGTGCGCAGACCTGTGCATACACGTGTGTTTCCCTGCACACATGCATGTGGCAGGGGAGTCGCCCAGAATGGCGTGCAAGACAGGGAAACCAGATGTGAGACCCTACAAGGGAAAGGATGGGGGTCGACTGGGAGGGGCTCACTTGACAAGCAGATATGTTACCCTATAAGGAGATGGAGAAGAGTGTGGGTGGGAGGAGCCGGGACACGCTGATATCCTGTTGCTATGAGGCAAATGGGGCTTGATTGACATGCGTGGGGGTGGGACGTATTGCAAGGGGTCCCGTCTGGATTTTATGAAGCGTAAAGAGGCAAAGCCGCACAGCAGAGAAAGAGTGGGAGGAAAGGGAGAGCAGCAGAAAGAGGAGTGGAGAAGAGCTGGAGGGGGAGGAGGGATGGGGGGGTCGATGCAGGACAGAATAATTTAACAGGAGGGTGTCTCCTGGCTCATCGGTATGCCGCAGACACGCCGTAAATGCTCCTCCAGCTGTTTGCAGCTTGGATAACAACAGTGCCGAGTCAAAAGCCAAGATCCTAACTGAACTCAACTTCCCCAGTTAATGTGATTACTGGGCCAAAAAATGTGAGCCACTGCTAACTACATGAATCACAATTTCCGTTGTCAAGTTTGCTGAATTAGGCGGTAAGACTAATGGTTCGAGGCCTGAGAAGGAAAGATCCTGAAATGTCATTATTCATGTGAAATGACCCAGTGCTGCCCCAGTTAGCTTTTAGCCATCCTCTTCCTCTCTCCTCCTCCCTCCTCCTGTGGCGTAGTGAGAGCGCTGCAGACGAGCACATTTCCTAACATGCCTCCTCACACACACTTGCTGCTGCTAACTGACCCGGAAGTAAGCTACAGCTAGCTACTAGTCACCGGCTTTGCCTGGCCAACGCATACACTTACACAACCGCCTAACGCCAGGGGAGTGGATTCACAAGCGTGTGTGTGTGTGTGTGTGTGTGTGTGTGTGTGTGTGTGTGTGTGTGTGTATGTGTGTGTGTGTATATACGCACATGTACCACATGTACACAAACCAAAACGTACACAAAACCTGAGTGCTGACACGAGTGCACAGCGTGCAGCTTGCGTGTCTACAGGGCAGCACTTCCCTTCAAATCGACCAAGCAAGGCCTCCCTCTCGCTCCGTGGTCCCGCTTTTAGGCCCTGCGTGTGCATTAATTCACCACACGCTTTTACCCCGATGCGACTCACAAAGGCCGCTCGCAGTCCGCTCACGGCTCACAACCTGACAGGTCCAGGCACACGCTATTTTTTGCAGACGCCGTGCTGTTGGCGCAGCGTATCAGGTGGAGAGGAGGCTGCCGGGACGCAGCTCAAACGGATATTCTCTGAAAAGGCCATTCGCCGAAAACGCAAATGCAAGGTTGTTTTTGGCTTGTATTCCTGTTTCTATTTTGGTCCGGCAAAAGGAGCAGCAGCAGCCGGGGTTGTCTATTCTCCTACGAGTGCGTTTCTGTGCGAGAGCAGCAAGAATCGGGATGTTATGACTGACAGGAATATAAATCTGATCACCGCTTTAGACCGCAGAAATAATATGTAGAGCTGCCGCCAAGATATCAAAACCTTGACGTTCCCAAGTGTCCAAATCACTATCCCTCTGTCTTCACGAGGTGTCGAGTCCAAGATTGAGTCATCGGCAGTCGAGGGAGATGTCGTGAGTCATCGAGTGGGAGTGTAGTTTTACCAACAAGTTCAACAAATAAATTGCCCTTCCTTTGTTTATGTGCACCTGCCTTTATGAAAAGGGAAGTCCTCAGAGTAAAGTTTCCCAGGATTTTCCTTCCGTTTTTTATTTTCGCTTGTTGTTCCATTGCCAGGTTTATTGTCCCATGGAAGGCAATTAATTTTGCGGCATTATAGCTTCAGATATTAAACAAGAGTTTACAGCCGTGCTCTCCAGCTCCGTGAGGCTGTATTCAGGCATCAGGGGAGCTTTCCACCTTAACACAAGTTCAGTGTCTTAAATAAGTGTTAGAGCATGCTGACATTTCAGCTTTAATAAGGTGATAGAAATGTTCTTAGTTAAAGGTCCTATATCGGGTAAATTTCTTTTTTCATAATGTTTTTTCTTGACTACAGAAAACGTTGAGGTGTTGTATAAACACTTCTATTCCTCACACGCTCAAGTTGACAGAAACACATTCGGCCTGGATTGAGAAACGTTGCCTTAAATGGTCTCATTTGTATTTCCTTGAATTCACGATCAATGTCCTACAATAACACTTAACTCCCCACAGCCAATCCCAGCATGGCCCACCTGACCTCGCCGTCACACCCCCTCTTTTCAGACAAATCGTGTCTTTCGGTTGGAGAGATTAAGTTAACACGCTACAAGAGAAATGTTGAGGCAACGCTGCGAAATAGACGGAAACTCCGGGATATTAAAATGAGAGATCAGATCAGATGTGACAACCTGTTCGGCTCATTTCACTGCTGCCTGCTTCGTCAGCCGGCCTCAATTCGGTGCAGCTTTTTCCTAAGAGGCTGGTGACCCAAGACGGCCTGCGTTTTGATGGGGAACGTTATCCAATCACCAGAAACAGCACCTGCATCCTTATTTTGTGGCCAATAATGGGGCGTAAATAATACTTGGCCTCGGGGGGGGGGTTTGTTCAGTGCTAGCGCTACAGTGATGGTTCTGATGTTAGCCGAGCCGAGGCTAGCCAAGTTAGCTTCACCCGCCGGGCGTCATTCGCAGCACTGTGCATACAAGTGGTGTCTGCTGTTAATGATGTTAGCATTGTTGTTAGCATTGCTAGCCATCTTAATAATCAGGACCATTCTCCCTGGGTGAGGCCAACCTCTGCCTAAGTGATTCCTACGGTCTTTATTTATTTATGCTCCAGTGGTACTCACCACACTCTGTACCGCACTTTTTTGTACTTTAAACTGCAAATATATCATGTCAGATGTATTGAGACTTCAAATATAAAGGAAAAAAGTGCATGATATGGAACCTTTAAACAAACATACTGCACAAAAGACAAGAGCTTAACATGACAGGAAATTATTAAAATTAATGCTGAGGGGAGCATGATTGTGTGTCCCAAATTTAATCAAATTTATCCATTCCCGTTTGCTATCCATAGAGCCATTGTCATTACGGCTGAAAATGAACTATTATTCGCATGCCATTGTGTTTTGAGACCTACATCTACACACAGCAACATGTCCCGCGGTGCTGCCGGTATGTTGTCCACTTCACCATTTGACCTGAGCCGGCTGATCAACTTTCGCTCTCTTCCAAAACACAGGTGCAGGTCTCTATTTCTGTTTGTCATCCAGGTTAGCGGCTACCCGGTGACCCAGAATAACTTCCTTCATCCACCATCACAGTTACCAGCGAGGTCATCCAGTGTATTATTTAGCATATTATGTATTTTTCCCCTCCTGCAGTGAAAAACTATCTGAATTGGGGAAAATATAATGAATTCGGGATGTCAGCATTTTTTTAGTGGGTCCAGTTACAACTACTACTACAGCAAACTGATGAAAGGAAAAGGGAAGCCTAGAGAGCAAGTTTATTGTGTCTGTTGCCATATAAAAAGTGTTTACAGTGACATCTTTTGCAAACATTGCAAAGTCATTCTAAAACTGCGCTACAAAACTGCGCTGGGTATGCTGCAATATATGCTATATATTTATTTAAAAAAAAAAAGTCAGGCTGGGATTTGAGGGGTGTTATCACTTAGTAAAATCTTAATTTGGATACTTGTGGATGAGACTGGAAGAGGTTCATACAGCTGCAGGGTTTAAATGGGTGGACACAGCTGTCATCTGGAAACGTGAATGAAGTTAAACTTGGACACTGTGGTCAGTAATCTGGTGACTGTATTGCTCGAGTGCCAGACACCAGATAAGAGGACGCTGAAGATGGAGACTGTTACTATTCTAGGGCTCTTCACCTGGCCGGAGAGCAGCTGCAGCAGCTTGGGAGTTTTGGTATGAAAAGGGAATGTGTGCAGAGCAGTGGCAGGAGCTTCCAGGTAAAAGCAGTTTCTGGCAGTGAGGGGTATTCTCTTATATTTAACTCTAAAAATAATAGATGCTTAAGGGTCTGAATGGAGGTTTTATAGCTCACATTTCTAGTTTTATGAAAGCAATCCATTCAAGTTCTAATAAAATCAGTAAATACCCATGGCACTTTTTATTTATATTGTGATGTTCATTTCTTCAGTCCTTTTAATTATGTGGGTTTTTCCAGTCAAACTGGTCTGTGCTGGGTAGGGTTGGCATTTTGTTAAGCAGAATTTTTTAGCAACTATAAAAGATAAATGTACTATGGAAACAATTACATTATTTAGGTTGTACTGGGATTGAAGTTGCATTATAAATTGATTAAAGGAAAAATGGAGGATATATTATACATTAGATTCAAAATAGAGCTGTTTATTGCTTGCCCCCATTACAATTTTAAATATAAAAATTGAAGTGTATATATATATATATATATAATGTGTGTGTGTATATATAAAATGGCTAACTGAAATACAGCATAGTATTTTTACTCCAGCAGCTCTGCTGTCGCTGCTTTCATGTCATGATATTGATGTTAATAATGTCGACCGTGCGTATCCCCAGGTTTGTCAGAGTCGAGGGGCCCAGCTACCGTGTCACAGGTGTGACGCTGAGAAAGGTCAAAAGCTGGGAGACAGATGGCAGACACATCTACACACACACACACACACACACACACACACACACACACACACATACTCGCACGCCCTCCCACACACTTTTAACACTCCCAAAGGGACAGAGATCTATTGTGAAACTCAGATGGGCATCACTGCAGCCTGTCACTCTCTCTCAAACACACACACACGGTCAACGCAGCCGAGCAGATGTCTCGTATGTGTGAAGTCCTTTTTAGAGATCATATCGTTTTGGTGATGGGAAACTGAATATTGCTTTTAATATTTATTATTATCATTATTCTTACCTGCTCCTACTGCAACCACCCTACTACTACCTATTAGAATATTAAGAAAAAGTAGAGACTGATCCGAGGTCTTATCATTTTTTTTTTTACTTTACATTTGCATATTAAACTTTTTTCATTGTAGTTGCATGATATGATTAGACTCTATTATCTTTTTTTAACACCTGATACTTTTACAGAATCTGCTCTCTGAAAAGATTTTATGAATTGTTCATATCTATTTTTTATAATAATATATCTTAATGTCACTTAATGCCCATCACCGTCTCATTGGAAGATGGAAATAAATCCAAGACTTCACTTGGCCCTTGACTCGTATCCTTTTTTATTAATTTGTTATTTAGCTGTCAAAAACTAAAACCACAACAAAAGCTGTTCTCAGTATATCGCTGCACACCATCAACTGGTTATCCAATGCAGTTATTAGAGGTATAAAAAGACCTGGAAGACAGTGATGGTGTGTAGAACAGACGCTGACCATGCCTTGTGTATCAGTCATCACCTTCTATCATCCCTCACCCCCTCCCTTCTCCCTGCTGCCCCTGCTCTCTCCCTCCATTCTCCTTTACCATTTAGGGTATCCATGACCCACTGCCAACAGCAAGGAATGTGTGTGTGTATGTGTGTGTGTGTGTGTGTGTGTGTGTTATTGCTGGCGTGGTGTTTGTGTGTTGGTGGCTGCATGTATTGTTCTCCTACGCGCTCGAGTGTCAGGACCGTGCACATGTGTTTTCTGGGGTAATAACGTGCTCCGTACACTCGGGCAGGGTTCCTTACTTGCAGCTGGTCTTTGTGTGAGCGTCAAGGTGCGTGGGCGTTTGCGTGTCAAGGGTGGTGTGCGCAGAGGCGTTTGTGAGTGCATGTGTTTGTGGGCGATGGAGACTCTCCATTGTACAACACTCTGAGCATGGAAGCATCTGACCCTTAATAATAGATGTGGCTGCAGTGAATATTTAATGGGTGGGGGGGTGTGGAAATATGCACACATTTACACACACAGGGAAATGGAAATATAATATCCATGCCTGTATGACTTTTACACTGAAGCTCTTGGGAAAGTGGTCTCTGTGTGGTCAGGTGATGCGCTCGCTAAAAGATACTGTGGAGTTCTGCCAGCTGGCTACTTAGCTTTCACTCCCTCTCTGTTCCTCCGACAGGGCTCTCAGGATAGTGCTGGCGGCCAGGAGGGGCTCGTACCCCCACCCTTCTCCGCGTTCCCGCCGCCCCCGCCGCCGCCCCCCCAGAATGGCTTGACCCTGGATTATGGGGGCAGCCTCTATGCAGCGGGGGCTGTCCAGGGCCCCGTGGAGGCCGGTGTGGCGGCGACCAGCGCCACCAACGCCGCCAACATACTCGGCACACAAGTGAGTGCCAGCCTCTTCCTCTGCACAGTCCGCATCCACATAAAACATGGAGGAAAAAAAAGTTGCACTGATCTGAACGCTCTTTAAATACTCACAGTGTGTAATGGCCCATATCTTGGACTGGTCAGATACCAGCGATCTTTCCCCAAATTTTAAAACCTATAAAACTGTAAACAGAAAATTTGATGATAACCCTAAAATAAAATAGACAAAAATAATCAATACAAAATAAAATCTAATATTATAATATTATGTCACAATATCATAAGGTATACCAGTGTGTATAACAATTTCTGAAAAACCTGATTAGGAATGATTGGCAATCTCTTGACAATGAAAACTAAATGAAACAATTTGTTCATTAAATGCTTAAAATAGTGCAAAATGCCTATTTAGCCCTTTCCATCATTCTTTTTCCATTTAGAGTCAAATTGCAAAGATGGTGGTTTGGTGTCTATCCTGATATTGGCCTTATTAAGTGGATCATGATAAAGTGTTTTCGTGATTCTTATTATTATTGCTTATTTTGTGGGACTAACTGTGTAAAACTCCCCAAATTTTCAATCTGAAAAAACAGAGAAAAGCAGCAAATGCTTATTTGTAAATCTGGAGCCTCTCAAGTCTTTGGCATGTTTACTTGATAAATAAACTAAACTTAATCATTTTTCTATGATGAATTATTCATCATTATAGTTTCATCAATACGGTTTTCAAGTTTCATCATCTGCTTTTGTCTGACTGACAAAATATCCTGACAGCGGTGTCACGAAGCACATCACACTCACTTATTTCCACAATGGCCTAAATACAGCCTGAGATAACTAGCAAAAATGTCAAACATTTGCAGGTTCCAGCTTTTTAAATGATTTCCTTTCATTCTGACTTTCTTTTAAGATAAAGTTAATTGATTTCTTCTGTATGTGGACAAAACCCTTAAGCCCTTAAATCAACACACTAAACAATAGAAGAAAAAACTGTAGAAAACATTTCTGTCATCTAATGCGCTTCTTCTTATTTCCCCTCTGTGTGTTTCTTCCTCATCCTCGTCCGCAGCAGTCAGACGGGTCGTCTCAGATTGACGGTCAGTCAGGGGTCGGCTCAGGGGGGGGAGGCGGAGGAGGGACCATCGGGGATGATTCAGATGCCAAGGGGACCCCCAAACGCCTGCACGTGTCCAACATCCCCTTCCGCTTCCGAGACCCTGACCTACGGCAAATGTTTGGGGTATGTAGGTCATGGTATTCTGCTTTTTTCAGTCCGCCTCACAGCATAACAAGAACCCAGTAAAGTAAGAACAATGACTCAGAGAACATCTCATCGACGGATATCAGCACCTGGCTCGGATATCACTTCACAGCAATTTTCACTGACATATAATTTCTTATTATAAAAAATGAGGCTGTGCCTCTTCATCTAAAAGAAATCAGTTTCTGTTCCTACTCGGCAGAAAAGAACTTCATTAATACTCGGAATGTCAATTGGCACTCAGGTGTAAAAACCTGGCGGCGCACACGGCCGTTTTATAAGAAGAATGTCTCCAGAACGTGCTGCAGAAGCAAAGATCTGAGCAGAGCTGGCCCGGTGCCAGCTCATCATGGTTGAACAGTGCTGACACCATGTGGCGACACACAGCGCTTTACTCAAACGCTACTTCTTCCATCTTCATTTCCTTCCTCTTCCTTTTTTTCCCCCCAGCAATACGGAAAAATCCTTGACGTCGAGATCATTTTCAATGAAAGGGGATCCAAGGTAGGGCAGTTGGAAAATACGCAAAAATGTCAAACTTTTTCAACGGCAAATTCGACAAATGTTCAACGTTCTCCCCCCTTGCTCCTCTCTTCTTTTTTCTATTTCCACCCTCTCCCCTCTGCTCACAGGGCTTTGGCTTCGTAACGTTCGAGACGTGCGCCGACGCCGAGAGGGCCAGGGAGAAGCTCCATGGTACACTGGTGGAAGGACGGAAAATCGAGGTAGATCCCCACCCTCGCTGCCCTCCCCCTATTTTTTTTTCTTTTTTTTTTTTTTCTCAAAACAAGTGACCATTCTTCCTCTCCGTTTTACCTCCATGTCTGACAATGAGAATGAGTTTGTTCTGGTTGTTTCTGCCCCAGAGAAGGTTTCCAGATGGCTGTATGTGTTCGATTCTAACCCCTCCGGCTTCACTATAGCATGGTGCAGCAGCGCCGCACACGCAGGCGTCTACTCTGACGGCACTTCCTGTCGATGTTTATGCTGGTGTTGTTCTTGTCGTTTGGATGTTGTGGGCTGTCCATATTTGCACCTTGATCTGAAAAAAAAGCTGTGTGGTTTGCAAAGCATGCTGGGTGGAGTGTGGCTACACAACAAGGCATGGCCGGTGGGGCGTCACTACGACACGGTCGCTGATGAAATCCGCTTCTGTCACAGCATGTAGGGTCTTTTCTTTGTTTATTTTTTTCCTGCACCTTTTCCATCACCTTCATCCCTTCTTCCATGATCATGACAAGTGGCCATTTTTTTGCCATTTTTGGATTTTATTGTGGAGTTTCACAACCAGACGGGCAGTTAACAGCCTCTCCAGTTATTCATTTAGAAGAAAACACAGTGCTTGCTGGTGTCTGTGAGAGGCTACTGTATGTTGCATGGATGGATCATAAGGTCAGATGTTGTCTGCTCACTCTTTCATGTACTATTACACGGGTGCCTCTCGGCCGATTTTTACGCTTCATGTGTTAAGAGACCGATGCATGATGGGGCATTTTTATTTATTTATTTATTATTACAAAGGGCAGTATTTTGGGGAATGAGACTGCCGTGAGAGGTGTGGTGTCATTTCTGATGCTTCAAAAAAAAAAAATGCTGACTGTTTAATTTCAGATGTGCAAGATGGATGTTGATAATAAAAAAAAAGGATAAAATAAATCTTGTTTACGCACACGTACACTCGCATCCACCACTCCTGAAAACGAACACCAGATCTCATGGAAGTGCATTTTGTCGTGACATCTCTCTTCTTTTCATTTTTTCCCCCCTCGGATGCATGAGCTCAGATTTCAGTTGCAAATGGCCTTGGGAGCTCAAATACCACCATGCTTTCACCATTTGCTCTGGCTCCTGATTTTGAATCACGCTTTATTTTTATTTTCACTTGCTACTAAAGCTACTCTGCATGGTCTCGAATGTCCTGCACTTTTTCTCTGTCTCTGTGTGTGGGTGTGCAGAATAAAAAATATATATATCTATATGTAGGACGGAGAGAGAATGAACAAGTGAAGAGAATGCAATAGATAGCTGTCGTTCCCTCTCTTTTCCTTTTTTTTTTAGATTTTTTTTTTTTGTTCTCCTCCATCTCTCTCCATTCTTTTTCACCAGGCCAGTCTGTCCGTGTGTCTGTCCGTGTCTCCCAGTTTGTGTGTCCCCATATGCACCTGCACTCTGTTCCTCCTCTGCTGTCCACCCTCCCCCATATCTCTGTACATGTCCCTTCCTGTGATGTAGTCAGGGAGCATAAACATTGGAGAACGGGATTAAGTTTGATTTTTTTTGAGTATATGTCTTTTGTCACATATTTGAGTAAAATCTGGCCAATATAGGGTAGATTCCCCTTTCAAGTTAGATTTTAAATTTGACATTTTTTTGTTTCAACTTTTTTTTTTTTGCTCTTTTATCAACTTTATGATGTGTTTGTAGCGAGTTTAAACCAGCAGAGGCTAGTTTGTGGTCTAACGGCTGATACTTGTAGGTGACTGTTTACACGTGACCTGTTACATCACTTCCTCTCTGCCATAGGGTGGGGGTTGCTTTTCATTACCTCGTTTTTTTTCTGTTTTTTTTCTGTTTTGTTCTTTTTTTGGTTCATCATTTCTTTCTTACATATATTTTCTCTATTTCCCTGATGATTTTTGTATGTTGTTGTTGTCAGTCTCCACGGTAACTGCTCGCGTGTCCTCACGCCGTTTCCCTGGCAATGGTAAGTTGTGTACACATGGCATCATCTTTGAATGACCCCTCCCCCCACCCCATCCGTCCAAATGAAATAAAATGCACTCAACACCCAATTGAAGGACTCCTTCACTGAAGGGAGCTTTACTTGATTGATTTTATTGATTGACTGATTGACAGAACCTGATTGGCTAATCCTGTGATTGATTGGGGAGGTGGTGAATGAAACGATTACGAGATTAGCCATTGACCGCATGGCATTATAAAGGCCACTTGTATAACTGAATGTACTGCATCTATCTGCAAGTGCAACAACTATGACTACCACTTCTTATGCATTCATTCCAATCACCTCTCTAACTGCATTCAGCATTTAATTCCAGAGCTGTATCCTGCATGGTTTACTCTCTTTCTCGTCATCTGTATGACGTCATATAGTACTATGTCATCTCTCTGTGTCGTGTGTCAGCCAATAGCTGCATTTTTGCACCTTAGTGGGACAGCATGCTGAAGCATGAGTGCTATGTTAGCTTTACTGGAGAGAGGATAATAGATCTGTATATCATGGTGTACTCTAGTACTTGATCATCACTTTCTGTACCACTTTGTAGACTGCAGACAGTTCTAGAGGTACGGCTGTTAAGATATATAACATTCAAACAAAAGATACACATGTATGTGCCCTAAAGAGGATGCAAGTATATTCTGCTTTAAAGCTAATCTGCTCTCCTAACACTAAACAATGAAATGATTTTTAGGCCTGAGAAAGGCAAACTTTTGTGCCAATGATTAGATAACTGCAGCTTTACTTTTGATTTGATTCCTTTAAAAGAGGTCTACTTGTTTTCCTTTTTTGATCAGTTTGGTTCTGGATGGTGTGTGTTGGTGGTTGTGTGCTTCGAGGTCTTTCTGGTGTGCGACACTGATCTGGAATGCCAGACAGTGTTTCACAACCATGATGGTTTGATTTTTTATTTCTTTTTTTTCCCTTTTTGAGGAATGATATTTGCATCCCCCATCCTCTCTGTCTTCATCTAGACTTCTTCTCTCTCTGTATTTGTTCTTGCTCCATTTTATAATTTTTCCATTGTTGCTCATGTATAGTTAGATCCAAAGTAGGCAAACGGTCAGACGTATTTTGTATGTGTGTAAGGCATCTTGTTGTACATGTTTGTTCATTAGAAGATTTGCACATTTGGATGGAATGTTCACTCTCTCTGTCTCTCTCTTCTTCACATCATGTATGTGTTTTCCATGTCTTTTCATGTGAACTGGCTCCTCCTCCTCCTGCATCCCTCTATTTTTCTGTCTTTTCTCTTTCGTTCTCTCTCCCTCCCCTTCCTCCTTCTTCTGTATGATGTGTAGTTGATTGGGAGGGCTGCCAACCTTTTTTAATTGGTCTCTTGCTGCATCTGATGCTTGCTGATTGGCTAGTTTTGCTCATCTCTGGTGATGTGATGCGCTCTTGATTGGCTGCGTGTAATTTGTGTATGAACTCTTCAATTGATGTTTTTTTGCATTGTGTTCAACTGATGAATCTGCCGCTTAATTCACCTTCTTTTTCCCTCCTTTTTTTGAAGGTAGCGATATAATGGTCTTGGATTTCTTTTTGAATGCCTTTTTATTCTGAAATATTTTGTCATTTTTCTTTGTTCTGTGTGCCAATGGTTGCATTGTTTGTGTGCAAAACTGCCTGACTACTCACCAGGATCCTTGTTTTCAATGTCTTTCTCCTTCAAAAGAAGCGCATGCATCAAATACCATCGCTGCTCATCAACAGAATTAACCTCTGTCATAAGTTTTAGAGGAAAAAAAAAACGCTGTTAAAGTGTAATGACACCTCACACTTAAATTACATGTTTAATTTGAGAACTCAGATCCTCTTTCCCTTGTGTCAGCAAATATATTTATTATACCAAAAAAACAATAAATAAATAATTATGCATAATTTTGCTATGTTGTCCATACTTATCCTGGGTTGAATTAGCTTTGACCACTTTCTCTGGTGTCCAGGTCAATAACGCCACAGCCAGAGTGATGACGAACAAGAAGATGACCACCCCCTACTCTAACGGAGAGGGCCTCGCAGCGCTACCATATGGTGATCCATTTTGTACTTAACTCCAGCAGATTCTACCTGTTTGATCACATATTTCTGCTTCGTAATGACACTATGAGCTTCATAGTCATGAAGTAAATGGTAAACAAGGACTGTATTTTTATTAAAATTATCAATTCTTGGTTAATTACATGATATATAACATGGCAAATATATGCGAAACAACATATTGGCTGATTAAACTGATATTTTAAGAGATGAGCAATGATGCATAAATCATATAAATACAACTAAAACATTAATTAATTAATTAGTTTTGGTTATAGAAGTTTCCCAAGATACGAACATCTGACTTGCAAACATTCGCAGATACAAACAACCACTGACTGATGTCCATAAATCAATCAATCATTTTTGTTTCTAGAACACATTTAAAAACAACTTGCAATTAATTAAAGTTCTTTAGTAAATACATGTGAAGGGACAGCAAATATTTAAAACGATAATATCAAAAAAGAGCGATAAAACACATAAGTGTTGATTACAGCAGTTTGAGGATATGGACATTCATAGATATGAACCGCTGACTAATGTCCATAAATGTTTGTAAAATGCCATAATGTGTTTGCAAGTTTGACTTTTGAACCATGCGCCACATCCACCACTAGTTCCCCTTTACGCTGCAATCATCTCACCCAGTTTGGTCTTGCATGTGTCCCTGTGAACATCTCGGGCATGCCATGCTTCATGCCCCTTTATATGGCCTCAAATAGCTATTTAAATTTAATATACAAGGACTTATGGACAATTAAACCGCCTGTCGGAACCTATTGTGTTTAGAAGTTGAACCCTGTCTGTATATACCAAAGTAAATGTAAGATAATTGAACTGCTACTTAAAGAGATGGATAATGTGCCATTGTTATATATAACTTCATATGCGTAAAACTAAAACATCCAGGATTAAGTTAATTCGTTTTTAATTACTCATGTAAAATCCTTACTTGGAACAGTAATTCCTGTTATAACATGACAAGTGTGTATATTCATAGTATAATTTACCAGAAAGTCAATCAACGGTAATAATGAATTATTGTCACACTCATGTGCTTTAATTATGTTTAATTTTTTAAATATTTTGTCTGTAGCTGGATGGAAGTTGAGTCCCATGGTTGGAGCCATGTACAGTCCTGAGCTCTATACAGGTAAGACAACGACAATAGATTAGCCAGGTGCCGTGCTGAAAACCCAATAGTTCTGCTAGGAAACTGTTGCATTTACATTCCTTCTCCCCGTTTGTCTCAGTTCCAGGGTTCCCGTACCCAGGAGCAGCGGCGGCGGCGGCCGCTGCCTCCACCGCTGCCACCTTCCGGGGTGCGCACCTCCGGGGTCGTGCCCGGCCCGTCTACAGCGCAGTCAGGGCAGCTGTGCCACAGCCTGCCATCCCTACCTACCCTGGGTAAACACATACTCACATATGCAGAATCAGAATACCACACCAGAAAGATAATGAAAAGTAGACACGCAAACACATAGTATTTTGTAAATTTTCTAAATGCACATACAAAATAATCATTTACGATTGTGCATGCTTTGTGTTTGAATAGATTATTTTATTGAAATCATGAGATTGATAGTTTGCTGAGCTGAAATACCATTTCCTTGTACCTCAAAACTGGTAATTATATGATCTTTTACTGCATTAGTCAAATTGAGCAGTGAATGGATGTTGGTTTCACTAGCTGAAGTAACTGTAGTATCACTCTGAAATCTGTGCATTTGTATACAAAGAGGTGGTATTTTTTTCTTGCATGTTGCACGGTGTGTAATAATCTCACCTTTCTTTCTCTTGTCTCTTTCACAACCTGTTTGGCACTGTTTTCTCACCTCTCTCTCTCTCTCCCCCTCAATCGTCACTCTTGTTTGTTGTTTTCTGCAATGCCCACATGGTGGCGCATCATACCATTTTTTTTTTTGATGATTTCTACATTCCACCACCGCTCCACTGTGCTCCCCTTCTTTTCCTCCTTTCCTTCCTTTTTCTCGTCTCTCTCTCTCAGTGTGATGGCCTATCAGGATGGTTTTTACAGTGCCGCTGACCTCTATGTAAGTATACCTCTCTCTCCTCTACTGCCTCACTCCTCCCTATGTTTTCCCCTCCTGCCTGTGGGTTTTCGAGTGTGAAACAGTGCGGATCAAACCCATAGAGACGTGTACTTTTGGGTGCTTTGATTAATCACAGACACTTTATACCTCAATGGCCAAATTGAATTGTGCTATTTTAATCCTACATTTTAAACTCATCACTTTTCCCACACATATAATCTAAAATCTCAGAGAACACGTTTCCATCCGATGCAGACATTACAGCACTCCCACTACCATCAAAGCATCCATTCATGGGTAGACGCCTCTAGGGTTTGTCTCTGTGCATTTGTGAGTTTGTACCAATGTGATTATGAGTGTGTATCCGTATGTGTGTGTGTGTGTGCGTGTGTGCGTGCGTGTGTAATGGTGTGTGTGCGTGTGTGACCAGGTTGACAATAGCTGTTTCTGTTCTCTCTGTAGACTAGTGTTTCAGGACATTAGTGGCAGATTGCCCCAGGTAGGGTTTACACACTCTGTGTGAGAGCCAGTGTGCATCCTCCTCGTCTCCAATGACTGCGTGCTGCTAGACATTATTGACCATCTGAGATTGAAATGCCTTCTCTGTCTTCTTCTACTAACTCACTGGATTCTGACATGGGTGGAGTTGCGGAAGGGGGAGAAAAGAATTACGTTGAAATCTGCTTTTAGAAATTATTTTCAACAGTGTGTGTCAAACTCAGAAAGCTTCGGCTGGAGAGAACATTTAGAATGTTTATTGGAAATTTGGTACTGAAAAGGTAGTGAGCAGCTTAACATGAGTTATTTTTATGACTCGTGTTTGTGTACAAAAGTACAAAATTAAAACCTTTATGTATAAAGCTCTTTAACAGGTACAGTGTGTAAGATTTAGTGGCATCCAATCAGTATTACTATTGTGAGTATATATATAATGATGAAATAGGTTTAGCTAATTTTGATAAATACATTTTATTTTATTTAACTTTCCTATTTTAAACAACCTTAATGAGTATAGTGTCGTAGTGTACAACATATGATTGAATGCATCTTGAAGTCTCACACTTTGTTGTACAAAGCCATGTTGATTTTAGAGTTTACGAGGTACACCTGAATGCAGCATGTAGGTTTTTGTAGATCAAGGTTGCCGAGTTTCATATTGCTGTCACAGAGTCAATCTTCAGGTGTTTTTATTGGAGATATTGTGTAGATGAGGATACATGCCTGCAGGTAGGAGCTCATAGGAGTGTTTGTGTGCAGGGAGGGGAGAATGAGGTGCATCACAAATGTATGGGAGGATGTCAGAGAGAGAGAGAGAGAAAGAGCGTGCAACTCCAAAACAAAAAAATATATCTGTTGATTAAATAAACGTATGAGGAACACTGCATACTCTACTCCATGTAGGGTGTCAAATTATATTCCTGTGGTACTGCCACTGCTTAATGAAAGAACCCAGGACTGGCTTTTATCCATCAAGCACAGACATTTATTCACTCTCCCATCTCTCATTAAACTGCCCAATTCTTTGCAAACCCTTTTTCATGAGTTTAGTGGCTAGTAGTTTATAATTGTTGATCAGTTAGGCTACATTCAGATTGCAGAGCATAATGCTCGATTTGGACTTTTTTTGTAAAAAAAAAAAAAACAAAAACAAAAAAATACTAGGCTTTGTATTATCGTCTCACATGGTTGTTGCTTACCTTTCGCCTCTGCTTACATCAGTACAGAATAGTGATGTTTGTGACGTGTTGCTAACATGTAGGTCAGATGAACACAAACTAACTGTTTGGACTGTCAAAAGACCAGATACAGGTCGCATAGGAGTGAAAAAATTAGATTTAAATCACTTGAGGCTGCAGTCTGAACCTACAGTATACTGAGTTGTAATCTGCAACCTCACCACTAGATGATGCCAGAAACTACACACTGTACCTTTTAAGTTATTGCACTGCACCCTTAAATTGACTTTAGAAAATGTTACAACTATTCTCATTAACTGGGATGATTTTGGGTTAAAAGTAGGTGGTATAATAACTTATACAACAAAGTTGTTTTATTCATAAAATGTCAAAAACTTAGTCTTTGTCTATGTCTTGTTTTCTCCCATCCAACAGTCCACAACCCAAAAATATTCATTTACTATCACACAAGACTGTCAGAAAATATTCACATTTATATTTAAGAGTGGGCATTTTCCTTAAAATGACTCAAAATTATACTTTTTCTGTCCAAAGACTAATTAAAGAATCAACTCTTTTTTTTCTTTTTTTTTCTTTTTTGCTAAAAATCAGATTTACATACTACACACCATAGAGAATATCATGAAGAGTTACTAGGATATGAGGTCAGGCAACAAAGTAAAATCACACTAAGACCTGAAATTGGAGATGGTCTATTCAGAGTGTTGGAGGTTAAGAAAAGTCACCCAAACAGCAGTTATTTCAGACCCCTTCCAGGAATCTCCCTATCTGTTTCACCTGTGGCATGCTAACTGAATCAATGTCGGCATGCAGATATACTTACAAGGCTGACTCCGCCCCCGGACCCTCCTACTTCCTCCTACCTCTTCCTTCCTTTTCTTTTTTTTTTACTTCTCCTCACTCTGTCCATCCTTTCCTCCTTTGCTTTCAGATGCGATAGTTGAAAGTAGTTTCTGTAGTTTTTCATCTGGCTTCCATTCCAATATTATTATTATTATTTTTCTGTTTCCTCCTCTTCCTCACCTGTTTTCTTTATCATTCTATATTACTATCTCTCTATGGTGGCCACAAAACCGCAAAATCCTGCAAACCAAGAAATGATGCAAAACCAGTAACACACACACATAAAACAAATGCAACAACACAAAAATGCTGCAGGAAAAAATACTGCAAACACAGAACAAAGCAAAGGAAAGTGCTGCAAATGTCAAAAAAGACACAAAACCCTAAAAAAAACTGCAATAGCTAAACTGTGCAAAGTCATGGACCTGTTCCATTGCTAAGGAAACATGACGCACTGCTCATGGTGTGCTATGCGCCGTTGAGACCTGAGTGAAAACAAAGACATGTTAATAAAAACCTTGGAGCTTAAAAATAATTTTCACATACAATCTGCTTCACATTGTATCTTTATTCGTTTCATTTTTTGAGCTCTACGGTTCACAGTAACACGTCTTTGTTATCACTCCGGTCTGAACAGTGCAGGGGGCACCATGATTTTTTTTTTTTATATTTGCAGCATTTCTTTTATGGGTTCATAAGTCTTTGCTTCGGTTTCATTCTGTAATTGCAGCATTTTTCTCTTACTTTTTTTTTGCATTTGTTTTATGTGTTTGTGTGTTTTTGTTTTTGCATCATTCCTGGGTTTGCAGTGTTTGCTGTTTGGCCTCCATACCCCTCTCTTCACCCCTCCTCCTCCGGTCCAGCCTTCCTCCCATAGCAGCAACTGTGTGGTCCTGAATGCGGGGACTTGGTCGTGACTGATCCTTTAGGGTAGAATGCAGCGGTGTGCGTTTGTTTGTTTTTTTTCATAGGGATGTTTGGCCTAATACACTGTATGTTCAGAGTTTGGGAAAGCATGCTGTGTCCGTCAGTGATTGGTCGCTGGCCACGTGAGCGTGTGTGTGCGCCCTTTTTTAATCCGACTGGCTGACTGTCTTCTTACACCTGTAGTTTTTTTGTGTCTGTTCATCAGCTGTCCATCCAACATAAATAATGACGCAATCATCTTGCCACCCCTTCCCCTTTCTTTAACTGTGTGTTTTTGATAGGGGAACCGGGGTGGGGCACAGTTATGGGTATGAACTCTCTCTCCCTCCACGTCCAACTCACACTGGGACCGCCGATGCGCTTAGGAAACGATGCAAAACACTTGATGCACAATTAAAGGTTTTGTTTCCCGGGTTGGTAGTGGAGGGAGAGACCCACACAGAGCCTGAGCTACATCCTTGTGAATGCTATACTGCACCAGATTAGCCAGTTTTGCTGACTGTCTGCTTGTTAATCTTTCGCTCTCTTCTCAGCAGTTTTTCCTCACAATGTAACCCCCCTTTAGATTCACTACTAGTCTGATAGCATACCAAGGGAAATAAAGCAAACATTTAACAAGAATTTACTCTTCCTCTCGTCCACCCCCTCCTTCCACCACATTCTTTGTTCCTTCTTCGTCCTCTATCTCTTTCTTCTTTTCTTCCCGCTGTCCTCTGTCCCTCTCCCTTCCATCGCCTCCCCACAGGGTGGCTATGCAGCGTATCGTTACGCCCAGCCGGCTGCGGTAGCGACTCCCGCGGCAGCAGCTGCTGCAGCAGCAGCGTACAGTGACAGGTGAGTGAGCCGACCTAGCCTCCTCCGACAGGTCAGGTGACGTGACCCCTGTCACTAGCTCATTGAGGGCTTTGCTTTCTACTCATGGAGCATAGTTTAGGCCGAGTGTATTAAATACACTACCATTCAAAAGACTCGGGTCACCCAGACAATTTTGTGTTTTCTATATGAGGTCACACTTTATTTATCAAATGAGTTGCAAGGAAATATACTCAAAACATTGACAAGGTTAAAGCTAATGATTTTTGTTTGAAGTAATCATTTTCTGCTTCCTTTCATTAAAGAATGCGCCATCTAAACAACTTAACTGTTTCAGCTGTGATAACATATTTACAACAAGGGTTTTCTGATCATCCATTAGCTTCTAATGCAATTAGAAAACACAATGAACCATTAGTCTCAGTTCTGTGTGTCATTACTGTATTTAACACCCACATAGGGCACCTAACTATAGGTTGCAGGTTTTATATACAGAAATGGATATATACACAAATATTTTATATATATATATATATATATATATATATATATATATATATATATATAAAAATAGAGCTGGAGCAAAATGGAGTTTGGTTGTGCATTATTTAAGTATTGATTACAAAGCACTAACATTTTTAATCATTGCGCGCATGGTAAACACACACGGATAAAACAAGCACACAAGTGCACGTATTTAAAAATATAGCGAGGTAATGTCATCAATCAAATCATCAAAGTCCTCATCCTCTGTTTCTGATTCCAGCAGCAGCTAAATGTCTATCAAACATGCTAGCTTCACTTTCTTACTGTCAGTCATGTTCCATGTTCCACTGAGTCTTTGCTCGGTGATCCACTGATCGAGTCTTTCTTCCAACTCGTGCCACCTGCCTTATATCCACGGAAACTCCGCTGATAGCTGACTGCCTTCAGTTTAAACTGTGCTTTATAAGCGTGTCTCTTTGCAATTTTCAGGGTTGTTAAAACAACGATGTGCTGCATAACGCACATCATTCCATGCCCACACTTCCCCCTACCTAAATACATAGGGCACATCACACTATAGGGCACTATATGTGTGCATTATAGTCATGAAAATATGGTAACAATGTGTGGAGCGTATTTCTGATTTAGTTTGTATTGCTTATCTTTTTGCTTATATTTGATATCTTGTTTTTTCTGACAGCTACGGTCGTGTTTATACAGCAGACCCCTACCACGCTGCACTCGCCCCAGCGGCCTACGGTGTTGGAGCTATGGTAAGAAACATCACCACGACAGAGGATAAGCCTGGTGAAGACCAAAACCAACAAGCTTTAATCCCATATCATGTTGTCTTTAAATCTGTTCATTTCTACTAAAAATAAATCTTTTTGTTTTGGTTTATTGCTCCTCAAGTTCCTAGTATTTCTTTAAATATTATTCTTATTTAAATATGCTTTGTTTGTACTTTAGTTTCTTTCTTTTTTGTGTCAGATAATGAATTTTATTGGACTAGCTAGGGGCCTATGTGTCAGTCCAGGAAACTAACAAATTGAAATTTTGTTTTAGTATATGTACCATTAAAACATCATCTTTAACATGTAAGAAGGTCCTTGTGTTAGAATCCAGTTATATGAATAAATGAATGTAATAAAATCATGGCAAAGCAAATCTTAGATCAGCGTTGAAACAACATATTACACAGAGGAGCTGGGTGTTGATGGTTTTTTCACGACCCTTAATGAATTGTTGGTTTTGGTCTTTTCACTTTTTTTTTCTTTTTTATTGCTATTTATTAATATTTTTCTCCATTCTATGTCCATAATGCATACTGTGTATGCTGACCATCAACAAATTCTTTACTCTACGCTGCAGTAACAGACAAATTCCCCCGTTGTGGGATCAATAAAGTCTTATCTTATCTTATCTGACCAGATGCATCTTTTATAGACATTGTAACAGATTTCATTTACTGAGTAATATTTTTTGGTTTTGTTTTACAGGCCACGCTGTACAGGGGAGGCTACAGTAGATTTGCCCCTTACTAAAGACACTACATTTCCCAGGAGCTCCTCTCTTCCATTGATTTACTCTGAAAGAGCTCCCTCTGTTGTCGTGGAGGTGGACTGCACCCAGTTTTAAAGTGTGGAGTCGACTACAGCAAAGATATTTCAGATCCCATCCCAGAGCAGTCCCACGTTTTCTTATATACGCTACTACAGAAATAGAGGAATGCTGTATTAAAGACTGACGGATGGCCTTAACATAAAAAAGAAAAAAGAAAAAAAGAGACTTGAAATGGCCACCTTTCCTTATTGCACGGCTGTATTATAGTCCCCCTTCTTATTCCCTCAGCACACAGCAGCACAAGACTCGGGATGGAGCCCAGATGTTCTTCCAAAGGCTGTATGTGGATAACTGACATTTTAACAGCTGTCAAATCATGTTTGAGAAGGAGTGGAGCAGAGTGCCGTGTCCGCACACACTCAACATATAAGGAAAGAGGGGTGGAAAAAAGGAGAGGGAAACAAGCAATCTAGGTGTCCACAAAAACGTCAGAGTGGTAGGAAGCACAGCGATGCGTCAAAACGGCACCGCTAAATATTTTTGAACCAGAATGACGAGTCACTTAAAATGATAAAACTCCCACTGTTGGATTTCAGAGCTCCTCCTTAATGTGGATGTGGGTAGTAATGAGAGGAGTTCCATTCTCGCCACGTTCTGGTCCGAGTAGCCTGAACACGGCGGCTTGGAGGCGAGAGGAGGAGGAGGAGGAGGAGGAGGAGATGATGATGATGATGATGATGATGATGATGATGATGATGTGACGGTTCGTAACGCTACAGAAATCATGTCGGAAAGCTGAAGGAGGAAGGGTTATTAGAGCTGTTCCTTACCTCAAGTTTTCTTAGTATGTGGAGATGGTGAACCTTTAAACTTAAATTGTTATGATATGCAAAGAAATTAGTTTAGAGAAAAAAGTTACCAAATTATTATTATTATTATTATTACTATAATTGTAATTATTCTTATTAATGCCATTATTTTTTGACTCCGCTACACAGCAGTCACAGCTAATATGCGACATGTAGTTTCCGCAGTGAACCTTGGGGTAAAAATCTGAAAATGACCACCTGTATGATTAATGTTCCACTTTTTTCTTTGACTATAAGAAAAATGAGTCTTAGATCATTCTATTTCACTACACTATGTGTGCAACCACCACAACACACTACAACAACAAAAAGTGCAACACTACACACATTCTTCTTTAGGTGTTTTTTAGCTTTTCAATCCAAATGAAATCAGCCGATCTTCACCCGTGACCCCGAGGTTCAAGTATTCATTGATCCTTTGATGTTAGGGATTTATTATTTGGATTTTCCCCTCCTGCTCCATCTTTTATAGAGCAAGTCCAACATTGAATGAGTCTTCCTGAAAAATACTTTAGTTGGTAATTGTGTTCAAGATGCTGCCAGCAGCGATCACTGAGCAAGAGAGATTCTGTTGTTGAGTTGATAGAAAATATTTAAATGCAAAACACCTTACTATTGTGCATATTTCTATACTGTTGTATTCTATATTTCCAAATGTGGCTTTTTTTTGGCTTTTGTTTTTGTTCCAAAGATTTGTAGAAAGCACATTTTTCTGCCGTATGTATAAATATTATCTTTTATTGTTCATATTCCTATTGCTGTTTTTATTTTACTTTCTTTCCTTTTTTACATCTAAGTGTTGTTCATTCTCTAATAAGGTGCAAGTTGAATTTCAAGCTTGGTTTTTGTTTTGATTTAGTTTTTTTGTGTTGGAGTAAAGTTTTTGAGCCGAGGTCATACCTGAGTAGGGGGAAAACTAAAGGTCTGCATGGAACACTACCGAACCTTTGTTATCCCACTTAAATATTCAGTTAGTCTAGTCTGTCGCCTTTTTGTTTTTGGTTGATTATAGAATCCGCTAGCATGACATTTGAATATATTTCAATACATCCGATAGTTGAATTATTTTTTGTTTTCTCTCCACGTCCATATTTTTCAGACACTTTTGGAATGAATGAACCTTTAGCCTGTAGCACTTTGGTTTAAACAAATTGCGTTCTTGCTCCTTCTATTTTTCCAGTTTATTTTTGTTTTAATGGTATTGATTTTTTTGCAGACTCCTTACAACATTTCAGTGGTGAAATCTGTCAGCTTGGCCTGTGTGGTCGCTTCCGTTTTTTTTTTTCTTTCTTTTAAAGATAGCCAATAAATGTCTGAAAGTGTTATATCATGCATATGTAGGTAATATTCCAACATGGTGAAAAACATAATGTCATTGTGGGATACGATCTAATTTGTGTGTAAAATGGGGCTTGTAAGGTTTCTATAACCTTTATCTATTAACTAATTTCATGGCTACACAGGTCAATAAGCTGGTTTTTTTTCTATTAAATGTGCTGCTGTAGGATTTTCTTGAAGTTATGACATTTGACAATTATTTCTTGTTTTGTTATTTTTTTTATATATAAATATCTCCATATTCGAATGTGCTCTGGACAGAATGACAAAAAACAAAACAAAAAAAAAGAAACCTAGCCAAAGATGCTAACAGTCCCCGGCACGTTCTGGCTCCCAACTTGTGCAACACAAACGTACACAAAGATGGACTTACCGATCCACTGAAGGCATGGACAAACCAGCATGAGCGATACTTGTCAAGTTTAAAAAAAAAAAAAAAAAAAAAAGAAAAGGAAAAAAAATACTGTTTTGCATGAATCTTGTGTCTTTCATATTTGATCCTGAGCAGCAGAGCCCAGTTTGCGTTGTTCTTTACCACTAAACTCCATGGAGAATGACAGGCAGCCGGCGGTTTGGAGCTAGTCCAACGCCACGAGGAGCACAGCGCCGCTCGCCGTCGATCACCAGCCGGCGACGTTGTTTTTACTGGTCGTGTCTAGTGTGACCCTAGATTTGTGAAAGCATTGCAAGATTTGTAAGTGTTATTTTTTTTTCCTCCCCATCGTGCATGTTTGTTACGACTACCAGAATAGACTATTCTGTAGTATAGATTTAACTGTGCATTGCAACAAATAGTATAACAGCATGATCTGTCGCTTTTAGCAATTACCTGCGAATGTCTACGACGTCGAGACGTTTGCATCCGACAGCGAGTGTCTTGCTTCCACCCGTGAGTCAGGACAGATTAACAAAAAAAAAAACGTAGCTATGATGATGATGTGTTGTGGTGTTTGCTGTTGCCATGACAACAAAGGCCACCTTCGTTTAAAGAAGTAGTAACTTTAATCCACACCACATTTCAAGTGCTCATTTTAACCCGATCCCTGACCTTTCTCCAACCTGATCCATGTGTTACGGCCTAAGCTCGGTACGTCAGCCTTTGCTAGCATGTGCAGCGTCGAGCGCTGCTACGCTGTGCATGGACGAGAGTTTCGCAAACCTAGGGTTCCCGTCTCGACACGACCCGTTCCTGTCCTGGTTTTCTTGCCACTGTATTATAGTTAACTATGTGGCCGTTCTTCATAGTTGCTATGGTTTCTCAAAGACCAGTCCCTCTGTCATGTCTATATCCCCTTGACTGCCATGTTCTTTATTTTTTTTTCTTTTTTTTTTTTTTTTTTTGTTATTGAATGTCCATATAAAATGTTTTATATAAAAATGTTTTGTTGTGATCCAGCTTTTCTGATGGTTTTCTTTTGGTGCTCTATGTGTTTACTGAAATCCATCGGTTGACCTTCCTGAGGCCTGATTTACTGTCAGGTGTGATTGTTGCCAGATCTGTCTTTTTCCAAATCTCTTTTAAGTTACCACAGAATTAAGGAGATAGACAAACTGATTGAGATTGATAATTCCTCTTGTTACTAGCAAATTAGCATTTTGCTAACCTCGTTGAAAATGTATGGTTCTTGTAAACCTAGTCAAGTAACGCAGTAGCATATCTCATGGAGAGGGAAAGTTGGGTGAGGTTGCACAACTGTGATTGGAGCACAAGGCAGAAAAGAGGCGGGACTTAGGAAGGCTCAGTTTAAACCTGACCTGGTCACATACTGTCGCTTTTAGTCTGATTTAAGTGACGTGTCAAGTGATAATTTTCAAGTTTTCATGCAGAAAACAAGAGTCTGAGCAGTGAGACTGAACTAAAACAGGAACCTATGAAGGTAATGCCTGATAGTGACACCTTTGAATTACATATAATTTGATACATTAATTAACAACAGCTTGAAAAGGACATAAGCAGATAATATGAATGTTGAAATATATTATTGGCTTCTCAGGTTAAATTTTATGCTGGTGAAAAATATACATACATCATTCCTAAAAAAAAAAAAATCTTTCACAAATAGGAGGGAATATGTCTAAAAGAGGAGGGATGAGTTGTGGGATCAGGGCTAGAAAAGGCAGAAGAGAAGTGAACATTTAATAGAGATAAACTGAAAAACAATGATTTAAACCTGCTGACAACAGATCAACTGTGATCTGATGGCTCATAAATACACAAATCACATGCAAAATCTGGAGGAACAGTAAATTTGGATCATAAAGCATGTAGCACCTCAATTAGGAATATACATATTATTACATAGATATAGCATATGTTGCCTTTTACATTTTAACACATTTTGGATCTGTTATCAATTTGTTTGTAATGCTTCCCAGAATCCATGTGAACCTAACTCAAGGATTGAGTTTTTTTTTTTTTTTTTTTAGAAGTGGATACGATAGAATTAAGGAAGCCAGCGAGGTCAGAATAGTTGAGGTGAAGACACAGGATTTCTAGACAATTCTGTATTTGGCCAGGTCGCATAGCTTGATGTCCCCAAAAACAATTTCTTGGGAATCTTTAACATTTTAATATTATTTGATTACATATAGGGCTATAGTAAATAAATAATAATAAATAATAATATAATAAATAATAGTCAATGAGGTAATCTTGAAGTTTGAAACCTTCCTCCTCCTCAAATCCCCAATTGGATGATGTAAAGACTCCAGATTAAGTCAAAATATAGACTGTCGACTAACCAAGGTTGTCACACAGCTCCTTAAAACCCTGTTACACAAACAGCTTTGTCTATTCTTACACCCTGGCTTTATGGATTACTCTTCCAAGTCACAGCCTGGACATGTTGTGACCACAATATCATTAAATTCACCCAATTAGTTCACCCTGAAGTCAACACACGTATGCTGTCAATAATCCTGCCTGTCAAGGGGATTTTGCTGATTTTTAATCTGCTCTAATCTGACCTATCTCTGACCTCAGGGGCTTTATCTCAATCAAAAGATCAACAGGATTCAGGATCTTACCAGGAATCTGAATCATGCGTGTGAATCAGCGCAATACAAACATTGACTGATATAATATTGGTGTAGAAAGCAGGAAAGGATGCAGACACACAATTCACAATTCAAAGTGATATTGAGATATATGATTGAGGGTGACAGTCCCTGTTTTATTATCGTATTTCTTTTTTCATTTAGTTTGCCTATTTGAGTTATTCTCTTCTTATTTAATTATCCAAAAGACATAGGATTTACATGTTTCAAGGAAGTTGGATAAGATGGATAAGATATTGCTTTTAAAAAGGACGCAAACAGAAAAAAGGTGAACATTTTTTATATATGATTTTAAAGACAGTAAACAGGTTTTTGTGATATTGTTGTAAGGTAATTTCAAAATAAAAAGAGCGAACTACATCACATATCCATGGTACTTATGCCCCACAATTTCTCCTGCTTTTTTTCCTAGAACTTTTCTACAATTTCCATCACTACAATTTCTGTAACTTTTATCATTAATGTGCAAGTGATTGAAATTCAGGCAACCTTGCCCTGAAAGAAATAATTAGTTTTATATGATTAGATTTGGTAGGGTCACCCATGGCAAACAGGTCCTGGGAGACGGGTCTGACTAAGAGCGGTTCAGAAGCCCCACATGATGAAGAAGACAACAACAAGGCCAGTTACGTCGCCCGGACTGGCGTTACCGGGGCCCCACCCTGGAGCTAGGCCTGGGGTGGGTGCTCGGCAGCGAGCGCCTGGTGGCCGGGCCTTTTCCCACGGGGCCCGGTCGGGCCCAGCCCGAAGAAACGACGTGGGGCCGTCCTCCCGTGGACCCACCACCTGCGGGAGGAGCCATGGGGGGCGGGTGCGGAGAGATTCGGGTGGCAGTCGAAGGCGGGGACCTCGGCGACCGGATCTCCGGACATGGAGACTAGCTCTGGGGACATGGAATGTCACCTCGCTGGGGGGGAAGGAGCCTGAGCTTGTGCGGGAGGTGGAGCGTTACCGGCTAGATATAGTCGGCCTCACCTCCACGCACAGCTTGGGCTCTGGAACCCATCTTCTTGAGAGGGGTTGGACTCTCTATTTCTCTGGCGTTGCCCGCGGGGAGCGGCGGCGAGCTGGTGTGGGCTTGCTCATTGCCCCACAGCTCAGCCACTGCGTGTTGGGGTTCACTCCGGTGAACGAGGGGGTCGCGTCCCTGCGCCTTCGGGTCGGGGACAGGTCTCTCACTGTTGTGTCGGCCTACGGGCCAAACAGCAGTGCAGAGTACCCGGCCTTCTTGGAGTCCCTAGGAGGGGTACTAGATAGTGCGCCATCCGGGGACTCCGTTGTTCTCCTGGGGGATTTCAACGCCCATGTGGGTAACGACAGTGACACTTGGAGGGGCGTGATTGGGAGGAACGGCCTCCCCGATCTGAACCCGAGCGGTGTTTTGTTATTGGACTTCTGTGCTAGTCACAGCTTGTCCATAACGAACACCATGTTCGAGCACAAGGGTGTCCATCGGTGCACATGGCACCAGGACACTCTAGGCCGGAGGTCGATGATCGACTTTGTCATCGTGTCATCTGACCTCCGACCGCGTGTCTTGGACACTCGGGTGAAGAGAGGGGCTGAGCTGTCAACTGATCACCACCTGGTGGTGAGTTGGATCCGCTGGCGGAGGAGGAAGCCGGACGGACCTGGCAGGCCCAAGCGTATTGTGAGGGTCTGCTGGGAACGTCTGGCGGAGCCCTCTGTCAGGGGGGTCTTCAACTCCCACCTCCGGGAGAGTTTCTCCCTGATCCCGGGGGAGGTTGGAGACATGGACTCCGAGTGGGCCATGTTCTCCACCTCTATTGTTGATGCGGCTGCTCGTAGCTGTGGTCGTAAGGTCCGTGGTGCTTGTCGCGGCGGCAATCCCCGAACCCGGTGGTGGACACCGGAAGTAAGGGATGCCGTCAAGCTGAAGAAGGAGTCCTATCGAGCCTTGTTGGCTCGTGGGACTCCTGAGGCAGCTGATGAGTACCGGCGGGCCAAGCGTGCCGCGGCTCGGGCGGTCGCAGAGGCAAAAACTCGGGTTTGGGAGGAGTTCGGGGAGGCCATGGAGGAGGACTATCGGACGGCCTCAAGGAGATTCTGGCAAACCGTCCGGCGCCTCAGGAGGGGAAAGCAGTGCTTCACCAACACTGTTTACAGTGCGAGTGGAGAGCTGCTGACCTCGACTGGGGATGTTGTCGGGCGGTGGAAGGAGTACTTT
This sequence comes from Eupleurogrammus muticus, assembly GCA_036785175.1. NCBI lineage: Eukaryota > Metazoa > Chordata > Actinopteri > Scombriformes > Trichiuridae > Eupleurogrammus > Eupleurogrammus muticus. The sequence continues at coordinate 9,949,488 of JAYKQN010000003.1, forward strand.
GAGGATCTCCTCAATCCCACTGTCACGTCCTCCGAGGAGGAAGCAGAGACTGGGGACCCAGGGGCGGACTCGTCCATCACCCTGGCTGAAGTCACTGAGGTGGTTGGCAAGCTCCTCGGTGGCAAGGCTCCGGGGGTGGATGAGATCCGTCCTGAGTACCTCAAGTCTCTGGATGTTGTGGGACTGTCTTGGCTGACACGTCTCTGCAACATCGCGTGGCGGTCGGGGACAGTACCTGTGGAGTGGCAGACCGGGGTGGTGGTCCCTCTGTATAAGAAGGGGGACCGGAGGGTGTGTTCCAATCACAGGGGAATCACACTCCTCAGCCTTCCCGGTAAGGTCTATTCCAGGGTGCTGGAGAGGAGAATCCGACCGATAGTCGAACCTCGGATTCAGGAGGAGCAGTGTGGTTTTCGTCCCGGTCGTGGAACACTGGACCAGCTCTATACTCTCCATCGGGTCCTCGAGGGCTCATGGGAGTATGCCCAACCAGTCCACATGTGTTTTGTGGATCTGGAGAAGGCATTCGACCGTGTACCTCGTGGTGTCCTTTGGGGGGTGCTCTGGGAGTATGGGGTCCGGGGCTCTTTGCTAAGGGCTGTCCGGTCCCTGTATGACCGGAGCAGGAGCTGTGTTCGCATTGCCGGCAGTAAGTCAGACCTGTTCCCAGTGCATGTTGGACTCCGCCAGGGCTGCCCTTTGTCACCGGTTCTGTTCATTATATTTATGGACAGAATTTCTAGGCGCAGCCAGGGGCCGGAGGGGGCCTGGTTTGGGAACCACAGGATTTCATCTCTGCTGTTTGCAGATGATGTTGTCCTGATGGCTTCTTCGAGCCAGGACCTGCAGCAGGCACTGGGGCGGTTTGCAGCCGAGTGTGAAGCGGCTGGGATGAGAATCAGCTCCTCCAAATCCGAGGCCATGGTTCTCGACCGGAAAAAGGTGGTTTGCTCTCTCCGGGTGGGTGGTGAGTCTCTGCCCCAAGTGGAGGAGTTCAAGTATCTCGGGGTCTTGTTCACGAGTGAGGGAAGGATGGAGCGTGAGATTGACAGGCGGATCGGTGCAGCGTCTGCAGTGATGCGGTCGCTGTATCGGTCCGTTGTGGTGAAGAAGGAGCTGAGCCGGAAGGCGAAGCTCTCGATTTACCGGTCAATCTACGTTCCTACCCTCACCTATGGTCATGAGCTTTGGGTAATGACCGAAAGGATAAGATCGCGTATACAAGTGGCTGAAATGGGCTTCCTCCGCAGAGTGGCCGGGCGCACCCTTAGGGATAGGGTGAGGAGCTCGGTCACACGGGAGGAGCTCGGAGTAGAGCCGCTGCTCCTACACATTGAGAGGAACCAGCTGAGGTGGCTCGGGCATCTGCTCAGGATGCCTCCTGGACGCCTCCCTAGGGAGGTGTTCTGGGCATGTCCCACCGGGAGGAGGCCCCGGGGAAGACCCAGGACACGCTGGAGGGACTATGTCTCTCGGCTGGCCTGGGAACGCCTTGGGGTCCCACCGGAGGAGCTGGAGGACGTGTCCGGGGTGAGGGAAGTCTGGGAGTCCCTGCTTAGACTGCTGCCCCCGCGACCCGGCCCCGGATAAAGCGGAAGACAATGGATGGATGGATGGATGGATGATTAGATTTCTTAACTCAGGATAATATAAGACATAAATTCTGTGTTTATTTAATGTCTTTCATCTTTCCTGACTTCTCTTTCATTGAATAATAACAATTTTTGAGCTAAGTTTGCAGTATAGTTTCAGTCTTTCACCTCAGTGTTTCTCAGTGTGTCACAGTTTCTTTCTTTTACGTAACAGCATTATGCTGAATCAACATGGCATGTCTTCACCAGTTCACCTCAGTTCACACCATGAGAAGAAGGATTATCACGTCTCTTACATCACATCCAGAACTGTGTAAAACATGTATGTATACAGTATGTTGCTCATCATGAAGGATCAAACTGTGTGGATTTTCATAGTAGTGTTGGGTGATGATACAATCACAATAAAAAGTGACTGAACAGAATTATTACTATATACTATTGATGTATAAGTGGTGGACTGTAACAGATACACTCATAGACAGGAAATGTGTTTTATCAGAGTTCATAATGATGCTGTCAGTCAATTTTCCCCTTAAAGTGCCAGTTGTGATGTTGACAGACAGAATCTACCTTCAGCTCCACCTTGTTGTATTTATATCTCGTTGTCCTTGTTCTCATGTATTTGTGGCTGAGCTGCTACAGAAGAGGAAAGAGCACAGTTAGCACATGAAGTCATGACCCAATTAACATCTGAGTGGATTAAGCAGCTCAGACGACTTTAAAAAGGGACGTTGGACAGTGAGAGAAACGCCACAAGAGAGAAACCTCCCAGCTCATCAGGCACTTTGAAGCCTCCACACAAGGTGAGATGGAACTGCTCTTTACTCAGCTCTTCAGCTGCAGTCTGAGGCTCTCACTGCTTCTAGAAGCTCTACTCTACATTCATTCTTCACATTCTCAGCAGGAAGCACAGACAGACGGAGGAATGGACATTTAGTTTTCTGACATCTGTACTGAGAGGATTTCATTCTAGTTTAGAGTAGTTGGTCTTTCTGCTGCTGCTGTTTAACAACGTCTGAAGGTTCCTCAGCTGATGGATTTAGATCAGCTCACAGCAGTTTTGAACATTTTCTAATAATATTGGAAACCTACAGAAGTTTATAGTAAAGTATTCACAGAGATGATGTAGAGATTATTGTTTGTTGGTGGCAGAAAAATGTTTATCTGTAAACAACAAGGCAAAGGTACTACAAGATATAAATGAATAAAACTGGAGAATAAATGTTGCAGAATGGATGAATAGTGTCAAACAAAAGTTGTAATAGTAAGTTAAAGAGTTTGTTAAGTTTAATCTGCTTTCCTCATTCCTCTTTTTGTTCTCCAGCAACTAAACGAAATGGACATCGCTGTCGCAGCTCCCGCCGACAAGAAGGCTCCTCCCAAATTCAAGCAGAGGGCCATGCGCACATTCAAGAGCAAGGCCCCTAAACCAGGCCAGAAGGGGTGAGATGGCTTTAAGAGCACCAGGCTTCTCTGTGTCTCAAACATTTCCTTTCCTCTGTGCGTCTGAACTGATCAGGACTTTGTGTCTTATCCATCAGAATGGGAGACGACATCCCCGGCATGGAGGGTCTTGGCACCGACATCACAGTGATCTGCCCATGGGAAGCCTTCGGGGACATGGAGCTCAGCGACCTGGCCAAATATGGAATTGTGTAGACCTCTAAATCGCTGACTTGTCTTCTCTAGAGAGGAGGCAGACTGTGGTGATTTAGACGTCGTCTTGTCTCATGTCTCGTTTTGTTTGGCCCTTCCATCAGTTCTCCATCCTGCAGTGTCCTGAAATGGTACTTTCCACAGCGGGGAAAAAAAACATCAAATGGAATATGTATATTTATGAAGAGGGTTTGATATCTGTTATTGTGATATCTGGCGCTGTTCTACCTCTCCCCTCCTTTCTCCTCAAAGCTGCTGTCTATTTTGTTTAACTAGCAAATCAGATTTTATTTTTATGTGAAGGTTTATGATGCATTTCAGTTCAATCTTTTTTTTGTCAGTAGAAAAGAACAAAACCACGAACACAATAAATTTTATTTTCCATAGAACATTATCTTGTTGGGTCCTTTATACACCTTGTGTTAATATCTTGTTTTTATTTTTCAACAATGAATTCGGTTCATAATTTCTCAACATAAAAATTGATCATGAAGATTGAGAATTGAGTTTAAAAACAATAATTTCACTAAAAAACAACTTAGATTGGGCTCTCTTAAACATCCTACACAAAATATTCATATTCATCCTACACACAATATTCAACACATCTTCACCAGTTCACCTCAGTCCACACCATGAGAAGAACGATTAAGACATGAATGGTTACATTATTTGTTCATTTAGGAGCCTGATTTGCTGCTGCTAATAGTTTCATCATGTTCCTTAGGTTAAGTTCATGTTCATATCATGAGAGGTAATGATTCATGATTCTTTGCCCTGCTTGCAAATAAAGCTGGATGCAGCGTGGGTGAAGGGGCACGCTGGGTTGAACGTTTCACCTGGAGAAGGAGAGTCCACTGTACAGAGCAGCAAGCAGCACATGAGCTTCATGAGGTCTTTAAAGTCTTTGACTTTCATTAACCCCCAGATATCAGTATCTGCCACTCATATATAATAATGGAGTTTCCTGGTGGTGAGTTTACAGTTTGCAAATGACTGAGTATCATGACAAGTAGGAGAACCTGAAAAAATGGTTTAATCCAAGTTCATAAAAATACAATGTCTTGTTTCAATTGAGTTATACACTAACAACTTATTTTAGTTTGATCTTCACATTCTCCACATCACATGTGGGATCTGATTTGCAGTTGAAAACTAACATAATATAAACTCCCACAAAATCATGAAAAATGAAGAAAAAGAAAAAAAAATGTAGATCATCCAGTTCACCTGATGCCACCTAAAGTGACATTACTGGCTAATGCTATTCATGAGACTTTGTGCAGATCTTATGTGGAGCCAGAAAAGGTTTTAGCCTGCACAACTTTTTTTCACATATCTTGTCATACTCCTCAAGACTCGCATATATTCATATTTTGATAATATTGTTCTCTCTGACACTTGAAGACCAAGTTTAGAACCAGTTTATCAGTCACTGTTGTGGAGGCCAATCACTGCTCTGACAGGTGTTTGACTCTCAGATCGTTTCATTGGTTCATTATCATGTAACATTGATTTATTGATTTTATTTGGTACAAGTGAAAATACAACAAGTAATATAATAACTCATATTTAAATATATTTATAATTACATATCATGCATACACTGGACCCACTCTCCATTCATATACATATTCATATACTGTAAAAATACATATTCACACAATATTTCTGTATTCAATTTTAACTTTTTTATAACAACTACACATTTCAGTCTCCACCCCTCTCATTTCTCTCAATTCTCTCTTTCTGCATGGAGTCATACTTGGATCCATTATGAAAACATGGTGGCATCCCTAAATACTGGCTCGATGAGCAGTTTATTATATGTTATGGTTTGTGTAATTAAATGCATAAATGTGTTTTGTGTGTGTTTTATTAACATTCTACAACAGTGTCTGTCACCTGTCTCGATGTGGATAATAATTTACAAAATGTTTGCTGCCTAAGACTTCTTGGTTTTATCAAAATGACCTAAAAACAAACTTATAGGGGCTACATGTACATAACATTCAGAAGTTTATTCTAAATGCTGACACCAAACACTCATATGTATAAATAATACGATTTATATGATACGAATTATTTTAGTCATTTTTTGTAATTTGTTGTGCTCAGAGTAAAGAATGAAACTTTTATTATCAATTTTGATGCTAATATTTGTTTTAGACAACACATAACTCTCAGTTGTAGTCCAGAGATGCATTGACAATGATAATAAAATGAACGGGATATGGATTCACTTTCATTAAAACACGGATGTTGGATTTAAATCGGGTATCATGGCAACAGAACGGTGACGTCACTGATCAGATGTGATTTATAGAGCTGCGACCTTTAAACTTTCCCCTTTTGCTTCTGGTTTTCGACACGAGTTGCAAAAGACCCGCCTGCTGCAGAGCTAGCTTAATAAGCGACCCCACCTGCATTAGCCTTTCCCGGATTGGACATCGGACATCGCCTGGATCATCGACTACCTGGACTCCTGACCAGCTAAAAACATCTTTAGGTAACTTATTCTTTTACATTTACCGTTTTACATTTATAGTATGTTTCAGTATTAATAAAGTCTAATTATATTTAGTGACCGACCACAGTGCCAAGAGACCCAGATGGACGCCCCTGGACCCCCTGGACCTCCTAGACCTCCTAGACCTCCTGGACCACCCCTGGCCCGGGTCTGGTCCTTCAACAGTAAGAAATTTATTTTAATATGTTAAATCAGTATATTTCAGTAACAAGAAGATGGTTCGTGTAAACTGCTGAATTTAGACAATAAAGTTAGTCCACTGTTAGAAACTGATTAATTAATTAATTATCTGGATAAATGTGAGCTTTTTCTGGTAAATGTTTTTTTAATTCGACGCAGTGGCGTGAAAACAGTGTTGTTTTCTCATTAAAATTATTATATTTTCTTCGAACATTTTGTTAAAAAGTGTATTTGTAAACAATTGCGCTGAAGCCATTTTTAAATTACGCCGAAAAGTTATTTTTTATGTCACCATGGAGACGAGGAGCGTTCGGGCGCAGCCGGTGACGTCAGCGCGTCAGTACGTGCAGGGCTGCGTTTCCCTGCTGTTTAATAAACAGAACATAGAATGTTTTTATGAAACTAAGGAAATAACCACAAGGGGATTTATTTTTTTTGTTTGGCTATAGACGTAGCTTGTTCCTTTTTGAAATGTTGTATTTCAAATAAAATAAAATAATTAAATTTAGGGATTTTAAATTACATATATCCAACACTTATATTTTTAGATTCCTTTTTGATAACAAATGATGACAAAAGTACCTTTCATAAAATTGAACCTGCCACCCATAACCCATTAATTTTATGATTGCTCATACAGTAGTCACTTTGGGGAAAACTGAGTTAATGTAAAACAGGAAATAAAATTAATATTGAAGGAAAACAATATTATTACTATCATTATTACTTGTTTTTACCCACTCTGGGTTTGGTACCTGGGTTTAATGCATTGGTCCCAGAACTGAAGAAGCCTCTTGCAAGAGAGGTGAAACGTCTACAGACTCACTGAGATGTCCAGTTGCTATTTTTTTTTTACGATTTAACAAGAAAAAGAAATGTTTTATGATACATCGAATAATAACTGAATTCTGACGTTTTTATACCATTTTCTCTCCACAGATGGTGCGATTTGGGGCTTTGTCTTCCTGGAGCCCGGTCTTCTTCCTCTTCCTCGTTTCTTTCTTCTTCCTTTTCCTCCTTATCTCCTTGTTCCTGCTCCTCTCCACCCTGGATTTCGTCCTCCTTCTCCTTCTCCTCCCCCTTCTCCTTCTCCTCCTCCTTCTCCTTCTCCTCCTCCTTCTCCCCCTCATGAACTAATTGATTTTCTTCCAGAGTGTGCTCCACCACGTGGCCCGGAGTATCTTCTTCCCCCTCCTCCTTCTCCTCCTCCTCCTTCTCCTCCTCCTCGCCATCCCTCTCCTCCTCCTTTTCTTGACCTTCGTCGTCTCCCTCGTCCTATCCGCATCCCTTCTCCTTTTCCTTCCCCTCCTCATCCTTCTCCTTCTCCTCCTCCTTCTCCTTCTCCTCCTCCTTCTCCGTCTCCTCCTCCATCTCCTCTTCCTCCTCCTGACTCTCCTTGTCCTCCTTCTTCTCCTCCTCCTGAGTCTCCTTCTACTTCTAACGACACATGTCAGTCTTGTCGTTTCAGGAAGCGGAGGAGGAGCGGGGAGGACAGCGACGGCGAGGAGGGTCCCCCGAAGCGGCCGAAGAGGAGCTGAAGAACAGAGAGGAGGAGTCACTCTTTTCTTTGACTTTGTTTAAAAATTGTGATAGCTTTTAACTTTTATGGTTTTAAAATGTTTTAAATTGTCGTATAGTTTTCTATTGTTTCAGCTAAATGTATCTTTAATAATTGTTTCTTGTACGTTTTAAGGTTTTTAATTGTTTTATATCGTTTAATATATAGTTTTTATAGTGATTTAAGATGATTTATATTTATTACCTTTATATTGTTAAAATGGTATGTTTTAAGGTTTTTAATTGTTTTATATTGTTTATTATATAGCTTTTATAGTGAGTTAAGATGATTTATATTTATCACCTTTATATTGTATCAACTCTTAAGGTTAAGGTTTTAAATTGTTTTATATTGTTTTGTGTATAGTTTTATACTTATTGTATGGTTTAAGGTTTTAAATTGTTTTATATTGTTTGTTTCCATGTATTGTTTTTATGTGCACACATCATCTATTGCACGCCTGTCCGTCCTGGAAGAGGGATCCCTCCTCTGTAGCTCTTCCCAAGGGTTCTTCCATTTTTTTTTCTCCCCGTTAAAGGGTTTTTTTTGGGAGTTTTCCCTTGTTCGATGTGAGGGTCTAAGGACAGGGGATGATGTGTTGCTTTTGTACAAACTTTAAAGCCCACTCGGGGCAAATCTGCAATTAGTGATTCTGGACTCTACAAATAAATTAGATTGAATTGGAATTGAATTGAATTTGTCCTTGATCATTTTATATTGTTTTAACTGTTATCTTGGATATTGTTTTAAGTTGTATCTTTTATATTTTTAATTGTTTCATTACATTAAAGGAGGATGCCAGGAAACAAGGAAGAGGCATGCCGCTGAGTTTCCTTCCCTCCATATATAAAACACACTTAACTTCTTAATACTTTACAGTTTTCCATTGAAAACTATTCAAGAATAAACATGTTAAATAATCTAAAACTGTAAAAGATTAAACAAGTTAAAACTATTTTAATAAAAAGATTAACAAGTTAATTAAATTCAAAACCATAACAATTAAAACTAGATCAGATTATTGATGGTAAAACTGGATATTGTTTTAAGGTTTATATTTACATTGTTTAATAAGTTTCATCTTTTATAGTTTTACATTGTTTTAACAGGATTTATTCTTGATAATTTGACAACGATGATTGAAAGGCTTTTACAAAATGCTACACTCATTATTCTGTTAATAATAATCCTGATCCTGATCCCTGACCCTTCTTATGTGACATTTTGGCCCCTACTATAAAACTGACATTAAAGGAGGATGCCAGAAAACAAGGAAGAGGCATGCTGCTGACTTTCTTTCCCTCCATAAACAAGAAAAAACGTGTTTAATCTTTTACAGTTTTCTATTGATTTAATTCGATTTATCCTTAATAAATTGATAGTTTTAACTTTTATATTTTTTTCTTGGATATTGTTTTAAGTCCTATCCTTTAAGATTTTGAATTTAAGTATTGAAACATTGAATTAATGTAATGTTTCATTACATTAAAGGAGAATGCCAGGAAACAAGGAAGAGGCATGCCGCTGTATGAATGAATAAATACTCAATGTTTATAACCTTTATTATATTAATCCAATATATTTTCAAACCCACTCATTTACTTTCATACTTAAATATTACATTAACTACAATCTACCTACTTTTAGAAGACAAACACACAGCAACGTAAATACATAAATACCCACCTCAGTAACTTGTATACCGTTAGTCCCCAACTTCATTCATAGATTTTATCCTGCAAATGATTATCCTCTTAAACCAAAAAAAAAGATCTGCGTTAACTGCTTTGTTCATTTTGTGAAATGTAGCCACTGTAAATTTGACCTTAATTTGGTTTAATTTAGTTTGGTTTAAATAAAGAGTTTTTGTTAATAACATGACGTTTCTCTTTTTTTGGACAAACTATAATGAACATGTTTCAAGTTAGAGCCTGAGATGAAGCCATGATGAGCAAACATTTGATGTAACAATGAAATCCCAGAGGACGTCAACATGAGTTGTTCATTTAGGAGCTTGATTTGCTGCTGTTATTTGTTTCACCATGTTCCATATGAGAAGAAGGATTAAGAGATGAATGGTTCCGTTATTTACCACTAAGGGATCCATCACCTGTACAGAGCTCAGCTCACGTCTCTTACATCACATGCTCTGTTTACCATCTTTTACTGGGAGATTACACCTGTTTTTATGTTTTACACACTATCAGTCCTTCAAACCAATGTGTGAACACAGGTTTTGAGGTTTCTGAACATTGACACCAGATAAGCGGAAAACCTTTAACTGCAATCTTCTTTTTATCTCAATGGTGATTTTTTTTTCCTCTTGCAGTTTTGTGTTCATGTCATGTACCTTTAAAATATTAAATCGTTTGATGATCTTTTTTATGTTCAAAGATTTTCTCTTTAAAGGTTTTGCCTCTGTAAAAAAAAAGATGTCTGTTGAATGTCTGCTGATAACGTTCTGATCAGTTCAGACGCACAGAGGAAAGGGAATGTTTGAGACACAGAGAAGCCTGGTGCTCTTAAAGCCATCTCACCCCTTCTGGCCTGGTTTAGGGGCCTTGCTCTTGAATGTGCGCATGGCCCTCTGCTTGAATTTGGGAGGAGCCTTCTTGTCGGCGGGAGCTGCGACAGCGATGTCCATTTCGTTTAGTTGCTGGAGAACAAAAAGAGGAATGAGTAAAGCAGATTAAATTCAACACACCCCTAAACATTTATACTGTAGTTTTATTTATTTATTCATATTATGTAGTATCTTTGCCTTGTTGTTTACAGATAATCATTTTTCTGCCATCAACAAACAATAATCTCTGTGAATCGTCTGTATATATATATATATATATATATATATATATATATATATATATATATATATATATGTATATACCATTACCATACATGAAGAACTATTTCTTACCTGTTCTCCTTTTTTTGTTTTATTAACATTCTCCAACAGTGTCTGTCACCTGTCTCGACATGGATAATAATTTACAAAATATTTGCTGCCTAAGTCTTCTTGGTTTTATCAAAAATGGCCTAAACAAATTTATAGGGGCTACATGACATCGCCTGGATCACCTGACCTTCACCTGGATTATCGATCACCTGGACTCCTGACCACCTAGAAAACATCTGTCGGTAACTTATTCTTATCATTTATCTTTTACATTGTGTTATGCTCTATCTACGCCACTAGGGGCACCCTACGCGGGCATTAAGTTGGCACACAGTTGAAGGAGGGGAGAAGAAGTGAACCGGAGCCGTTACCTGTCACGTACGACTTGCCTGTAAATATTATGTTTATGCTGTGATTTTAAGTAAAGAAAATTCATTCTACTAACTACTCCACTTGAAAACAATCATACACAACAATTGGCGACGAGGTTTTACTACTGCTTCATGAGAAGATGCCTTTTTGCGTCGACGCCGTTCCCGCCATGTCCGGGTGAGCCACCGATTCCAATGATCACTTGGGGAACAATGTTCCAGAAATACTTGCTAATAGTGGATGCTACGGGGACAAATGGCCGGAGGAGAGGAAAAGGGCTTTATTGTTACACTGTCTGGGAGCTGAGGGCCAGAGACTCTTTTACACCCTACCGGATCAAGGTACCATTATGGATCAGCCCTAAGGCGTTACAGGCACACTTTAATCCAAAAAGAAATACAGTAGCTGAACGCCATTTTTTAGGAGGCGGGCACAGGTCCCTCATGAAAGTGCGCTTAGAGAGCTAGCTGCTACACGTGAATTCTGGGACATTAAGACGAAATGCTGCAAGACCAACTGGTCGAGCATGTCGCCAGTCAATACATAAGAGAACGCTTCCTGCTGGAGAGTAAATTGACGCTGGCGAATGCTACCTCCATCGCAACGCAAAGTAAAGCCACCGTCAGCCAGGCTAAAACGTTCACCGGTGCTGCTGCGGCCCCCGTGCACACTGTGCACAAGTTCGCTGAGGGCAAGAAGCGTTCCCGCCATCATCGCTAGATGAAACCCACTGCTTCTCCTTCTGCTGCTACCGCTGCCCCATCCTCGCGTTCATGTTACCGCTGTGATATTGACAAGCATCTGGCTTGAACGGACACTTTGCTCGTGTATAGTTCTGCTCAGACATGCCATGTTAACGAGGTAGATATACCTGAAGTTCGGATACTTTACTGTGCTTCACCTACGATGTCATCTACAGACTGGTCTTAGAAAACCACACTGCAGACTGCTTGTCTCACATTCCGCTTCCTGCCGTCGATGATGGCTGCATTAACTCTGAACCTGAGTTTGTTGCCATGCTGTCCACTACAATGACTGCTGTGTCACCCTCTGACTTTGCCACTGTCTCTGCTGCTTGCCCAGAACTTGCTGCCCTGCGTTCTCAGTCCAATCAAGGCTGGCCGCGCACTCCCCCTGCACTATCTGACACTGTTCGCTCTTACTTTCTTTTTTATGTGCACACATCCAACTTTTCCTATTGTATTGTTTTTATGTGCACACATTATCTATTGTTGTCTGTCTATTGCATTATTTTTCAATTGTTTGTATAGTTTTACAGTGATTTGAGATGATTTATATTAGCTTTACCTTTTTATATTTATTACCTTTTGTATGCTTTAAGGTTTTAAATAGTTTAAAATTGTTTAATGTATAGTTTTATAGTGATTGAACATGATTTTTATTTCTGTTATTATGTTTGTTTTTATGTGCACACATCTATTGCACGCCTGTCCGTCCTGGAAGAGGGATCCCTCCTCCGTAGCTCTTTCCAAGGGTTCTTATGTTTCTTTTTTTTTCAAGTTTTACCTTGTTCGATGTGAGGGTCTAAGGACAGGGGATGATGTGTTGCTTTTGTACAAACTTTAAAGCCCACTCGGGGCAAATCTGCAATTAGTGATTCTGGACTCTACAAATAAATTAGATTGAATTGAAGTTCAATCAAGGCTGGCCGTGCATTCCCCCTGCACTATCTGACACTGTTCGCTCTTACTTACTGACTGACTACATGTTCAGAAGCACTATCCTTGTTGCTCCACTGTCCATTCTAGGTTAACTTGGCCCACGTGGGTCATCAAGGAATAGTCAGGACGAAGCAGAGACTACGTGACCTCTACTGGGGGCCCAGTATGGATGAGCAAGTCAACCGCCAAGTCCAAGTCTGCCAGTTGTGCTAGTCAAGCGATAAAACAGCCATGCCTGCAGCTGCTCCACTACAGCAACAGTGCCGTTTCCGTCTCAGCCATAGGAGAAGTGGGCTATGGACATTGTCGGGCCGATGGAAGTTGTGCATTGCGACTGCAGGTATGCCATCACATTGACTGATTATCATAGTAAATGGCCACAGGTGGCTTTCACTGCTGCCGTTACATCAGAGAATGTAATTTCATTCCTTACGTCAGTCTTCAGCAGATATGGCAACCCTCATAGCCTAGTGACAGGCAACGGTGCCCAGTTTACATCATCCTAGTTTGCGGATTGCCTTCAGCCCAGAGACATTCAGCACATACGAACGTCTGTCTACCACCCTGCAAACAGTGCTATCGAGGCGTGTGCTGAAAAGGTTGCATCCAGTCTGCCGTTCTGGAGAGAAGCCCTGGAAAAAGACTGTCAATGACTTTCTCCAAGTCTACCACGCCACTCCCCACTCCTCGTCGTCCTCCTCCCACTCCTCCTGAACAAATTGCAGACTTTCTTCCAGAGTGTGCTCCTCCTCGTGGCCCAGAGTATCTTCTTCCCCCTCCTCCTTCTCCTGCTCCTTGTGGTCCCACTCCTCCTCCTCTTCCTGACATTCTTCGTCTCCCTCCTCCTCTTTGCATCCCTTCTCGTCTTCAATCTCCTCCCCAATCTCCTCCTCCTCCTGAACTGATTCCTGACTTTCTTCCAGATTGTGCTCCTCTTCGTGGTCCCGAGTATCTTGGTCCTCCTTCTTCTTCTCCTCCTTGTGGACGCACTCCTCCTCTTCTTGACATTCTTCGTCTCCCTCCTGCTCTTTGCATCCCTTCTCCTTCTCCTCCTCCTCCTCATGGTCGCAGTCCACTTCTTGACATTTTCTTCTCCCTCCTCCTGGTCGCATCCCTCCTCCTCCTCCCCTCCATCTCCTCGTCCTGAGTGTCCTCCTCAGTCTCCTAACGACACGTGTCAGTCTTGTTTCAGGAAGCGGGGAAGACAGCGACGGTGAGGAGGCTGCTCCAAAGTGGCTAAAGAACACAAAGGAGGACTCACTCTTTAGTTTGAACTTGTTTTATCTTTTAAATGTGATAGTGATTAACGTTTGTTGGTTTTAAATTGTTTAATCTTTTAGTTTTCTATTCTATTAGCATAATTTATCCTTAATAATTTTATATTGTTCCAACTTGTTTTAAATTGTTTAATGTATAGTGTTATACTTATTGAATATGATTTATATAGAATAGAATAGATAAACTTTATTGATCCCACAACGGGGAAATTTGTGTGTTACTGCAGCGTTACAGATAAAGAAAGAGTAAAATAAAGTTGAAGAAGATAAAAAAAAAAAAAAAAAAAAAACACAACACAATGTACAAATTCGCAGAATTTGTTAATCCGCATACACAGTATGCAATATCGACAGAATGGAGAGAAAATGCTAATAAATAGTAAGAAAAATATTATATATTATATTTCTGTTTTGTTTGATGTAATATCCAACTTTTCCTATTGTATTGTTTTTATGTGCACACATTATCTATTGTTGTCGGTCTATTGCATTGTTTTTAAATTGTTTGTACAGTTTTACAGTGATTTGCGGTGATTTATATTACCTTTACCTTTTGTATGCTTTAAGGTTTTAAATAGTTTAAAATTGTTTAATGTATAGTTTTATAGTGATTGAACATGATTTATATTTCTGTTATTATGCTTGTTTTTATGTGCACACATCATCTATTGCACGCCTGTCCGTCCTGGAAGAGGGATCCCTCCTCTGTAGCTCTTCCCAAGGGTTCTTCCGTTTTCTTTTTTCTCCCCGTTAAAGGGTTTTTTTTTTGGGAGTTTTCCCTCGTTCGATGTGAGGGTCTAAGGACAGGGGATGATGTGTTGCTTTTGTACAAACTTTAAAGCCCACTCGGGGCAAATCTGCAATTAGTGATTCTGGACTCTACAAATAAATTAGACTGAATTGGAATTGAATTGAATTTGTCCTTGATCATTTTATATTGTTTTACCTGTTATCTTGGATATTGTTTTAAGTTTTATCTTTTATATTTTTAATTGTTTCATTACATTAAAGGAGGATGCCAGGAAACAAGGAAGAGGCATGCCGCTGAGTTTCCTTCCCTCCATAAATAAGAAAAAACGTGTTTAATCTTTTACAGTTTTCTATTGATTTAATTCGATTTATCCTTAATAATTTGATAGTTTTAACTTTTATCTTTTTTTCTTGGATATTGTTTTAAGTCTTATCCTTTAAGATTTTGAATTAATTGTATTGAAACATTGAATTAATGTAATGTTACCTTTACTTTACAGTTTTCCATTGAAAACTATGCAAGATTAAGCATGTTAAATAATCTAAAACTGTAAAAGATTAAACAAGTTAAAACTATTTTAATAAAAAAGATTAACAAGTTCATTAAATTCAAAACCATAACAATTAAAACTAGATCAGATTATTGATGGTAAAACTGGATATTGTTTTAAGGTTTATATTTTACATTGTTTAATATGTTTCATCTTTTATAGTTTTACATTGTTTTAACTGGATTTATTCTTGATAATTTGACAACGATGATTGAAAGGCTTTTACAAAATGCTACACTCATACTGTTAATAATAATCCTGATCCTGATCCCTGACCCTTCTTATGTGACATTTTGGCCCCTACTATAAAACTGACATTAAAGGAGGATGCCAGGAAACAAGGAAGAGGCATGCTGCTGACTTTCTTTCCCTCCATAAAAAAGAAAAAACGTGTTTAATCTTTTACAGTTTTCTATTGATTTAATTCGATTTATCCTTAATAATTTGATAGTTTTAACTTTTATCTTTTTTTCTTGGATATTGTTTTAAGTCCTATCCTTTAAGATTTTGAATTAATTGTATTGAAACATTGAATTAATGTAATGTATTATTACATTAAAGGAGGATGACAGGAAACAAGGAAGAGGCATGCCGCTGTGTGAATGAATAAATACTCAATGTTTATAACCTTTATTATATTAATCCAATATATTTTCAAACCCACTCATTTACTTTCATACTTAAATATTACATTAACTACAATCTACCTACATTTAGAAGACAAACACACACCAACGTAAATACATAAATACCCACCTCAGTAACTTGTATACCGTTAGTCCCCAACTTCATACATAGATCTATCCTGCAAATAATTATCTTGTCAAACCATAATGATCAAACTATAATGAACATGTTACAAGTTGGAGCCTGAGATGAAGCCATGATGAGCAAACATTTGATGTAACAATGAAATCCCAGAGGACGTCAACATGAGTTGTTCATTTAGGAGCTTGATTCGCTGCTGTTATTTGTTTCACCATGTTCCATATGAGAAGAAGGATTAAGAGATGAATGGTTCCGTTATTTACCACTAAGGGATCCATCACCTGTACAGAGCTCAGCTCACGTCTCTTACATCACATGCTCTGTTTACCATCTTTTACTGGGAGATTACACCTGTTTTTATGTTTTACACACTATCAGTCCTTCAAACCAATGTGTGAACACAGGTTTTGAGGTTTCTGAACATTGACACCAGATAAGCGGAAAACCTTTAACTGCAATTTTCTTTTTATCTCAATGGTGATTTTTTTTCCTCTTGCAGTTTTGTGTTCATGTCATGTACCTTTAAAATATTAAATCGTTTGATGATCTTTTTTATGTTCAAAGATTTTCTCTTTAAAGGTATTGCCTCTGTAAAAAAAAGATGTCTGTTGAATGTCTGCTGATAATTTGATGTTAATTAAAACAAAGATGGCTGTTTTTAACTACCTGAGCTTTCTGTGTAAATATCAGGAAATCAAACAAAGACATGATGTTCTATTGAAAATAATCAAATTTATTGTGTTAATTGAATTGTTCCTTCCAACGGATAAAATACACAGGGCTGATCTGCATCATAGATTTTCACAGAAAAAAAGGATTCTTTGACATCAAAATAAACATCTTTTGGGGGAAAGGGGGAGGTAGAGTGTGAAGAAAAGTGTTGGAAACACAGGAGCAAATGGATCAGTGAAACCAGAGAAATCAACAGAAGTTGCCTCGTCTCTGGAGAAGACACGTCGTAGATTTCCAGCTGCTTCATCCACACTGAGAACACGTGAGGGACAACAGTGACAATAGAGGTAAAGGCAGAGGAAAAAGGTCTACACAATTCCATATTTGGCCAGGTCGCTGAGCTCCATGTCCCCGAAGGCTTCCCATGGGCAGATCACTGTGATGTCGGTGCCAAGACCCTCCATGCCGGGGATGTCGTCTCCCATTCTGATGGATAAGACACAAAGTCCTGATCAGTTCAGACGCACAGAGGAAAGGAAATGTTTGAGACACAGAGAAGCCTGGTGCTCTTAAAGCCATCTCACCCCTTCTGGCCTGGTTTAGGGGCCTTGCTCTTGAATGTGCGCATGGCCCTCTGCTTGAATTTGGGAGGAGCCTTCTTGTCGGCGGGAGCTGCGACAGCGATGTCCATTTCGTTTAGTTGCTGGAGAACAAAAAGAGGAATGAGGAAAGCAGATTAAACTTAACAAACTCTTTAACTTACTATTACAACTTTTGTTTGACACTATTCATCCATTCTGCAACATTTATTCTCCAGTTTTATTCATTTATATCCTGTAGCATCTTTGCCTTGTTGTTTACAGATAAACATTTTTCTGCCACCAACAAACAATAATCTCTACATCATCTCTGTGAATACTTTACTATAAACTTCTGTAGGTTTCCAATATTATTAGAAAATGCAAAGTTCAAAACTGCTGTGAGCTGATCTAAATCCATCAGCTGAGGAACCTTCAGACGTTGTTAAACAGCAGCAGCAGAAAGACCAACTACTCTAAACTAGAATGAAATCCTCTCAGTACAGATGTCAGAAAACTAAATGTCCATTCCTCCGTCTGTCTGTCCTTCCTGCTGAGAATGTGAAGAATGTGAATGTAGAGTAGAGCTTCTAGAAGCAGTGAGAGCCTCAGACTGCAGCTGAAGAGCTGAGTAAAGAGCAGTTCCATCTCACCTTGTGTGGAGGCTTCAAAGTGCCTGATGAGCTGGGAGGTTTCTCTCTTGTGGCGTTTCTCTCACTGTCCAACGTCCCTTTTTAAAGTCGTCTGAGCTGCTTAATCCACTCAGATGTTAATTGGGTCATGACTTCATGTGCTAACTGTGCTCTTTCCTCTTCTGTAGCAGCTCAGCCACAAATACATGAGAACAAGGACAACGAGATAGAAATACAACAAGGTGGAGCTGAAGGTAGATTCTGTCTGAAAAAAATATTACTGATCATCTTCTCTTTTACCTATGAAATGATTTATTAACATTGGTGAAACAAGCAAAGCAAAAGGGAAGTGTGTAGTGAGGAGTCCATCTATCTGCATATCATTACCATACATGAAGAACTATTACTTACCTGTTCTGTGCACCTGTTTGTGCAGATCTTATGTGGAGCCAGAAAAGGTTTTAGCACAACTCTTTTTTCACATATCTTTTTATACTCCTTAAGACTTGTATATATTCATATTTTGATAATATTGTTCTCTCTAACACTTGAAGACCAAGTTTAGAACCAGTTTATCAGTCACTGTTGTAGAGGCCGATCACTGCTCAGACAGGTGTTTGATTCTCAGATCGTTTCACTGGTTCATTATTGTGTAACATTGATTGATTGATTTTATTTGGTACATGTAAAAATACAATACAAAAAGAGAAAAAGAGGAAAAAAAATAAGAATTTCACTCAAAACCTTCATTTTCATGTGCAATAAGGAGTAAAAAGAAGTGTGTGCTCATTAAATCAATTATTATCTGTGAGATAACTCATATTTAAATATATTAATAATTACATATACATACACTGGACCCACTCTCCATCCATATACATATTCATATACTGTAAAAATACATATTCACACAATATTTCTGTATTCAATTTTAACTTTTTTTTAACAACTGAACATTTCAGTCTCCACCCCTCTCATTTCTCTCAATTCTCTCTTTCTGCATAGAGTCATACTTGGATCCATTATGAAAACATGGTGGCATCCGTAAATACTGGCTCGATGAGCAGTTTATTATATGTTATGGTTTGTGTAATTAAATGCATAAATGTGTTTTGTGTGTGTTTTATTAACATTCTACAACAGTTTCTGTCACCTGTCTCGATGTGGATAATAATTTACAAAATATTTGCTGCCTAAGACTTCTTGCTTTCGTCAAAATGACCTAAAAACAAACTTATAGGGGCTACATGTACATAACATTCAGAAGTTTATTCTAAATGCTGACACCAAACACTCATATGTATAAATAATACGATTTATATGATACAAATTATTTTCGTCATTTTTTGTATTTTTTGTGCTCAGAGTAAAGAATGAAACTTTAATTATCAATTTTGATGCTAATATCTGTTTTAGACAACACATAACTCTCAGTTGTAGTCCAGATATGCATTGACAATGATAATAAAATGAACGGGATATGGATTCACTTTCATTAAAACATGGATGTTGGATTTAAATCGGGTATCATGGCAACAGAACGGTGACGTCACTGATCAGATGTGATTTATAGAGCTGCGACCTTTAAACTTTCCCCTTTTGCTTCTGGTTTTCGACACGAGTTGCAAAAGACCCGCCTGCTGCAGAGCTAGCTTAATAAGCGACCCCACCTGCATTAGCCTTTCCCGGATTGGACATCGGACATCGCCTGGATTATCGACTACCTGGACTCCTGACCAGCTAGAAACATCTTTAGGTAACTTATTCTTTTACATTTACCGTTTTACATTTATAGTATGTTTCAGTATTAATAAAGTCTAATTATATTTGTATTTATATTTAGTGACCGCCCACAGTGCCAAGAGACCCAGATGGACGCCCCTGGACCCCCTGGACCTCCTAGACCTCCTAGACCTCCTGGACCACCCCTGGCCCGGGTCTGGTCCTTCAACAGTAAGACATTTATTTTAATATGTTAAATCAGTATATTTCAGTAACAAGAAGATGGTTCGTGTAAACTGCTGAATTTAGACAATAAAGTTAGTCCACTGTTAGAAACTGATTAATTAACTAATTATCTGGATAAATGTGAGCTTTTTCTGGTAAATGTTTTTTAATTCGACGCAGTGATGTGAAAACAGTGTTGTTTTCTCATTAAAATTATTATATTTTCGTCGACCATTTTGTTAAAAAAGTGTATTAGTAAACAATTGCGCTGAAGCCATTTTTAAATTACGCCGAAAAGTTATTTTTTATGTCACCATGGAGACGAGGAGCGTTCGGGCGCAGCCGGTGACGTCAGCGCGTCAGAACGTGCAGGGCTGCGTTTCCCTGCTGTTTAATAAACAGAACATAGAATGTTTTTATGAAACTAAGGAAATAACCACAAGGGGATTTATTTTTTTTGTTTGGCTATAGACTTAGCTTGTTCCTTTTTGAAATGTTGTATTTCAAATAAAATAAAATAATTAAATTTAGGGATTTTAAATTACATATATCCAACACTTATATTTTTAGATTCCTTTTTGATAACAAATGATGACAAAAGTACCTTTCATAAAATTGAACCTGCCACCCATAACCCATTAATTTTATGATTGCTCATACAGTAGTCACTTTGGGGAAAACTGAGATAATGTAAAACAGGAAATAAAATTAATATTGAAGGAAAACAATATTATTACTATCATTATTACTTGTTTTTACCCACTCTGGGTTTGGTACCTGGGTTTAATGCATTGGTCCCAGAACTGAAGAAGCCTCTTGCAAGAGAGGTGAAACGTCTACAGACTCACTGAGATGTCCAGTTGCTATTTTTTTTTTACGATTTAACAAGAAAAAGAAATGTTTTATGATACATCGAATAATAACTGAATTCTGACGTTTTTATACCATTTTCTCTCCACAGATGGTGCGATTTGGGGCTTTGTCTTCCTGGAGCCCGGTCTTCTTCCTCTTCCTCGTTTCTTTCTTCTTCCTTTTCCTCCTTATCTCCTTGTTCCTGCTCCTCTCCACCCTGGATTTCGTCCTCCTTCTCCTTCTCCTCCCCCTTCTCCTTCTCCTCCTCCTTCTCCTCCTCATGAACTAATTGATTTTCTTCCAGAGTGTGCTCCACCACGTGGCCCGGAGTATCTTCTCCCCCCTCCTCCTTCTCCTCCTCCTCCTTCTCCTCCTCCTCGTCACCCCTCTCCTCCTCCTTTTCTTGACCTTCGTCGTCTCCCTCGTCCTATCCGCATCCCTTCTCCTTTTCCTTCCCCTCCTCATCCTTCTCCTTCTCCTCCTCCTTCTCCTTCTCCTCCTCCATCTCCTCTTCCTCCTGACTCTCCTTCTCCTCCTTCTTCTCCTCCTCCTGAGTCTCCTTCTTCTTCTAACGACACATGTCAGTCTTGTTGTTTCAGGAAGCGGAGGAGGAGCGGGGAGGACAGCGACGGCGAGGAGGGTCCCCCGAAGCGGCCGAAGAGGAGCTGAAGAACAGAGAGGAGGAGTCACTCTTTTCTTTGACTTTGTTTAAAAATTGTGATAGCTTTTAACTTTTATGGTTTTAAAATGTTTTAAATTGTCGTATAGTTTTCTATTGTTTCAGCTAAATGTATCTTTAATAATTGTTTCTTGTATGTTTTAAGGTTTTTAGTTGTTTTATATTGTTTAATATATAGTTTTTATAGTGATTTAAGATGATTTATATTTATTACCTTTATAGTGTTAAAATTGTATGTTTTAAGGTTCTTAATTGTTTTATATTGTTTATTATATAGCTTTTATAGTGAGTTAAGATGATTTATATTTATCACCTTTATATTGTATCAACTCTTAAGGTTAAGGTTTTAAATTGTTTTATATTGTTTTGTGTATAGTTTTATACTTATTGTATGGTTTAAGGTTTTAAATTGCTGTTATTGTGTTTGTTTCGATGTATTGTTTTTATGTGCACACATCATCTATTGCACGCCTGTCCGTCCTGGAAGAGGGATCCCTCCTCTGTAGCTCTTCCCAAGGGTTCTTCCGGTTTTTTTTTCTCCCCGTTAAAGGGTTTTTTTTTGGGAGTTTTCCCTTGTTCGATGTGAGGGTCTAAGGACAGGGGATGATGTGTTGCTTTTGTACAAACTTTAAAGCCCACTCGGGGCAAATCTGCAATTAGTGATTCTGGACTCTACAAATAAATTAGACTGAATTGGAATTGAATTGAATTTGTCCTTGATCATTTTATATTGTTTTAACTGCTATCTTGGATATTGTTTTAAGTTTTATCTTTTATATTTTTAATTGTTTTATTACATTAAAGGAGGATGCCAGGAAACAAGGAAGAGGCATGCCGCTGAGTTTCCTTCCCTCCATATATAAAACACACTTAACTTCTTAATACTTTACAGTTTTCCATTGAAAACTATTCAAGAGTAAACATGTTAAATAATCTAAAACTGTAAAAGATTAAACAAGTTAAAACTATTTTTAATAAAAAAGATTAACAAGTTAATTAAATTCAAAACCATAACAATTAAAACTAGATCAGATTATTGATGGTAAAACTGGATATTGTTTTAAGGTTTATATTTACATTGTTTAATATGTTTCATCTTTTATAGTTTTACATTGTTTTAACTGGATTTATTCTTGATAATTTGACAACGATGATTGAAAGGCTTTCACAAAATGCTACACTGTTAATAATAATCCTGATCCTGATCCCTGACCCTTCTTATGTGACATTTTGGCCCCTACTGTAAAACTGACATTAAAGGAGGATGCCAGGAAACAAGGAAGAGGCATGCTGCTGACTTTCTTTCCCTCCATAAACAAGAAAAAACGTGTTTAATCTTTTACAGTTTTTTATTGATTTAATTCGATTTATCCTTAATAAATTGATAGTTTTAACTTTTATATTTTTTTCTTGGATATTGTTTTAAGTCTTATCCTTTAAGATTTTGAATTTAATGTATTGAAACATTGAATTAATGTAATGGTTCATTACATTAAAGGAGGATGCCAGGAAACAAGGAAGAGGCATGCCGCTGTGTGAATGAATAAATACTCAATGTTTATAACCTTTATTATATTAATCCAATATATTTTCAAACCCACTCATTTACTTTCATACTTAAATATCACATTAACTACAACCTACCTACTTTTAGAAGACAAACACACACCAACGTAAATACATAAATACCCACCTCAGTAACTTGTATACTGTTACTCCCCAACTTCATTCATAGATTTTATCCTGCAAATGATTATCCTCTTAAACCAAAAAAAAAGATCTGCGTTAACTGCTTTGTTCATTTTGTGAAATGTAGCCACTGTAAATTTGACCTTAATTTGATTTAATTTAGTTTGGTTTAAATAAAGAGTTTTTGTTAATAACATGACGTTTCTCTTTTTTTGGACAAACTATAATGAACATGTTTCAAGTTAGAGCCTGAGATGAAGCCATGATGAGCAAACATTTGATGTAACAATGAAATCCCAGAGGACGTCAACATGAGTTGTTCATTTAGGAGCTTGATTTGCTGCTGTTATTTGTTTCACCATGTTCCATATGAGAAGAAGGATTAAGAGATGAATGGTTCCGTTATTTACCACTAAGGGATCCATCACCTGTACGGACCTCAGCTCACGTCTCTTACATCACATGCTCTGTTTACCATCTTTTACTGGAAGATTACACCTGTTTTTATGTTTTACACACTCTATCAGTCCTTCAAACCAATGTGTGAACACAGGTTTTGAGGTTTCTGAACATTGACACCAGATAAGCGGAAAACCTTTAACTGCAATTTTCTTGTTATCTCAATGGTGATTTTTTTTCCTCTTGCAGTTTTCTGTTCATGTCATGTACCTTTAAAATTTTAAATCGTTTGATCTTTTTTATGTTCAAAGATTTTCTCTTTAAAGGTTTTGCCTCTTTAAAAAAAGATGTTGAATGTCTGACGATAACAAAGTTCTGATCAGTTCAGACGCACAGAGGAAAGGGAATGTTTGAGACACAGAGAAGCCTGGTGCTCTTAAAGCCATCTCACCCCTTCTGGCCTGGTTTAGGGGCCTTGCTCTTGAATGTGCGCATGGCCCTCTGCTTGAATTTGGGAGGAGCCTTCTTGTCGGCGGGAGCTGCGACAGCGATGTCCATTTCGTTTAGTTGCTGGAGAACAAAAAGAGGAAAGAGGAAAGCAGATTAAATTCAACACACTCCTAAACATTTATTCTGTAGTTTTATTTATTTATTCATATTATGTAGTATTTTTGCCTTGTGGTTTACACATAAACATTTTTCTGCCATCAACAAACAATAATCTCTGTGAATCTGTCTATCTGTCGGTCTCTCTCTCTCTCTCTCTCTCTCTCTCTCTCTCTCTCTCTCTATATATATATATATATATATATATATATATATATATATATATATATATATATATGTATGTATATACCATTACCATACATGAAGAACTATTTCTTACCTGTTCTCCTTTTTTTGTTTTATTAACATTCTACAACAGTGTCTGTCACCTGTCTCGACATGGATAATAATTTACAAAATATTTGCTGCCTAAGACTTCTTGGTTTTATCAAAAATGGCCTAAAACTAATTTATAGGGGCTACATGACATCGCCTGGATCACCTGACCTTCACCTGGATTATCGATCACCTAGACTGACCACCTAGAAAACATCTGTCGGTAACTTATTCTTATCATTTATCTTTTACATTGTGTTATGCTCTATCTACGCCACTAGGGGCACCCTACGCGGGCATTAAGTTGGCACACAGTTGAAGGAGGGGAGAAGAAGTGAACCGGAGCCGTTACCTGTCACGTACGACTTGCCTGTAAATATTATGTTTATGCTGTGATTTTAAGTAAAGAAAATTCATTCTACTAACTACTCCACTTGAAAACAATCATACACAACAATTGGCGACGAGGTTTTACTACTGCTTCATGAGAAGATGCCTTTTTGCGTCGACGCCGTTCCCGCCATGTCCGGGTGAGCCACCGATTCCAATGATCACTTGGGGAACAATGTTCCAGAAATACTTGCTAATAGTGGATGCTACGGGGACAAATGGCCGGAGGAGAGGAAAAGGGCTTTATTGTTACACTGTCTGGGAGCTGAGGGCCAGAGACTTTTTTACACCCTACCGCAAGGGTGTCAAAGTGGAATGGACATGGGGGCCAAATTAAAATTTAGGAACAAGCCAAGGGCCGGACTGATCGAACGTTCATTGAAAAAAAAAATAATAAAATGACCGCATATAGTCTAGTGATCCCCATTAAACAGACTGAAACCCTAAAAATAATACCTATAACATATTAATAATTACTATATGATCAAATAAATAACTTCTTATGGCTCTGTTAGTAAATTTTAATTTTCAATAGAGATAAAAGCTTTGTGTAAAAATCCCCAAAACATGAACATTAAATGAATGAAGCGGTATTATTCAAGGCACCATCAGTATTACTTCTCAGGGATATAGCAAAAATGGCCTAAATTTACTTCAAATAAATACATAATATCAGCAATTTTCTATAATTCACTTAATTGAAATATTTTCAAAACAAATTGAAATACAATAATAAAGTGCAAAAAGCTATAAACATGAGGAAAAGGAAAAGTCACATGTGGTGTGAAAACAAGTAGTTCACTTCTAAACTTTAACTGAGTAAAAAACTCTGAATACGTTGCACAGTAATGTTCACTTTTTTGAAGCTGTGGCTGATACTGGTGTCTCTTCTTTTGAACAAGTTCATCAATGTCTGGGCTAATTTAGCGATCTCTTCTGTCTTGTCTCATGCTGCCGTCTCAGATTCTCTTCCATCACCGCCACACTTTCTCCACACAAAAGTCAGAGGTTCTCCAGCTACCTCCGTGAACATGTACTCCGATTCCCACCCTGTTTTAAAAGTCCGGTTCGCATTGTCCACCTTCCGTTTTGCCATTTTTTAAGGGTAGGCTATCTGAAACTTGTAATAATGGAAGTGGCCTCCTGCTTGGAGCGCCACCGTTGAATTATGGGAAATGTAGTGCGTTAGTGCGCGTAAAGTACCTGGATGCTGCTGGTGTGCAGTTGCCTGCGGGCTAGTTCTAATAATAAATGTATATAATCCTGGGGGCCAGAAAAAACCCTCTCACGGGCCGGATGTGGCCCGCGGGCCTTGACTTTGACATATGTGCCCTACCGGATCAAGGTACCATTATGGATCAGCCCTAAGGCGTTACAGGCACACTTTAATCCAAAAAAAAATACAGTAGCTGAACGCCATTTTTTAGGAGGCGGGCACAGGCCCCTCATGAAAGCGCGATTAGAGAGCTAGCTGCTACACGTGAATTCTGGGACATTTAGACGAAATGCTGCAAGACCAACTGGTCGAGCATGTCGCCAGTCAATACATAAGAGAACGCTTCCTGCTGGAGAGTAAATTGACGCTGGCGAATGCTACCTCCATCGCAACGCAAAGTAAAGCCACCGTCAGCCAGGCTAAAACGTTCACCGGTGCTGCTGCGGCCCCCGTGCACACTGTGCACAAGTTCGCTGAGGGCAAGAAGCATTCCCGCCGTCATCGCTAGATGAAACCCACTGCTTCTCCTTCTGCTGCTACCGCTGCCCCATCCTCGCGTTCATGTTACCGCTGTGATATTGACAAGCATCTGGCTTGAACGGACACTTTGCTCGTGTATAGTTCTGCTCAGACATGCCATGTTAACGAGGTAGATATACCTGAAGTTCGGATACTTTACTGTGCTTCACCTACGATGTCATCTACAGACTGGTCTTAGAAAACCACACTGCAGACTGCTTGTCTCACATTCCGCTTCCTGCCGTCGATGGCTGCATTAACTCTGAACCTGAGTTTGTTGCCATGCTGTCCACTACAATGACTGCTGTGTCACCCTCTGACTTTGCCACTGTCTCTGCTGCTTGCCCAGAACTTGCTGCCCTGCGTTCTCAGTCCAATCAAGGCTGGCCGCGCACTCCCCCTGCACTATCTGACACTGTTCGCTCTTACTTTCTTTTTTATGTGCACACATCCAACTTTTCCTATTGTATTGTTTTTATGTGCACACATTATCTATTGTTGTCTGTCTATTGCATTATTTTTCAATTGTTTGTATAGTTTTACAGTGATTTGAGATGATTTATATTAGCTTTACCTTTTTATATTTATTACCTTTTGTATGCTTTAAGGTTTTAAATAGTTTAAAATTGTTTAATGTATAGTTTTATAGTGATTGAACATGATTTTTATTTCTGTTATTATGTTTGTTTTTATGTGCACACATCTATTGCACGCCTGTCTGTCCTGGAAGAGGGATCCCTCCTCTGTAGCTCTTCCCAAGGGTTCTTATGTTTCTTTTTTTTTCAAGTTTTCCCTTGTTCGATGTGAGGGTCTAAGGACAGGGGATGATGTGTTGCTTTTGTACAAACTTTAAAGCCCACTCGGGGCAAATCTGCAATTAGTGATTCTGGACTCTACAAATAAATTAGATTGAATTTAGGTTCAATCAAGGCTGGCCGTGCACTCCCCCTGCACTATCTGACACTGTTCGCTCTTACTTTCTTACTGACCACATGTTCAGAAGCACTATCCTTGTTGCTCCACTGTCCATTCTAGGTTAACTTGGCCCACGTGGGTCATCAAGGAATAGTCAGGACGAAGCAGAGACTACGTGACCTCTACTGGTGGCCCAGTATGGATGAGCAAGTCAACCGCCAAGTCCAAGTCTGCCAGTTGTGCTAGTCAAGCGATAAAACAGCCATGCCTGCAGCTGCTCCACTACAGCAACAGTGCCGTTTCCGTCTCAGCCATGGGAGAAGTGGGCTATGGACATTGTCGGGCCGATGGAAGTTGTGCCTTGCGACTGCAGGTATGCCATCACATTGACTGATTATCATAGTAAATGGCCACAGGTGGCTTTCACTGCTGCCGTTACATCAGAGAATGTAATTTCATTCCTTACGTCAGTCTTCAGCAGATATGGCAACCCTCATAGCCTAGTGACAGGCAACGGTGCCCAGTTTACATCATCCTAGTTTGCGGATTGCCTTCAGCCCAGAGACATTCAGCACATACGAACGTCTGTCTACCACCCTGCAAACAGTGCTATCGAGGCGTGTGCTGAAAAGGTTGCATCCAGTCTGCCGTTCTGGAGAGAAGCCCTGGAAAAAGACTGTCAATGACTTTCTCCAAGTCTACCACGCCACTCCCCACTCCTCGTCGTCCTCCTCCCACTCCTCCTGAACAAATTGCAGACTTTCTTCCAGAGTGTGCTCCTCCTCGTGGCCCAGAGTATCTTCTTCCCCCTCCTCCTTCTGCTCCTTGTGGTCCCACTCCTCCTCCTCTTCTTGACATTCTTCGTCTCCCTCCTCCTCTTCGCATCCCTTCTCCGTTTTCTTCTCCTCCCCATCTCCTTCCCCTTCCCCATCTCCTTCTCCTCCCCCATCTCCTCCTCCTCCTGAACTAATTCCTGACTTTCTTACAGAGTGTGCTCCTCTTCATGGTCCTGAGTATCTTGGTCCTCCTTCTTCTCCTCGTCCCACTCCTCCTCCTCTTCTTGACATTCTTCGTCTCCCTCCTCCTCCTCAATCTCCTCCCCAATCTCCTCCTCCTCCTCCTTCTCCTCCTCCTGAACTAATTCCTGACTTTCTTCCAGAGTGTGCTCCTCTTCGTGGTCCCGAGTATCTTGGTCCTCCTTCTTCTTCTCCTCCTTGTGGACGCACTCCTCCTCTTCTTGACATTCTTCGTCTCCCTCCTGCTCTTTGCATCCCTTCTCCTTCTCCTCCTCCTCCTCATGGTCGCAGTCCACTTCTTGACATTTTCGTCTCTCCCTCCTCCTGTTCGCATCCCTCCTCCTCCTCCATCTCCTCCTCCTCCTCCCTCTCCTCCTCCTCCTCCATCTCCTCCTCCTCCTCCATCTCCTCGTCCTGAGTGTCCTCCTCAGTCTCCTAACGACACGTGTCAGTCTTGTTTCAGGAAGCGGGGAAGACAGCGACGGTGAGGAGGCTGCTCCAAAGTGGCTAAAGAGCACAAAGGAGGACTCACTCTTTAGTTTGAACTTGTTTTATCTTTTAAATGTGATAGTGATTAACGTTTGTTGGTTTTAAATTATTTTAAATTGTTTAATCTTTTAGTTTTCTATTCTATTAGCATAATTTATCCTTAATAATTTTATATTGTTCCAACTTGTTTGTTTTAAATTGTTTAATGTATAGTGTTATACTTATTGAATATGATTTATATTTCTGTTTTGTTTGATGTAATATCCAACTTTTCCTATTGTATTGTTTTTATGTGCACACATTATCTATTGTTGTCTGTCTATTGCATTATTTTTCAATTGTTTGTACAGTTTTACAGTGATTTGCGGTGATTTATATTACCTTTACCTTTTGTATGCTTTAAGGTTTAAAATAGTTTAAAATTGTTTAATGTATAGTTTTTTAGTGATTGAACATGATTTATATTTCTGTTATTATGTTTGATTCCATGTACTGTTTTTATGTGCACACATCATCTATTGCACGCCTGTCCTGGAAGAGGGATCCTTCCTCTGTAGCTCTTCCCAAGGGTTCTTCCGTTTCCGTTAAAGGGTTTTTTTTTTTGGGAGGTTTCCCTTGTTCGATGTGAGGGTCTAAGGACAGGGGATGATGTGTTGCTTTTGTACAAACTTTAAAGCCCACTCGGGGCAAATCTGCAATTTGTGATTCTGGACTCTACAAATAAATTAGATTGATTTGAATTTGTCTTGGATCATTTTATGTTTTACCTGTTATCTTGGATATTTTATCTTTTATAATCTTAAATTGTTTGATTACATTAGAGGATGCCAAGAAACAAGTGGCATGCCACTGAGTTTCTTTCCCTCCATAAACAAGAAAAATAATGTATGAATGAATAAAAACTCAATGTTCATCACCTTTATTATATTAATCCAATATATTTTCAAACCCACTCATTTACTTTCATACTTAAATATTACATTAACTACAATCTACCTACATTTAGAAGACAAACACACACCAACGTAAATACATAAATACCCACCTCAGTAACTTGTATACCGTTACTCCCCAACTTCATACATAGATTTTATCCTGCAAATATCTTCTCAAACCATAATTATCAAACTATAATGAACATGTTACAAGTTGGAGCCTGAGATGAAGCCATGATGAGCAAACATTTGATGTAACAATGAAATCCCAGAGGACGTCAACATGAGTTGTTCATTTAGGAGCTTGATTTGCTGCTGTTATTTGTTTCATCATGTTCCATATGAGAAGAAGGATTAAGAGATGAATGGTTCCGTTATTTACCACTAAGGGATCCATCACCTGTACGGAGCTCAGCTCACGTCTCTTACATCACATGCTCTGTTTACCATCTTTTACTGGGAGATTACACCTGTTTTTATGTTTTACACACTATCAGTCCTTCAAACCAATGTGTGAACACAGGTTTTGAGGTTTCTGAACATTGACACCAGATAAGTGGAAAACCTTTAACTGCAATTTTCTTTTTATCTCAATGGTGATTGTTTTTCCCTCTTGCAGTTTTGTGTTCATGTCATGTACCTTTAAAATATTAAATCGTTTGATGATCTTTTTTATGTTCAAAGATTTTCTCTTTAAGGGTATTGCCTCTGTAAAAAAAAAGATGTCTGTTGAATGTCTGCTGATAATTTGATGTTAATTAAAACAAAGATGGCTGTTTTTAACTGCCTGAGCTTTCTGTGTAAATATCAGGAAATCAAACAAAGACATGATGTTCTATTGAAAATAATCAAATTTATTGTGTTAATTGAATTGTTCCTTCCAACGGATAAAATACACAGGGCTGATCTGCATCATAGATTTTCACAGAAAAAAAGGATTCTTTGACATCAAAATAAACATCTTTTGGGGGAAAGGGGGAGGTAGAGTGTGAAGAAAAGTGTTGGAAACACAGGAGCAAATGGATCAGTGAAACCAGAGAAATCATCAGAAGTTGCCTCGTCTCTGGAGAAGACACGTCGTAGATTTCCAGCTGCTTCATCCACACTGAGAACACGTGAGGGACAACAGTGACAATAGAGGTAAAGGCAGAGGAAAAAGGTCTACACAATTCCATATTTGGCCAGGTCGCTGAGCTCCATGTCCCCGAAGGCTTCCCATGGGCAGATCACTGTGATGTCGGTGCCAAGACCCTCCATGCCGGGGATGTCGTCTCCCATTCTGATGGATAAGACACAAAGTCCTGATCAGTTCAGTCGCACAGAGGAAAGGGAATGTTTGAGACACAGAGAAGCCTGGTGCTCTTGAAGCCATCTCACCCCTTCTGGCCTGGTTTAGGGGCCTTGCTCTTGAATGTGCGCATGGCCCTCTGCTTGAATTTGGGAGGAGCCTTCTTGTCGGCGGGAGCTGCGACAGCGATGTCCATTTCGTTTAGTTGCTGGA
The DNA here is from genome assembly GCA_036785175.1 of Eupleurogrammus muticus. NCBI lineage: Eukaryota > Metazoa > Chordata > Actinopteri > Scombriformes > Trichiuridae > Eupleurogrammus > Eupleurogrammus muticus. The sequence goes on from JAYKQN010000003.1 coordinate 9,980,614, forward strand.
GAACAAAAAGAGGAATGAGGAAAGCAGATTAAACTTAACAAACTCTTTAACTTACTATTACAACTTTTGTTTGACACTATTCATCCGTTCTGCAACATTTATTCTCCAGTTTTATTCATTTATATCCTGTAGCATCTTTGCCTTGTTGTTCACAGATAAACATTATTCTGCCAACAACAAACAATAATCTCTGCATCATCTCTGTGAATACTTTACTATAAACTTCTGTAGGTTTCCAATATTATTAGAAAATGCAAAGTTCAAAACTGCTGTGAGCTGATCTAAATCCATCAGCTGAGGAACCTTCAGACGTTGTTAAACAGCAGCAGCAGAAAGACCAACTACTCTAAACTAGAATGAAATCCTCTCAGTACAGATGTCAGAAAACTAAATGTCCATTCCTCCGTCTGTCTGTCCTTCCTGCTGAGAATGTGAAGAATGAATGTAGAGTAGAGCTTCTAGAAGCAGTGAGAGCCTCAGACTGCAGCTGAAGAGCTGAGTAAAGAGCAGTTCCATCTCACCTTGTGTGGAGGCTTCAAAGTGCCTGATGAGCTGGGAGGTTTCTCTCTTGTGGCGTTTCTCTCACTGTCCAACGTCCCTTTTTAAAGTCGTCTGAGCTGCTTAATCCACTCAGATGTTAATTGGGTCATGACTTCATGTGCTAACTGTGCTCTTTCCTCTTCTGTAGCAGCTCAGCCACAAATACATGAGAACAAGGACAACGAGATAGAAATACAACAAGGTGGAGCTGAAGGTAGATTCTGTCTGTCAACATCACAACTGGCACTTTAAGGGGAAAATTGACTGACAGCATCATTATGAACTTTGATAAAACACATATTCTATCTCTGAGTGTATCTGTTACAGTCCACCACACATACATCAATAGTTCATTGTTACATAATAGTTCTGTTCAGTAATTGTCACTTTTTATTGTGATTGTATCATCACCCAACACTACTATGAAAATCCACACATGGTTTGATTCTCATGATGAGCAACATATAATATACACATATATCATTTTATATATACATTAGTGCTTTGTTTATATTAAGAGATTTCATTAAAATGCATACATGTTTGTGTCATGTTTTTATTGGAGTCCATTGTTTTTTATGCACAATTTACACATTTCAGTGTTTCTCTGGCTCAATGTACAGAAACTTCAAAACCTGTGTTCACAGATTGAAACATCAAGAAAACAGTGTAATCTCCCAGTAAAAGCTGGTAAGAGAAAGAGCATTATTTCTATTGATGCTGTAAACAATACGAGCTGACGTATGTGAGTCAGGAGGATCTGGAACATGTGATGTAAGAGACGTGAGCTAAGGTGATCGATGCTTAGTGGTCAATAAAGAGCACGTAGCCATTCATCTCTTAATCCTTCTTCTCATGGTGTGGACTGAGGTGAACTGGTGGAGACATGTGCTGAATCATTGGGCTTTCGATTCAGCATGAAATTGTTACGTAAATAAAAGAAACTGGTGATGTGTGATCCTCCTTCAACCAGATGAGAAAAGTTCCAAGTTTCCAGCACAGATTAGATGAGGTTATATGTTTCTTCATTTGACTCTGACGTGAAAGATGGACTGAAACTGTACAAATTGCAAATTTAGCTCGGAAATTGTAATTCTCCTATGAGAACAGGCATCAGGACGTCATGAGACATTAAAGATGAACACAGTATTTTTTATTACAGCCAGTGTTGTTGTGTATTTTCCCCTAAAAGTGCCAGTTGTGATGTTGACAGACAGAATCTACCTTCAGCTCCACCTTGTTGTATTTATATCTCGTTGTCCTTGTTCTCATGTATTTGTGGCTGAGCTGCTACAGAAGAGGAAAGAGCACAGTTAGCACATGAAGTCATGACCCAATTAACATCTGAGTGGATTAAGCAGCTCAGACGACTTTAAAAAGGGACGTTGGACAGTGAGAGAAACGCCACAAGAGAGAAACCTCCCAGCTCATCAGGCACTTTGAAGCCTCCACACAAGGTGAGATGGAACTGCTCTTTACTCAGCTCTTCAGCTGCAGTCTGAGGCTCTCACTGCTTCTAGAAGCTCTACTCTACATTCACATTCTTCACATTCTCAGCAGGAAGGACAGACAGACGGAGGAATGGACATTTAGTTTTCTGACATCTGTACTGAGAGGATTTCATTCTAGTTTAGAGTAGTTGGTCTTTCTGCTGCTGCTGTTTAACAACGTCTGAAGGTTCCTCAGCTGATGGATTTAGATCAGCTCACAGCAGTTTTGAACTTTGCATTTTCTAATAATATTGGAAACCTACAGAAGTTTAGAGTAAAGTATTCACAGAGATGATGTAGAGATTATTGTTTGTTGGTGGCAGAAAAATGTTTATCTGTAAACAACAAGGCAAAGATGCTACAGGATATAAATGAATAAAACTGGAGAATAAATGTTGCAGAACGGATGAATAGTGTCAAACAAAAGTTGTAATAGTAAGTTAAAGAGTGTGTTAAGTTCAATCTGCTTTCCATATTCCTCTTTTTGTTCTCCAGCAACTAAACGAAATGGACATCGCTGTCGCAGCTCCCGCCGACAAGAAGGCTCCTCCCAAATTCAAGCAGAGGGCCATGCGCACATTCAAGAGCAAGGCCCCTAAACCAGGCCAGAAGGGGTGAGATGGCTTTAAGAGCACCAGGCTTCTCTGTGTCTCAAACATTCCCTTTCCTCTGTGCGACTGAACTGATAAGGACTTTGTGTCTTATCCATCAGAATGGGAGACGACATCCCCGGCATGGAGGGTCTTGGCACCGACATCACAGTGATCTGCCCATGGGAAGCCTTCGGGGACATGGAGCTCAGCGACCTGGCCAAATATGGAATTGTGTAGACCTTTTTCCTCTGCCTTTACCTCTATTGTCACTGTTGTCCCTCACGTGTTCTCAGTGTGGATGAAGCAGCTGGAAATCTACGACGTGTCTTCTCCAGAGACGAGGCAACTTCTGATGATTTCTCTGGTTTCACTGATCCATTTGCTCCTGTGTTTCCAACACTTTTCTTCACACTCTACCTCCCCCTTTCCCCCAAAAGATGTTTATTTTGATGTCAAAGAATCCTTTTTTTCTGTGAAAATCTATGATGCAGATCAACCCTGTGTATTTTATCCGTTGGAAGGAACAATTCAATTAACACAATAAATTTGATTATTTTCAATAGAACATCATGTCTTTGTTTGATTTCCTGATATTTACACAGAAAGCTCAGGCAGTTAAAAACAGCCATCTTTGTTTTAATTAACATCAAATTATCAGCAGACATTCAACAGACATCTTTTTTTTAAAGAGGCAATACCTTTAAAGAGAAAATCTTTGAACATAAAAAAGATCATCAAACGATTTAATATTTTAAAGGTACATGACATGAACACAAAACTGCAAGAGGAAAAAAAAATCACCATTGAGATAAAAAGAAGATTGCAGTTAAAGGTTTTCCACTTATCTGGTGTCAATGTTCAGAAACCTCAAAACCTGTGTTCACACATTGGTTTGAAGGACTGATAGTGTGTAAAACATAAAAACAGGTGTAATCTCCCAGTAAAAGATGGTAAACAGAGCATGTGATGTAAGAGACGTGAGCTGAGCTCCGTACAGGTGATGGATCCCTTAGTGGTAAATAACAGAACCATTCATCTCTTAATCCTTCTTCTCATATGGAACATGGTGAAACAAATAACAGCAGCATATCAAGCTCCTAAATGAACAACTCATGTTGACGTCCTCTGGGATTTCATTGTTACATCAAATGTTTGCTCATCATGGCTTCATCTCAGGCTCCAACTTGTAACATGTTCATTATAGTTTGATAATTATGGTTTGAGAAGATAATTATTTGCAGGATAAAATCTATGTATGAAGTTGGGGAGTAACGGTATACAAGTTACTGAGGTGGGTATTTATGTATTTACGTTGCTGTGTGTTTGTCTTCTAAAAGTAGGTAGATTGTAGTTAATGTGATATTTAAGTATGAAAGTAAATGAGTGGGTTTGAAAATATATTGGATTAATATAATAAAGGTGATGAACATTGAGTTTTTATTCATTCATACATTATTTTTCTTGTTTATGGAGGGAAAGAAACTCAGTGGCATGCCTCTTGTTTCTTGGCATCCTCTAATGTAATCAAACAATTTAAGATTATAAAAGATAAAATATCCAAGATAACAGGTAAAACATAAAATGATCAAAGACAAATTCAAATCAATCTAATTTATTTGTAGAGTCCAGAATCACAAATTGCAGATTTGCCCCGAGTGGGCTTTAAAGTTTGTACAAAAGCAACACATCATCCCCTGTCCTTAGACCCTCACATCGAACAAGGGAAACCTCCCAAAAAAAAAAAACCCTTTAACGGAAACGGAAGAACCCTTGGGAAGAGCTACAGAGGAAGGATCCCTCTTCCAGGACAGGCGTGCAATAGATGATGTGTGCACATAAAAACAGTACATGGAATCAAACATAATAACAGAAATATAAATCATGTTCAATCACTAAAAAACTATACATTAAACAATTTTAAACTATTTTAAACCTTAAAGCATACAAAAGGTAAAGGTAATATAAATCACCGCAAATCACTGTAAAACTGTACAAACAATTTAAAAATAATGCAATAGACAGACAACAATAGATAATGTGTGCACATAAAAACAATACAATAGGAAAAGTTGGATATTACATCAAACAAAACAGAAATATAAATCATATTCAATAAGTATAACACTATACATTAAACAATTTAAAACAAACAAGTTGGAACAATATAAAATTATTAAGGATAAATTATGCTAATAGAATAGAAAACTAAAAGATTAAACAATTTAAAATAATTTAAAACCAACAAACGTTAATCACTATCACATTTAAAAGATAAAACAAGTTCAAACTAAAGAGTGAGTCCTCCTTTGTGCTCTTTAGCCACTTTGGAGCAGCCTCCTCACCGTCGCTGTCTTCCCCGCTTCCTGAAACAAGACTGACACGTGTCGTTAGGAGACTGAGGAGGACACTCAGGACGAGGAGATGGAGGAGGAGGAGGAGATGGAGGAGGAGGAGGAGGAGGAGGAGAAGGAGGAGGGATGCGAATAGGAGGAGGGAGAGACGAAAATGTCAAGAAGTGGACTGCGACCATGAGGAGGAGGAGGAGAAGGAGAAGGGATGCAAAGAGCAGGAGGGAGACGAAGAATGTCAAGAAGAGGAGGAGTGCGTCCACAAGGAGGAGAAGAAGAAGGAGGACCAAGATACTCGGGACCACGAAGAGGAGCACACTCTGGAAGAAAGTCAGGAATTAGTTCAGGAGGAGGAGAAGGAGGAGGAGGAGGAGATTGGGGAGGAGATTGAGGAGGAGGAGGGAGACGAAGAATGTCAAGAAGAGGAGGAGGAGTGGGACGAGGAGAAGAAGGAGGACCAAGATACTCAGGACCATGAAGAGGAGCACACTCTGTAAGAAAGTCAGGAATTAGTTCAGGAGGAGGAGGAGATGGGGGAGGAGAAGGAGATGGGGAAGGGGAAGGAGATGGGGAGGAGAAGAAAACGGAGAAGGGATGCGAAGAGGAGGAGGGAGACGAAGAATGTCAAGAAGAGGAGGAGGAGTGGGACCACAAGGAGCAGAAGGAGGAGGGGGAAGAAGATATCTGGGCCACGAGGAGGAGCACACTCTGGAAGAAAGTCAGCAATTTGTTCAGGAGGAGGAGTGGGAGGAGGACGACGAGGAGTGGGGAGTGGCGTGGTAGACTTGGAGAAAGTCATTGACAGTCTTTTTCCAGGGCTTCTCTCCAGAACGGCAGACTGGATGCAACCTTTTCAGCACACGCCTCGATAGCACTGTTTGCAGGGTGGTAGACAGACGTTCGTATGTGCTGAATGTCTCTGGGCTGAAGGCAATCCGCAAACTAGGATGATGTAAACTGGGCACCGTTGCCTGTCACTAGGCTATGAGGGTTGCCATATCTGCTGAAGACTGACGTAAGGAATGAAATTACATTCTCTGATGTAACGGCAGCAGTGAAAGCCACCTGTGGCCATTTACTATGATAATCAGTCAATGTGATGGCATACCTGCAGTCGCAAGGCACAACTTCCATCGGCCCGACAATGTCCATAGCCCACTTCTCCCATGGCTGAGACGGAAACGGCACTGTTGCTGTAGTGGAGCAGCTGCAGGCATGGCTGTTTTATCGCTTGACTAGCACAACTGGCAGACTTGGACTTGGCGGTTGACTTGCTCATCCATACTGGGCCACCAGTAGAGGTCACGTAGTCTCTGCTTCGTCCTGACTATTCCTTGATGACCCACGTGGGCCAAGTTAACCTAGAATGGACAGTGGAGCAACAAGGATAGTGCTTCTGAACATGTGGTCAGTAAGAAAGTAAGAGCGAACAGTGTCAGATAGTGCAGGGGGAATGCACGGCCAGCCTTGATTGAACCTAAATTCAATCTAATTTATTTGTAGAGTCCAGAATCACTAATTGCAGATTTGCCCCGAGTGGGCTTTAAAGTTTGTACAAAAGCAACACATCATCCCCTGTCCTTAGACCCTCACATCGAACAAGGGAAAACTCCCCAAAAAAAACCCCTTTAACGGGGAGAAAAAAAGAAACATAAGAACCCTCGGGAAGAGCTACAGAGGAGGGATCCCTCTTCCAGGACGGACAGGCGTGCAATAGATGATGTGTGCACATAAAAACAAACATAATAACAGAAATAAAAATCATGTTCAATCACTATAAAACTATACATTAAACAATTTTAAACTATTTAAAACCTTAAAGCATACAAAAGGTAATAAATATAAAAAGGTAAAGCTAATATAAATCATCTCAAATCACTGTAAAACTATACAAACAATTGAAAAATAATGCAATAGATAGACAACAATAGATAATGTGTGCACATAAAAAAGAAAGTAAGAGCGAACAGTGTCAGATAGTGCAGGGGGAGTGCGCGGCCAGCCTTGATTGGACTGAGAACGCAGGGCAGCAAGTTCTGGGCAAGCAGCAGAGACAGTGGCAAAGTCAGAGGGTGACACAGCAGTCATTGTAGTGGACAGCATGGCAACAAACTCAGGTTCAGAGTTAATGCAGCCATCATCGACGGCAGGAAGCGGAATGTGAGACAAGCAGTCTGCAGTGTGGTTTTCTAAGACCAGTCTGTAGATGACATCGTAGGTGAAGCACAGTAAAGTATCCGAACTTCAGGTATATCTACCTCGTTAACATGGCATGTCTGAGCAGAACTATACACGAGCAAAGTGTCCGTTCAAGCCAGATGCTTGTCAATATCACAGCGGTAACATGAACGCGAGGATGGGGCAGCGGTAGCAGCAGAAGGAGAAGCAGTGGGTTTCATCTAGCGATGACGGCGGGAATGCTTCTTGCCCTCAGCGAACTTGTGCACAGTGTGCACGGGGGCCGCAGCAGCACCGGTGAACGTTTTAGCCTGGCTGACGGTGGCTTTACTTTGCGTTGCGATGGAGGTAGCATTCGCCAGCGTCAATTTACTCTCCAGCAGGAAGCGTTCTCTTATGTATTGACTGGCGACATGCTCGACCAGTTGGTCTTGCAGCATTTCGTCTAAATGTCCCAGAATTCACGTGTAGCAGCTAGCTCTCTAATCGCGCTTTCATGAGGGGCCTGTGCCCGCCTCCTAAAAAATGGCGTTCAGCTACTGTATTTTTTTTTGGATTAAAGTGTGCCTGTAACGCCTTAGGGCTGATCCATAATGGTACCTTGATCCGGTAGGGCACATATGTCAAAGTCAAGGCCCGCGGGCCACATCCGGCCCGTGAGAGGGTTTTTTCTGGCCCCCAGGATTATATACATTTATTATTAGAACTAGCCCGCAGGCAACTGCACACCAGCAGCATCCAGGTACTTTACGCGCACTAACGCACTACATTTCCCATAATTCAACGGTGGCGCTCCAAGCAGGAGGCCACTTCCATTATTCATCAGCGGGCAGTAGCGTCATTTCAAAAGTTTCAGATAGCCTACCCTTAAAAAATGGCAAAACGGAAGGTGGACAATGCGAACCGGACTTTTAAAACAGGGTGGGAATCGGAGTACATGTTCACGGAGGTAGCTGGAGAACCTCTGACTTTTGTGTGGAGAAAGTGTGGCGGTGATGGAAGAGAATCTGAGACAAGACAGAAGAGATCGCTAAATTAGCCCGGACATTGATGAACTTGTTCAAAAGAAGAGACACCACCAAGTATCAGCCACAGCTTCAAAAAAGTGAACATTACTGTGCAACGTATTCAGAGTTTTTTACTCAGTTAAAGTTTAGAAGTGAACTACTTGTTTTCACACCACATGTGACTTTTCCTTTTCCTCATGTTTATAGCTTTTTGCACTTTATTATTGTATTTCAATTTGTTTTGAAAATATTTCAATTAAGTGAATTATAGAAAATTGCTGATATTATGTATTTATTTGAAGTAAATTCAGGCCATTTTTGCTATATCCCTGAGAAGTAATACTGATGGTGCCTTGAATAATACCGCTTCATTCATTTAATGTTCATGTTTTGGGGATTTTTACACAAAGCTTTTATCTCTATTGAAAATTAAAATTTACTAACAGAGCCATAAGAAGTTATTTATTTGATCATATAGTAATTATTAATATGTTACAGGTATTATTTTTAGGGTTTCAGTCTGTTTAATGGGGATCACTAGACCATATGCAGTCATTTTATTATTATTTTTTTCAATGAACGTTCGATCAGTCCGGCCCTTGGCTTGTTCCTAAATTTTAATTTGGCCCCCATGTCCATTCCACTTTGACACCCTTGCGGTAGGGTGTAAAAAAGTCTCTGGCCCTCAGCTCCCAGACAGTGTAACAATAAAGCCCTTTTCCTCTCCTCCGGCCATTTGTCCCCGTAGCATCCACTATTAGCAAGTATTTCTGGAACATTGTTCCCCAAGTGATTATTGGAATCGGTGGCTCACCCGGACATGGCGGGAACGGCGTCGACGCAAAAAGGCATCTTCTCATGAAGCAGTAGTAAAACCTCGTCGCCAATTGTTGTGTATGATTGTTTTCAAGTGGAGTAGTTAGTAGAATGAATTTTCTTTACTTAAAATCACAGCATAAACATAATATTTACAGGCAAGTCGTACGTGACAGGTAACGGCTCCGGTTCACTTCTTCTCCCCTCCTTCAACTGTGTGCCAACTTAATGCCCGCGTAGGGTGCCCCTAGTGGCGTAGATAGAGCATAACACAATGTAAAAGATAAATGATAAGAATAAGTTACCGACAGATGTTTTCTAGGTGGTCAGGAGTCCAGGTGATCGATAATCCAGGTGAAGGTCAGGTGATCCAGGCGATGTCATGTAGCCCCTATAAATTTGTTTTAGGTCATTTTTGATAAAACCAAGAAGACTTAGGCAGCAAATATTTTGTAAATTATTATCCATGTCGAGACAGGTGACAGACACTGTTGGAGAATGTTAATAAAACAAAAAAAGGAGAACAGGTAAGAAATAGTTCTTTATGTATGGTAATGGCATATATATATATATATATATAGAGAGAGAGAGAGAGAGAGAGAGAGAGAGAGAGAGAGAGACCGACAGATAGACAGATTCACAGAGATTATTGTTTGTTGATGGCAGAAAAATGTTTATGTGTAAACAACAAGGCAAAAATACTACATAATATGAATAAATAAATAAAACTACAGAATAAATGTTTAGGAGTGTGTTGAATTTAATCTGCTTTCCTCTTTCCTCTTTTTGTTCTCCAGCAACTAAACGAAATGGACATCGCTGTCGCAGCTCCCGCTGACAAGAAGGCTCCTCCCAAATTCAAGCAGAGGGCCATGCGCACATTCAAGAGCAAGGCCCCTAAACCAGGCCAGAAGGGGTGAGATGGCTTTAAGAGCACCAGGCTTCTCTGTTTCTCAAACATTCCCTTTCCTCTGTGCGTCTGAACTGATCAGAACTTTGTTATCGTCAGACATCCAACATCTTTTTTTTAAAGAGGCAAAACCTTTAAAGAGAAAATCTTTGAACATAAAAAAGATCAAACGATTTAAAATTTTAAAGGTACATGACATGAACAGAAAACTGCAAGAGGAAAAAAAATCACCATTGAGATAAAAAGAAGATTGCAGTTAAAGGTTTTCCACTTATCTGGTGTCAATGTTCAGAAACCTCAAAACCTGTGTTCACACATTGGTTTGAAGGGCTGATAGAGTGTGTAAAACATAAAAACAGGTGTAATCTTCCAGTAAAAGATGGTAAACAGAGCATGTGATGTAAGAGACGTGAGCTGAGGTCCGTACAGGTGATGGATCCCTTAGTGGTAAATAACAGAACCATTTATCTCTTAATCCTTCTTCTCATATGGAACATGGTGAAACAAATAACAGCAGCAAATCAAGCTCCTAAATGAACAACTCATGTTGACGTCCTCTGGGATTTCATTGTTACATCAAATGTTTGCTCATCATGGCTTCATCTCAGGCTCTAACTTGAAACATGTTCATTATAGTTTGTCCAAAAAAAGAGAAACGTCATGTTATTAACAAAAACTCTTTATTTAAACCAAACTAAATTAAATCAAATTAAGGTCAAATTTACAGTGGCTACATTTCACAAAATGAACAAAGCAGTTAACGCAGATCTTTTTTTTTGGTTTAAGAGGATAATCATTTGCAGGATAAAATCTATGAATGAAGTTGGGGAGTAACAGTATACAAGTTACTGAGGTGGGTATTTATGTATTTACTTTGGTGTGTGTTTGTCTTCTAAAAGTAGGTAGGTTGTAGTTAATGTGATATTTAAGTATGAAAGTAAATGAGTGGGTTTGAAAATATATTGGATTAATATAATAAAGGTTGCGGGCGACATGGTGGAGCAGTGGGTAGCACTGTTGCCTCACAGCAAGAAGGTCGCAGGTTCAAGACCTCCTTGGTCCTGGGTCTGGGACCTTTCTGTGTGGAGTTTGCATGTTCTCCCCGTGTCTGCGTGGGTTTTCACCGGGTACTCCGGCTTCCTCCCACAATACAAAAAACATGCTCAGGTTAATTGGCAACTCTAAATTGCCCGTAGGTGTGAGTGTGTGAGTGAATGGTGTGTGAATGGTGTGTGTGCCCCACGATTGGCTGGCGACCATCTGGGGTGTATCCCTGCCTCTCGCCATAAAATGCGCTGGGATAGGCTCCAGCAGACCCCTGGTTTTAGATTATTTAACATGTTTATTCTTGAATAGTTTTCAATGGAAAACTGTAAAGTATTAAGATGTTAAGTGTGTTTTATATATGGAGGGAAGGAAACTCAGCGGCATGCCTCTTCCTTGTTTCCTGGCATCCTCCTTTAATGTAATAAAACAATTAAAAATATAAAAGATAAAACTTAAAACAATATCCAAGATAACAGTTAAAACAATATAAAATGATCAAGGACAAATTCAATTCAATTCCAATTCAGTCTAATTTATTTGTAGAGTCCAGAATCACTAATTGCAGATTTGCCCCGAGTGGGCTTTAAAGTTTGTACAAAAGCAACACATCATCCCCTGTCCTTAGACCCTCACATCGAACAAGGGAAAACTCCCAAAAAAAACCCTTTAACGGGGAGAAAAAAAAAATGGAAGAACCCTTGGGAAGAGCTACAGAGGAGGGATCCCTCTTCCAGGACGGACAGGCGTGCAATAGATGATGTGTGCACATAAAAACAATACATGGAAACAAACAATATAAAACAATTTAAAACCTTAACCTTAAGAGTTGATACAATATAAAGGTGATAAATATAAATCATCTTAACTCACTATAAAAACTATATAATAAACAATATAAAACAATTAAAAACCTTAAAACATACAATTTTAACAATATAAAGGTAATAAATATAAATCATCTTAAATCACTATAAAAACTATATATTAAACGATATAAAACAATTAAAAACCTTAAACGTACAAGAAACAATTATTAAAGATACATTTAGCTGAAACAATAGAAAACTATACGACAATTTAAAACATTTTAAAACCATAAAAGTTAAAAGCTATCACAATTTTTAAACAAAGTCAAAGAAAAGAGTGACTCCTCCTCTCTGTTCTTCAGCTCCTCTTCGGCCGCTTCGGGGGACCCTCCTCGCCGTCGCTGTCCTCCCCGCTCCTCCTCCGCTTCCTGAAACGACAAGACTGACATGTGTCGTTAAAAGTAGAAGGAGACTCAGGAGGAGGAGAAGAAGGAGGAGAAGGAGAGTCAGGAGGAAGAGGAGATGGAGGAGGAGAAGGAGAAGGAGGAGGAGAAGGAGAAGGATGAGGAGGGGAAGGAAAAGGAGAAGGGATGCGGATAGGACGAGGGAGACGACGAAGGTCAAGAAAAGGAGGAGGAGAGGGATGGCGAGGAGGAGGAGAAGGAGGAGGAGAAGGAGGAGGGGGGAGAAGATACTCCGGGCCACGTGGTGGAGCACACTCTGGAAGAAAATCAATTAGTTGATGAGGGGGAGAAGGAGGAGGAGAAGGAGAAGGAGGAGGAGAAGGAGAAGGGGGAGGAGAAGGAGAAGGAGGACGAAATCCAGGGTGGAGAGGAGCAGGAACAAGGAGGTAAGGAGGAAAAGGAAGAAGAAAGAAACGAGGAAGAGGAAGAAGACCGGGCTCCAGGAAGACAAAGCCCCAAATCGCACCATCTGTGGAGAGAAAATGGTATAAAAACGTCAGAATTCAGTTATTATTCGATGTATCATAAAACATTTCTTTTTCTTGTTAAATCGTAAATAAAAAATAGCAACTGTACATCTCAGTGAGTCTGTAGACGTTTCACCTCTCTTGCAAGAGGCTTCTTCAGTTCTGGGACCAATGCATTAAACCCAGGTACCAAACCCAGAGTGGGTAAAAACAAGTAATAATGATAGTAATAATATTGTTTTCCTTCAATATTAATTTTATTTCCCGTTTTACATTATCTCAGTTTTCCCCAAAGTGACTACTGTATGAGCAATCATAAAATTAATGGGTTATGGGTGGCAGGTTCAATTTTATGAAAGGTACTTTTGTCATCATTTGTTATCAAAAAGGAATCTAAAAATATAAGTGTTGGATATATGTAATTTAAAATCCCTAAATTTAATTATTTTATTTTATTTGAAATACAACATTTCAAAAAGGAACAAGCTAAGTCTATAGCCAAACAAAAAAAATAAATCCCCTTGTGGTTATTTTCTTAGTTTCATAGAAACATTCTATGTTCTGTTTATTAAACAGCAGGGAAACGCAGCCCTGCACGTTCTGACGCGCTGACGTCACCGGCTGCGCCCGAACGCTCCTCGTCTCCATGGTGACACAAAAAATAACTTTTCGGCGTAATTTAAAAATGGCTTCAGCGCAATTATTTACAAATACACTTTTTTTTAACAAAATGGTCGACGAAAATATAATAATTTTAATGAGAAAACCACACTGTTTTCACGCCACTGCGTCGAATTAAAAAAACATTTACCAGAAAAAGCTCACATTTATCCAGATAATTAATTAATTAATCAGTTTCTAACAGTGGACTAACTTTATTGTCTAAATTCAGCAGTTTACACGAACCATCTTCTTCATCGTCTAATATACTGATTGAACATATTAAAATAAATGTCTTACTGTTGAAGGACCAGACCCGGGCCAGGGGTGGTCCAGGAGGTCTAGGAGGTCTAGGAGGTCCAGGGGCGTCCATCTGGGTCTCTTGGCACTGTGGGCGGTCACTAAATATAAATACAAATATAATTAGACTTTATTAATACTGAAACATACTATAAATGTAAAACGATAAATGTAAAAGAATAAGTTACCTAAAGATGTTTCTAGCTGGTCAGGAGTCCAGGTAGTCGATGATCCAGGCGATGTCCGATGTCCAATCCGGGAAAGGCTAATGCAGGTGGGGTCGCTTATTAAGCTAGCTCTGCAGCAGGCGGGTCTTTTGCAACTCGTGTCGAAAACCAGAAGCAAAAGGGGAAAGTTTAAAGGTCGCAGCTCTATAAATCACATCTGATCAGTGACGTCACCGTTCTGTTGCCATGATACCCGATTTAAATCCAACATCCATGTTTTAATGAAAGTGAATCCACATCCCGTTCATTTTATTATCATTGTCAATGCATCTCTGGACTACAACTGAGAGTTATGTGTTGTCTAAAACAGATGTTAGCATCAAAATTGATAATAAAAGTTTCATTCTTTACTCTGAGCACAAAAAATACAAAAAATGACTAAAATAATTTGTATCATATAAATCGTATTATTTATACATAAGAGTGTTTGGTGTCAGCATTTAGAATAAACTTCTGAATGTTATGTACATGTAGCCCCTATAAGTTTGTTTTTAGGTCATTTTGACAAAAGCAAGAAGTCTTAGGCAGCAAATATTTTGTAAATTATTATCCACATCGAGACAGGTGACAGAAACTGTTGTAGAATGTTAATAAAACACACACAAAACACATTTATGCATTTAATTACACAAACCATAACATATAATAAACTGCTCATCGAGCCAGTATTTACGTATGCCACCATGTTTTCATAATGGATCCAAGTATGACTCTATGCAGAAAGAAAGAATTGAGAGAAATGAGAGGGGTGGAGACTGAAATGTTCAGTTGTTATAAAAAAAAAGTTAAAATCGAATACAGAAATATTGTGTGAATATGTATTTTACAGTATATGAATATGGATGGAGAGTGGGTCCAGTGTATGTATGATATGTAATTATATATATATTTAAATATGAGTTATTATATTAGTTGTTTCTTTCACTTGTACCAAATAAAATCAATCAATCAATGTTACGCAATAATGAACCAATGAAACGATCTGAGAATCCAAAACCTGTCAGAGCAGTGATTGGCCTCCACAACAGTGACTGATGAACTGGTTCTAATCTTGGTCTTCAAGTGTCAGAGAGAACAATATTATCAAAATATAAATATGTGCAAGTCTTGAGGAGTATGACAAGATATGTGAAAAAAAAGTTGTGCAGGCTAAAACCTTTTCTGGCTCCACATAAGATCTGCACAAAGTCTCATGAATAGCATTAGCCAGTAATGTCACTTGAGGTGGCATCAGGTGAACTGGATGATCTACATGACATTTTTTTTTCTTTTTCTTCATTTTTCATGATTTTGTGGGAGTTTATATTATGTTAGTTTTCAACTGCAAGTCAGATCCCACATGTGATGTGGAGAACGTGAAGATCAAACTAAAATAAGTTGTTAGTGTATAATTCAATTAAAACAAGACATTGTATTTTTATGAACTTGGATTAAACCATTTTTTCAGGTTCTCCTACTTGTCATGATACTCAGTCATTTGCAAACTGTAAAATCACCACCAGGAAACTCCATTATTATATATGAGTGTCAGATACTGATATCTGGGGGTTAATGAAAGTCAAAGACTTTAAAGACCTCATGAAGCTCATGTGCTGCTTGCTGCTCTGTACAGTGGACTCTCCTTCTCCAGGTGAAACGTTTCACCCAGCGTGCCCCTTCACCCACGGTGCATCCAGCATTATTTGCAAGCAGGGCAAAGAATCATGAATCATTTCCTCTCATGATATGAACATGAACTTAACCTACATATGGAACATGATGAAACTATTAGCAGCAGCAAATCAGGCTCCTAAATGAACAAATAACGTAACCATTCAACTCTTAATCCTTCTTCTCATGGTGTGGACTGAGGTGAACTGGTGAAGATGTGTTGAATATTGTGTGTAGGATGAATATGAATATTTTGTAGGATGTTTAAGAGAGCCCAATCTAAGTTGTTTTTTGTGAAATTATTGTTTTTAAACTCAATTCTCAATCTTCATGATCGAATTTTATGTTGAGAAATTATGAACCGAGTTCATTGTGTCAATATTAACACAAGGTGTATATCAAAGTAGGTTATTCCCTGAACTTTTAAACTGATTGACTTTTTTCGCAGCTTTAATTAATTGAATTCCACATGCAGCAATTTGACAGTTGAATATTTGGGATCTCATATTAACCTAGACAGACAGACAGACAGATAGTTAGATAGATACAACATTAGTAAGTTGCTTTATTATAGTTTTTATCCTGTCTGTTTAATGTTAACATCATTTTAATGTCAGTGCAGCTTTTATAGAAAGGACACAACAAGATATTGTTTTATGGAAAATAAAATTGATCGTGTTTATGGGTTTGTAGTCTACATGACTAAACGTTTGTATCCTTTGTCTTCATTTTTAATGATTTTGTGGGAGTTTATATGTATATTTGAGTTTTCAACTGCTAGTCAGATCCAACTTGTGATGTGGAGAACGTGAAGATCAAACTAAAATAAGTTGTTATTGTAGTCTGGGATAGCTACATATAGTTGTAATGTTAACAGGAACGCCCTCTTTTTCATTTTAACGTCTGAACTTTTATTTCAACCCTGATGGACAGTCTTATAAAACACATTATTACTTTGCACCAGTAGGTGGTGCTCTACCACCAGTGGGTCCAAGCAAATAGCTTCTGCGCTGCTTTGCTCTGCGCATGTGCAGAGAATAAACCTGCTGAGCAGCAGTAGCATGAGCTAAGAACTCTCCTGTTGTGTGTTTGATCCACAGGTAGGTAAAATGTATTTTTATACATTCGTATTAGGTTAAATTATGTCATAAATGTAATAAAATACAGTGAAGCCACGACAAGAAGCTAAGCGCGGTAGGACGTTAAAATGTGTATTTCGTCGTCGGGTTGTTAGTAGCTTTCTCGCCCGCGTGGGTCGGTTGAACCTGAGTAAGTTTGTTCGTGTCGTTCGTTAATAGTTTTCTGAAAGGAACTAGTACGATGTTTATTATCTTGTGTATTCTAAAGTGTGAATATGAAGCGCAGGTGCAGAGAATAAACCTGCTGAGCAGCATTAGCATGAGCTAACAGCTCTCGTGTTGTGTGTTTGAATCCACAGGTTGGCAGAGTGTAACGGTTAGCGACACCGTCGCTCAGCCGCTCAGTGCCACCGCCTGAGGGGCTCGTGCTGCCGGACCAGAGACCCCTAGCTCTGGCGCCAGTAACATTAACTTGTTTAATCTGTCATTTGGGGCTCGTCCGGGATCTGGAGTTAGCGTTCCTGCCTGGCGAAGTGAAATGGTCCAAAGCTTCAGGGAGGGCTGCTGCTGTCCAGAGTCATTCAGAGAGAGAAAGTCACCAGAGTAACATCACAATGACCACTGTTACTCCACGGCGGATGCTGATCTTCAAGATCCAGAAGAGTCTTTCATATGTGAGTACAGAGCAGCTCTTGGTAATAGTGAGTTCAATAGATGATGGCAGCATAACTCACAACATTAAAGATTTGAGTGAACCAGAACTGTATGACCTGATTGTAGACTACCTCAGGAGTGAGAAATTAACTGCTATGGAAGATGAAGGTATGACTCCACTCCTTATCCTAAAGGACATGCTGAGTGACCTGCTGACCACAGACTTGGGTGGAAGTGAAGCTAGACAGACTGCGGCGGAGACAGGACAGCCAATGGAGGAGTCCTCACCCCACCAGAAGCAGCTATCCACGCCACCTCATTCTGAACATCACGTTCACAACATTCCACAACAGGCATTTCAGATGAACCAAGACATTCATCTCCTTTCACCTCCACCACTGGACAAAGACGCACACACTACCAGCCCCTCACACATCAGAGACATTCATACACATCCAGCATCGTCAGTAAGAGACAGTGGACTGCCGGCAAGGAACTCTGACACTTCCACAGTCACCAGGGCTTTCACAGCAGGCGTTGATGGTTCCCCCCTGGTAGAGTAAGTCTGTCATCCAGCGTGGGAGATCAGGTATTGAGGGTGAATGAGTTTGCAGCTCTGCTCCCACGCCGAGAATTTAAGTTACATGGTGGACAAATCTCAGATGTTGGGTCAGATATGTCTTATGGTAACTTTTGTAAAAAAATTTGAAGATTGGTAGAGTAAACTGTAGAGTACAGTGTGAGAACAGGAAAGACATGTCTCACTATTCCGGCAGGGCAGATTTGTGAGGTGAGATGTAGCGTCAGAGAATGACCAGTGGGTGGGGTTACACTCTTCAAACCCAGCTTCATGAGAAACTGTCCTCAGGGATTGGATTTGTTTCAGGCCTTAGTTGATGTTCCGAGTGGGCCCTCAAAAACTGTTAAGATACCTGTTCAAAACCCCACTAAGCATGACATCTACCTCCCTAAGAGAACAGTGCTAGGCACAAAAGAGGAAGCTACTGACATCAAACCAGTTAACTCTTTTCCAGATAGGTTAGAACCCATGTCCCCTAACACAGTTAATACATCCGCAGCTCAGGTTAGCGCAGATAGACAAAGAGGAACGAAACAAAAAAATGTGACAGAGGACACGATGAGACTGAGATGGTTGTTGATCTGTCGCACCTGGAAAAATATGAACAAAACATGTTGTATGAGGAGTCAGAAGTCTTCGCCAAAGACGATTGTGACATTGGGTGCATCCCAAATCTGCAACTGAAAATCCATCTGAAGGAAGACACGACATGACGTGCAATTATCCTACAACTCCGTGTCTAAAACCTTGTACAAAGAGGTGAAGGACTAGTGCTAAATCTGCTCGACCAGGGCTGGATCAGAAAGTCTGCTTCTTCCTAGTCATCTCCAGTTGTCTGTGTTAGGAAGAAGGACAAGATTCTACGCTTGTGTATTGATTTCAGAAGATTGAATCGGAAGACCATCCCCAACCGCCACCCTCTCCAAGCATTCAAAATCTGCTGGACAGTCTGGGAGGGTACTCCTGGTTCTCCATACTCAACCAGGGTAGTGCGTATCATCAAGGCTTTGTCGAGTAGAGCTCCAGACACCTGACTGCCTTTAGCACACCCGGGGGACTTTATGAGTGGACCCGCCTCCGATTGGGGTAACAAATGCCCCTGAAGCTTTTTAAAGATGTATGGAGGGAGTTCTTGACGGTTTAAGTCAGGGGTGTCAAACTCAAATAATGAGTGGGCCAAAATTTAAAACTGAACAAAGCCGCGGGCCAAGGTTGAAAAAAATTACCTTTTTAATAGGCACCCAAACAAGTTTTGCATTGAAAATTGAACAAGCAAGGCTTATATAACTTTATAATGACATGCAAACCCGAGTTTCATGTTTCAATATAAAAATTGAATGCCTCTTTTCTATTTGCAGTCTTCTGAGGTAAATATCAAAATAAACTTTTTTCCACAGGCTAATAAATACATTTGAAAACAAAATAACAATAATGAATGAATCAAACATTCAAGCCTTGAAGTAGCAAGAGAAGAGAACATGAATAAAATGTTTTTGCTCAGTTTGCTACACTGATTTGCTTTAACTGAATATGGAACAAGCCATGCTTATAGCTTAACTTAACTTAATAGTGCAAAATCAACTGTCAAAGAACAAACGAAGAAACAACAATGGCATATTAAATAAAATTTAAATAAGAAATGAATGCCTCTTTTCAATTTGCTAAATATCAACATTAACTTTTTCCACTGGCTAATACATAAATCAATCATTCAGGCCTTTTTACTGTTCAGTTTGCGACACACTGATCTAACATGGTGTGTTCAAGCCAGACACCTGGCATCTTTTCTTGGATGCTAGTTCATCAGTGTCGGGGCTCAGGCTTTGAGCTGAGGCAACCTTCATTATCGAACGAAGGTGTTCATCAGTGAGACGTGCCCTGTGAGATGTTTTCGTCATCTTCATTGAGGAGAAAAGTTGCTCACATAGGTAAGTGCTGCCGAACATGGAGAGCAATTGAGCAGCTTGGGTGCGGAGCTGAGGCATTGTGTCAGGGATGTATTGTGGAAACTGTGCGGCGCCAACAGCATCATACTTTGACTTCAGCGTGTCATCACACTGGAGTTCAATCAGCTCCATTTGAATATTAGTTGGTGCTTTTTCCACATCGACTGCGAAGGGATTACTAAGCAGTTCAAATCTCCATTTCTGACCATCAAAGTCGCCAAATCGCCGGTTAAACTCAGCGCCGAGTACACTGAGTTTTTCAGCAAACTGTGCGCACACGGCGGTAGAGATCTGCGTATTTATGGTTTGGCAACAGGGGAAATGGCCAAGGTTTCCTTGCAGCAGCTGATTCTCCCACAGGCAGAGTTTAGCTTTAAAAGCTTTCACTGAAGAGTACATCTCGGTGATGATGCGGCCCCGCCCCTGTAGCTGCAGGTTCAGCGCATCAAGATGGCTTGCGATGTCAGACAGAAAGGCCAGCTCACACATAAACTTTTGCTCCTGGAGTTCTGCTTTGTCCTTCCCTTTGCTTTGCAGAAACTGACATATTTCTTCACGCAGCTCGAAAAATCTGTTCAGTACTTTTCCGCGGCTTAACCATCTCACCTCTGTGTGATACGGCACGTCTGTGTGTTCCGAACCAATCTCTTCCAGAAAAGACTTAAACTCGCGGTGATTCAGACCTTTGGCTCTTATAAAGTTAACAACTTGTGTTACTGTGGTCATAACATGTTCCATCTTTAGGGCTTTAGCACACAGTGACTCTTGATGTAAAATGCAGTGATAAACCGATAGCTCACCTGCACAGTTCTCTTCCTGCATCTTTTCACGCATCCTGCCCACCAGCCCATTCTTTTTACCACTCATCGCTGGCGCACCATCAGTGGTTAATCCCACAAGTTTATCCCACGGCAGGTTTATTTCAGTTACACATTTGCAAACCTCCTCAAAAATGTCCTTCCCTGTGGTTGTGCCATGCATGGATTTAAATCCCAAAAGCTCCTCCGTAACAGACATTTTTGAGTCAACACCGCGGATGAAGACTGACAGCTGCGCAGTATCAGACGCGTCAGTGCTCTCGTCCACAGCGAGGGAAAAAGAAACAAAATCTTTCCCCTTTTCCATCAGCTGGTCATGCAGATTGGTGGCAAGATCACATATGCGCTCCGCTATTGTGTTCCTGCTCAGGCTTACGTTTGAAAATGCCTGTTTTTTCTCTGGGCACACTTGGTCACAAACTTTCAGCATTATCTTTTTAATAAATTCTCCCTCATTAAAGGATCGGGTTGATTTGGCGATTTCTTCTGCCACGATATAACTTGCCTTTACAGCAGCCTCGTTTTGTGCTGTGGCTTTTTTGAACATATTTTGTTGTGAAATCAACCCTCTCTTCATCTCCTCTACTTTCTGGCTCCTTTGAGTCGTGTCCAGGTCCTTGTACTTGTCCTGATGTTTCGTTTCATAGTGTCGCCTAAGGTTGTACTCCTTAGGTAACGACACGTTGGCTCCACAAACAAGACAAACAGGTCTGTCTTTCAGATACGTAAACATATATTCTGTCTCCCACCTGTCCCGAAAAGTTCTGTTTTCTCCCTTCCTTTTCGTCATTTTTGGTAGCGGTAAAACAATGACACCTAGTTGTAGTATTGGGCCGCAGCACGTTTGGAAAGAACACTGCTTGCTAGAAATCTGACACCAAGCTGGCGCGCCAAAACAACCGCAGAGCATTATGGGATTTGTAGTATTCGCGGTGAATGCGGTGTTAAAGCAACACCGCCGCTGTATAATACCGGCGGGCCAGCTCTAATGTTAATTTGATATTGCCCCACGGGCCAAATGAAATTACACGGCGGGCCAAATTTGGCCCGCGGGCCAGAGTTTGACACGTGTGGTTTAAGTGATGAGTGCTGTTCCCCATATTTGGATGATCTCTGTTTTTCCAAAACGTTTCATGACCATGTTGAAGACTTTTGAGACAGGTGCTCTGCTGCCTACGAGTGCATGGTATCAAGTTATGTACAAAAAAATATGAACTGTTCAAAAGCCAGGTCAGGTATTTAGGACGTATAGTGACTCATGAAGGGGCTCAGATTGACCCTGAAGGGGTTCAGATTGACCCTAAAGACATTGAGGCAGTTCAGTATTTGAAAGAGAAAGAGCCAAAGAATGTGGGAGAGGTCAGAGCCCTCTTAGGATTTTTAGGCTATTACAGAACATTCATACAGGACTTTTCTAGAATAGCAAGACCCCTGTTTTAACTAATAGAGAGTATAGTGAGTCTAACCATAGAGCCACTGAAGTAAAGTCAAAAGATTCTAAGAGTGGTCAGCTCTCATCTATAACACCTGTGTATCAGACACCAGATCACAGTTCCGTAGTGTCACACCTGGTGGATATGTTAACCAGGCCACCCTTGTTGCTGTATCCAGACTATGACTTACCTTTTGTACTCCACACAGATGCCTCGAACGAAGGTCTGGGTGCTGTGCTCTATCAACAGCAGGGAAACAAGCTCCGGGTTATTGCTTTTCTAGCAAGCTTGTGGTGCTGGCGTTAAAGTAGGCAATCTGTGCTTTTTTTAGAGATTACCTCTATTACGCTCCCACTTTAACAGTGTACACAGAATATAACCCCCTTACATATGTTTTGAGCTCAGCCAGGTTGAACGCAGTCGGGCATCGGTGGGTGGGTGAGTTATCCGACTTTCATTTCACCATCAAATATCGGCCAGGAAAATCAAACGCTGATGCTGACACCCTGTCATGACACCCAGTGCATTTTGTTGACAACCTAGAAGAGTATACAGAGACAGTGCCCCCTCCCCTGATTTAGTTTCTGCCATTTGGCAAGGGAACAAACCTGTAGAAGACAGTGATGTGCCATGGCTGCATTACAGTTACAGTCTGACGTAGAAGACACGCAGACTGGAAGCACCCCAGTTATAACCCCAGAACGTGTCAGAGCTGCACAGTAAGAAGATGCTCCTATCTGTGAGGTGATAAACTTAAAGAAAAAGGGATGAACGAAACCCTGGAAGAGGGTGGAGGAGCAGGAACAAGGATGTAAGGAGGAAAAGGAGGAAGAAAGAAACGAGGAAGTGGAAGAATAGCGGGCTGAAGGAAGGTAAAGCCCCAAATTGCACCATCTGTGAAGAGAAAAGGAAAGTTTGGATATTACATCAAACAAAACAGAAATATAAATCATATTCAATCAGTGTAAAACTATACAGTAAACAATATAAAACAATTTAAAACCTTAACCTTACAAGTTGGAACAATATAAAATGGATAAGGAGAAATTATGTTAATACAATAGAAAACTATAAAAGATTAATAATTTTTAAACAATTTAAAACCAAAGTTAAACACTATCACATTTTTTAAACAAAGTCAAAGAAAAGAGTGAGTCCTCCTTTCTGCTCCTCAGTTTCTCTTTGGCTTCTTCGGAGCAGCCTCCTCACGGTCGCTGTCCTCCCCGCTCCTCCTCCGCTTACTGAAACAACAAGACTGACACGTGTCGTTAGGAAACTGAGGAGGAGACTCAGGAGGAGGAGGAGGAGGAGGAGGAGGGAGGCGAAGAATGTCAAGAAGAGGAGGAGGAGTGGGACCACGAGGAGGAGGAGAAGGAAGAGGACCAAGATACTTGCGACTACAAGAAGGAGCCCACTCTGGAAGAAAGTCAGGAATTAGTTCAGGAGGAGAAGGAGGACGAGAAGAAAACTCAGGAGGAGGAAGAGGAGATGGAGGAGGAGGAGGAAAAGGAGAAGGGATGCGGATAGGAGGAGGGAGGCGAAGAAAGTCAAGAAAAGGAGGAGGAGAGGGACGACGAGGAGAAGGAGGAGGGGGAAGAAGATACTCCGGGCCATGAGGAGGAGCACACTCTGGAAGAAAATCAATTAGTTCAGGAAGAGGATAAGGAGACTCAGGAGGAGGAAGAGGTGGAAGAGGAGAAGGGATGCGAAGAATGTCAAGAGGAGAAGAAGAAGAAGGAGGAGGAGGACGACCAAGATACTCTGGACCACGAAAAGGAGCACACTCTGGGAGAAAGGCAGGAATTAATTCAGGAGGAGATGGAGGAGGAGGAAATGGGGGAGGAGAAGGAGGAGGGGGAAGAAGATACTCCAGGCCACGAGGAGGAGCACACTCTGCAATAAAATCGATTAGTTCATGAGGAGGATAAAGAGGAGGAGGAGCTGGAAGAGGAGAAAGAGGAGGACCAAGATACTCGGGACCATGAAGAGGAGCACACTCTGCAATAAAATCGATTAGTTCATGAGGAGGAGAAGGAGGAGGAGAAGGAGGAGGACCAAGATACTCGGGACCACGAAGAGGAGCACACTCTGGAAGAAAGGCAGGAATTAATTCAGGTGGAGATGGAGGAGGAGGAGGAGATGGAGATGGGTGAGAAGGAGAAGGATGAGGAGGGGAAGGAAAAGGAGAAGGGATACGAATAGGAGGAGGGAGACGACGAAAGTCAAGAAAAGAAGGAGGAGAGGGACGAGGAGGAGGAGGATCCTGGAAGAGGGTGGAGAGAAGGAACAAGGATGTAAGGAGGAAAAGGAAGAAGAAGAGCGGGCTCAAGGAAGACAAAGCCCCATCTGTTAAGCCTTTTTTTCTTGTTAAGCC